>CM063496.1:118661944-119156944 GCA_032313775.1 Urocyon cinereoargenteus | reverse complement strand
GGTGCTCAGGACCCCCCTGCCCCGACTACAACCGCACGATATCCTGTCCCCAGGATCGATGCCTCGATCCAACCACGGGGAGTCATGAGCGAGCCTGAAGAGCGAACTCTGGCTTCAAGGGCTGGTGTCTGCCCCTCCCCATAGCCTCACTGCTGAGCCCACGTACGCAGCACTGTCCTCGTCCGCCCCGGTCTTTGTGCCCCAGTCACATCGGTCATATCTACCGTCAAAGTCTATCTCCCCGGTTCCCACACGGATTCCCCCATATGGCACAGCGCTGCCCCCAGCCCCAGGCCTGGGCCTCATTCCTCTGTAGAGCCCAGAGGAGGCTCCTGACACGTGGTCACCTCACATCCAGCTCCAAGGAGAGGTTTCCAAGCACCAAGGAGACCGTGAGACTCGTTCCCTTAAACTCCACGCAAAGCTTTCCCTCTACGAGAAGTGTCTTATGGGGGGGGGGTGCTGCTGCTGAGAGGCCCAGACATCCTTGCTGAGGCTGTCGGCCCCGCGCCTCCTGACAATGAGCCCTTGTGTGCGCCGGTCACACGGACACCACAGTCATCGGATGACACAGCCTGATACCCCAACCTGCTCACCCAGAAGGGGGCCGGCTCCGTTGCTGCTTCATAGGCCGGTTCCCCAGCCGATTTGCACACAGCGCGTGTGGGCACCTCCCTCCGTCCGTGAGCGGATGTTACGGGCCACACCACATTCCCCAAGATACATACACTGAAGTCCTCGGCCCGGGACCTCGGAATGGGACTGTCTTTGGAGAGGGAGTCTTTAGTCAGGGTCGGGTGGTCAAGGTGAAATGAGAGGAGGGCGAGCCCTGGTCCCGTAGCCTGGGGGTCCTTAGGAGAGGAGGACACAGTGAGAACACAGTGTCTATGCACCCAGGAGGGAGGCCTCAGGGGGAACCAGCCCTGCCTGCCCGCCCCCCCCGATCCCGCACGTCCAACCTCACACGTTGCAACCCTGAGAAATGAATACCTGTTGCCTGAGCCGCCCAGTCTGGGGTATCTGTTGCGGGGGCGTGAACATGCCGTGAAAACCAGGCCCCGGACCTGACAGAGCCGGCCGCCCTGTCGTCTAGAGCCACGGCCCCAGGGCCCGCAGGGACAGGAGTGGGAGGGAAGCAGGCCTCGGCTCCTTGCCTTCTGCAGCACCTGCTGGGTGGCGCGAGCGCCCTCTCTGTAGCAGCTACTCTGCGTCCGGGCCCTCGCATACGTGTCACAGCAGTCCAGGGGCTGGGACACTCCTCACACACTTGGTGAACACTCTAGCAACCCAGGCCCCGGGGGGACGTGGGTCACAAGCTGGAAAGCCGCAAAGCCGGTCCCAAGCACACCTCCACGCGGAGTCCCAACCCCCTCCGCCATCTGCTCGGGCCCTCGAGCAGGGGAGCCTTGCTCTCCCAAGGGCAGCAGCGCCGTCGGGCGGGGGTGCCGGGCCGCCCTGCCGTTCCACAGCGCGGGATCAGGAAAGCCTCCCGTGCGAGCCGCACCAACTTGTGTCCTTGCTGGGCGTGCCGCCGGGCCCCGGCCCCCACCATGCCGTCTCACACCGGCTGCCCTTTTACCCCGTGTTCCACACCGCCGCGCAGCTTCCTTCATTTCAAGGCCACTTCCCAGCTGCCCCAGCAGCAGGAGCGGATTCTGACTGTGTAGCCACCACCGGGGTCTGAGTGCAAGTGCACGCTCTGCCCTGAGGGACCACCATGCCCTCAGGCCACTCTCTGGGTGCCGGCCCCGAGCAGGAATCTCCCTGTGGGGGCCAGACTCAGGAGTGGCACCTGGGGGCTGTCAGCACCCTCTGGCCTCACGGGCCCCCTGAGTGGGAGCAGCGGCCGCTCTGCTGCATCACTTGGAGCTGCCGAGTGCCCCGTGGGAGGCACACTGTGCACAACACCGTGTCCGTAACCCCCATCCTGTACCTCCGGCCCTAGGCTGCCTGGGAACACAGGGGGAGATCATTGGGTTTCTGGGTGGCACTCAAACCCAGGGGTGGGCATGTCTGCAGGTTACCGACACTCGTGACCCTTTCGGATGTTACCTGTGCCGCTTCACCACCGACATGGTACTGGCCGTTCTGCTTCCAAGCACGTGTGATGACAGGGACTTGCTTGTTTGCATTTCTCAAACGCACTGGCTGGTGTAAACATGGCCATTCTACCCACAGCTTCTCGGGAAGGCAGGGTGGGAAACACCACCAGCCTCGCCCCCAGTCACGGGGGTGTCTCGTTACCACTACGTTCACCTGAGCACACGCTCCACAGCAGCACGTGTTACACACATCCTAAGTGTGCCCGGAAGGCTGACTGCTCATCTGGGGCGCAGACTGAGGGGTGCGCACCACGTAGCCCACCGCGCCTGCGTCTCCAGAGCACAGCACGGGTGCCACGGTAATGGTACTGGTTCCATTGTTCACTAACACACTAAAGCTTATACTACGTGACTATGTCTTTTAAAAGCAATAGAAGAGATTTTAGGTGCCTCACGTTTACCGCACCCTGTCCACATTCGCACAACACGTTTTCACTCTTGCTGGTTCTCTGAGTGTGCGCCTGCGTTGGCACCTCCAGGCTGAACCACAGAACTTTGCTGTGACCACCCCCAGAGCATAGCAGGACGTGTGAGCCACCTTCTATAGGATTTCCAGAACAAGGAAACATCAGAGAGTCCATACACATCTGTAACTCCTATAACAGAGGGAACCAGAGACTGCATGAGACCCTGGTGAGCCCAATGCAGTACCCAGTGACCCTTGTGGCACCTCGGCGACCCCACCATGGTGTCTCAATGACCCTTGTGGCACCCCAGTGACCCTTGTGGCACCTCAGTGACTGCACTATGGCACCCCGGTGACCCTTGTGACACCTTGGCGACCCCACCATCGTGTCCCAGTGACTCATATGGCACCTCGGCGACCCCACCATGGTGCCCCCCCCCCGGTGACCCTTGTGGCACCTCGGCGACCCCACTGAGATGCTCCAGTAACTCATGTGACACTTTGGCGACCCCACCGTGGTGCCCCACTGGTGACCCTTGTGGCACCTCGGTGACCCCACTGCGGTGCACCAGTGACCCTTGTGGCACCTCAGCGACCCCACTGTGGTGCCCCGATGACCCTTGTGGCATCCCAAGGACCTCATTGTTGTGCCCTGGCGACCCCACTGTGCCAGAGCTTCCCCACCAGACCCCGTTTTCCTTCCTTTTTCCTACCCATGTCTCCACTGCACTTCCCAGGTTATCGTCACCTTGCGGTGTGGGTGCCACCTCTCTAGGTGTTACCAAGGGGACATAGCGGGATTGAGGAGGGTCTTAGGACGAGGGGTCGGCTCCTGTGTGATCACCCCAGCAGCCCCATCCCCTGCTGGCAGGAACCCTCCACCCAGAAGGAGGAAGGAGAGACAGACGGACAGAGCCTGGGTTCCTGAGACCCAACGGCCCTAGACTCACATGACGAACACATGGCCTTCGACGGTCAGCCCTGCTGTGCTAGGGCGCTCCGCTGCAGTAACACAGTTTCCCTAAAAACAAAGGTGCTTTGCAAACCCCTCCAAGACTGTGACGAAAAATACGACTTCCTAAGACTTTTCCCCAAGCCATAGCCCACGCGGAACGCGTCCTTGCAGACCATGGATCAGGTAAATGGGGCTGGAAAGCAGGGGCCCCTCTGAGAGGATCGCCGGGAGTTCAGGGCCCGCCCAGTTCTGCCTTCAGCTCTGAGGAGTTTCCTTGACAACCGTGACAAGCCTGCTCGGTTCCCATGGCAACCAACTTTCTGAATCGCCAAGTCTTCCCTGTTTGCAGCGTTCCTAATGGAGTCTTGTGGAGCCGAAAGTGACAGTGTTGTCATCATGTGCCAGCAATCGATTGCTCTAAACCTGCAATTATTGGTTACATGAGGTTTTTAATCATGAAATTACACAAGAACCAGCTTTCCAAGGTGACTAATTCTGCTCTTGGCACCCACGGAAAGGATGGCATAACTGTTCTCGTGGTGGATGAGCCCCCTTTCTGATGGACCCAGGCCTGGGGTCCTCCATCACAGATGCTTTGAGTGTCCCCATACGCACATGCCCACAGTATAGCTGTCAGCACCAGTCCAGAGAAGACCTTACGCATCCCCTAGGATCAAAGGGTTATCTTGTACCCAAATAGTGGGTTCAGTTGTGGACCCCAAGAGATATGTTCCCAGAACATGTGAAAGTGACCTTATTTGGAAAAGTATCTTTGCAGATACATTAAATGAGGGATTTTTAAAAAGAGATTTTATTTATTCATGAGAGAGAGAGAGAGAGAGAGGCAGAGACACAGGGGGAGGGAGAAGCAGGCTCCACGCAGGGAACCTGACGTGGGACTCGACCCTGGGTCTCCAGGATCACGCCCTGGGCCGAAGGCGGCGCCAAACCGCTGAGCCATCCGGCTGCCCTAAATGAGGGACTTTGAGCTGGCACCACCTTGGATGGGCACGGACCTAAATCCAATCACAGGTGCCCTTACAAGAGACACAGAGGAGGAGCCACGTGAAGATGAGGCAGAGAGGCAGGGCCGCAGCCACCAGCCCAGGGACGCCTGGAGCCCCAGAAGCTGGAAGAGACAGGAGGGACCCCTGCCCTCTGGAACCGCCGCAGGGAGCACAGCCCTGCCCAACCTGGACCTCAGTGGTCCTGCCCTGCCTAGGTCTTAGGCTTCTGGTCTCCAGAACTGGAAAAGGATAGATTTCTGTAGTTGTAAGCCATCCAGTTTAGTTTGTTTTTGCAACCATGATCCAGGCTCTGATCCAGGATAAAGCTAATATAAACTGCTGACTTCGGGGTACTTTTGATGGATGATGTACAGGAACTTTCCACCATATTATTACCTTTTTGAAAGTCTTGTCATTGAGTCAAAACAAACATTAATGAAAATTCTCAGCAAAAGTCTATGTTTATGCTTGATATGCAGACATTCCTTGCTCACTAATATGTCTGTGCCTCTGCTTTGGGATGAATTTGGTGGACCTGGGGCAATAACACTTGCTCTCCACTCAGGTTATTAAAAGGGCACATAAGCACAAGCAGCAAAAGCAGAGATACACAAACGGGACTACAGACTTAAAAGCTTCTGCACGGGGACGCCTGGGTGGCTCAGCGGTTGAGCGTCTGCCTTGGGCTCAGGTCGTGATCCCAGGTCCTGAGATCGAGTCCCGCATCGGGCTCCCTGCTTGGAGCCTGCTTCTCCGTCTGTGTCTCTGCCTCTCCCTGTGTCTCTCATGAATAAATAAAATCTTAAAAAGATAAATAAAAGCTTCTGCACAAAGGAATCCATAAAGTGAAAAGGAGACATATAGGAGAAAATAATTGCAAATCCTATTTCTGATAAGAGGTTGATATTCACAATATACAAGGAACTCTTACAACTACAACAAAAACAAGTGGCCTCCTAATAGGCAGACCTGAAGAGGCATTCTCCAAGAAGACACGCAGACGGCCAACAGATCTATGAAACGATGCTCAGCATCTCTAATTGTTAAAGAAATGCACATCGGAAGCACAATCAAATACCACTTCACACCCATCAGGACGGCCGCTATCGAAAAAGAGGAGACAACCAGCAACAGTGGGTATGTGGAGAGACTGAAGCCCTTGTGCTGTGCTGGTAGGAATGTAAAATGGTGCAGTCACTGTGGGAAACAGCACGCAGGATCCTCCAAAAACTAAAAATGGAACTACCGTCTGACCCAGCGATCTTACGTCTGGGCACATATCCAAAACTGAAGCAGGATCTCAGGAGCACCTTGCTGACTCAGTCCGTGGAGCACGCAGCTCTTGATCTCGGGGTTGTGACTTTGAACCCTACATTGGGCGCAGAGATGACTTAAAATAAAAATTTGGGGCACCTGGGTGGCTCAGTCAGTTACGGATTCGACTCTGGATTTGAGCCCAGGTCATGATCTCAGGGTTGTGAAGTGGAGCCCCACATCGGGCTCCGCCCCGGGCACGGGGTCTGCGTAAGATTCTCCTTCTCCCTCTGCCCCTCCCCACCTCTCTCTCTAAAACAAACAAAACATTTTAAATCTTAAAATCAAAAAAAAGAAAGCAGGATCTCAAGACATATTTGAATGCCCATGTTCACTGCAACATTACTCATAATAACCAAGAGGTGGAAGCAGCCCAAATGTCCTGGGATAGACCAATGGGTAGAGAAGATGTGGCATATACATACAGTGAAACGTTATTCGGTCTTAAAAGAAAGAAATCCTGTCACCTTACGACGGGGATGACCCTTGAGGACATTATGAGTGAATCAAGGGAGTCCCAAAGAGGAAACACTATATGAGTCCACTCATATGAAGCACCTAGAGGGGCCCAATTCATGAAAATGCAAGTAGAATCGTGCGTGCCAGGGGCTGGGAAGAGGGGATGGGGTCTGTTTAAGGGGCAGAGTTTCAGTGTTACAAGATGAGAAGGTTCTAGAGATCTGTTACACAAAACAGAAAATAGTTACTATTAGACTGTATGCTTGAAAACTGTAAAGAGGGTAAACATATTCTGTGTTTTACTACAATTAAAAATGGGGGTTTTGGGATCCCTGGTGGCTCAGTGGTTTGGTGCCTGCCTTCGGCCCAGGGCGCAATCCTGGAGTCCGGGATCGAGTCCCACGTGGGGCTCCCCGCATGGAGCCTGCTTCTCCCTCTGCCTGTGTCTCTGCCTCTCTGTGTCTCTCATGAATAAATAAATAAAACCTTAAAAAATAAAATAAAAGCTTTAATGAATTCGGTTGGATAGTCACAATAGTTGAAAGTACAGCATCCTCGGTGGGAGAGAGTCCACGTCCTCGGTGGGGAAGAACTCAGGTACTATTGGACTCGACACTTCCCACAGCCACTCCAGGCTCCAGATCTATGGTTTATGGCCTGGGACACAGCAAGAAGGGGAAAGGGGAGAAGACAAAATGCAGGGCGGAAGACTGCGGAGACGGAGGCAGAGGCCGGAGCAGGGCATGTACGAGCCGAGGCCTGCCAGCACCCCCCAGGAGCTGGAGAGACAGGGGGACCCTCGCCGCTGGAACCGCCAGGGGGAGCGCGGCCCTGCCCACATGCATCTCGACTTCAGGCCTGAACCCAGAGAGCCCGCGTTCCTGTTGTTCTAAGCCAGGGCTGTGGAAACTTGGCCCAGTGAGCTGCAGCCAACGTGCACCGACCCGGTTCCGTAGGCTCCAGGGAGCGAGAGGCTCAGGACAGGCAGGTGGGTTACAAGCCCCCCACAGCCAGCGGCGGCCGCCCGACGTCCCAGGGCAGCGTCTGCACCACACTGCTGAGGGCTCAAGCCTGGAGGCCCCTCTGTGCGCAGACGGCAGCCCGGCCTCCAGGGTCTTGCCCCGGTGCATGCGGGGACGGGGCGCCGGGTCTGAACCCTCACACACCATCTGCCGGGTGACCTTCAGGGTCACTGTTCCCGGAGGGAACCAGGAGCCGGTAGATGCAGTGATGAAACCCCACTGGGGCATCTGCTGCGCCCTGAGCAGAACCCTGAAGCCGAAGGGAGGTGGTTAGAGCAGGGGAGGGCGGGGGCGTCCTCCTGTGAGGCCAGCAGGCCCCGTGCAGGTCACAAGGGATACTTTTCTGGAAGTTTCTGATTTACCCAAGTCAGCCCTTCCCTCCCTCACCCACGGCCTTGTGCTGCTTCCTCACTTCTGCATGGGGCGAATTTCACACCGTGCGTGCAGCCCACTCATCCTCTCCCTTGGCAGGTTGCAACCCAGCAACTCAGAGGGAGGTTGCAGCAAAGGCCGCTCAGACCAGGTGACCTGCACAGCCACGGCCCCTTGTTCTCTCTGCCAGCCCAACCCTGGGGCTACTGACAGGACAGGTAGCATCACCGTAGGAACACGTTGCTCCAATGCAGTGGAGCATCGCACCAAGGCTCCACTGTGTCCACAAGAGTTCATGAAGGGAGCTGGGGGGTGTCTACGTGGGAGAGCTCAAAGCATGTTTTGCTTTGAAGATGGGGCACTTCTACAGACCTCTGCTCCAGGGACACCTGGGCCGCACTCCCAGAAAGGCTACCCGTGGCTGGGTCAGGCTGCCCAGATGGGCCAATTCTCACCCACCAGGAGCTCATAGTGAAGAAGATGGACCCTGTGGGAACCGGTGTGGAGGTCAGGAGGGGTCAGGGCTGACGTGGGGCTGCTACTCTGGTTTGTTTTCTTTTTTTTTTTTTTTTTTAATTTTTTTTTTTAATTTTTTATTTATGATAGTCACACACAGAGAGAGAGAGAGAGAGAGAGGCAAAGACACAGGCAGAGGGAGAAGCAGGCTCCATGCACCGGGAACCGACGTGGGATTCGATCCCGGGTCTCCAGGATCGCGCCCTGGGCCAAAGGCAGGCGCCAAACCGCTGCGCCACCCAGGGATCCCTCTGGTTTGTTTTCTAAATCATTCAACCAGGTGGTGAGTCAGGGTGCTTCAAGATCGTTCTCACAAAATGTAAGGAATAGGGGAGGAGGGGGTGGTGGGTGGAGACACATGCCAGGATGCCCTTGGGTGCAGCGGGCACAGCAGCCCACCAGCCGAGAGAGGCCCTGCCCGTGTGCAACGGAAGCCTTGTACACGCTGGTGGAGGGGGCCGGACAGCATAGCCCTCCGCACCAGGAGGTGGTGGCTCATCCAGGAGCAGCGGCGGGCCTTGCTGGGGTCCAGTCCGGTCTTCTAGTATCTGAGCTGGGAGCTGGACCAGAGGTGGGTGACCGTGCCCCACAGAAGCTCCTGGTGATGGCAGATAGAGCCTGCTCAGGTGACCCCAATAATAGGACTGTAAAAATGGATCCCATTGAAGGGAAGGAATTTGTGAAATGGATCCCATTGAAGGAAAGTTTTCTGCAAACTGAAGCCTAAGAGTCAAGTTTTGTGACAGGGGTGGTCAGGGGGCATGGGGGGCAATGCAGAGGAGCAAGTGGCCACTCCAGCCAGCCCACAGCCCCAAATCGCACCAAGGCTCCACTGTGTCCACAAGACTTCATGAGGGGGGCTGGGGGGTGTCTACGTGGGAGAGCTCACAAGCATGTTTTGCGGGAAAGGTGTGAACGAGTAGGGACTCGGGCCCTGGCGGCTGCCACCCTTGCTGTGGAAACTTAAATCTGTCCTGAGAATGCAGAGATGGAAAAGATTCCAGCCGCGGGGGCACACTAGTTCTGGATAGTTCTGGATGGTCTTGAGGGGCACTGGAGACATCCAGACGGGAGCTCAGCCTTCCAAACACTGGAGATGCTCCCAACATGGCAAGGGGCATAGGGAGAGGGGAGGTGTGTGGGGTCCCCAGGACCATCCCCATCTCCAGGGACTTGCCAGGAGGCTCACAAGAGTGGGAATAGGTTGCGAGCATGTGTCATGGTGCACCCTAGGGATGCAGGCCTGACCTCAAGGTTGCTGGAAGGGGTTGGTCAGCAGGAATCCGGGTGCTGATTCCTTATGCTCCCACCCAGAGTTCCCACTGGTCTCGCAGAGCATGCTGCTCCCCCAGCAAGGAAGGGTGAAAACAGGGGTGCGTTCCTCCAGGGAAGCCCCTTGGAGACTCCGTGCTGGGCGGCCGATGTTCACAGGGGCACGCTGCCTGGCACCCACCAAATCCCAGGCACCCAGAAGGCAGCAGGTGTTCCGCGCGGACCACCCGGTCTGTGCCAAGAGTGCAGGCACGGGGAGCCCCTGCCTCGGTTAGGAGGAGTTTCAGGTAGGGGACGGCTCAGGGCTGTTAGCTTCCTGGGGTCAGCACAGTCACCACACCGTGACCGGGAGCTGAGAAACACCTGGGGAGCCGGCCGGGCCTGGGGGTGCCGGAGTGTGTCCTTGAGGCCGCTGCCCTGGTGGGGGGGCACAGGGCCAGTGTCCAGCGGGAGTGGGGAGGTCAGGTCACGGCCTGGGGGCTCTGGAGGGTTAGGGTTAGGGTTAGGTCAGGGCCAGAGTGGATCCTGCTGAGCCTGGGTCAGAGCCCAGCCGGGACTGAGTGGGGAGGCGGGTTAGGGGCGTGGCTGAGGAGCCACTAGAGAGGGGCTGAGTCTTTCCCGCGCCTTCCGCTGCCTGAGTGGTCTTGCACACGCTGCCCTTTTCGTTGACGCATCTCAGCCACACCGGTGCACACGTACACACGCATCCGTGCTCAGATGCATGCATGCACATACGAGTGCACGGACAGACATGCACATACGCCCACAGGTGAGACACGTGTATAACACGGGTACACCGTGTGGGCATCTGCACTGTGCACGTGCACACAGCTCGTTGTGCATACCACAGGTCGTACACACACGCATGCACTCATATGCACGTGGACACCTAGCCACGCACGGACACACGAGCGCAGCACACCCGTGCACACGCACATAGAGACATCACACATTTCCAGACGTGTGCGTCTCACCCACACAGCAGCTCCCCTTTCCTGCTCTGTGATGGCCTTCTCAGGCCCTCCCGTCGCACATCACTGCCGACCCACTGGCTTGCACTGCAGGGGCTCCTGGCCTGCTGGGAAGACGTGAGCACACCGGCGCCTGCCGTGGCCCAGTTTGTCTCTCCAGCGTCGGCTGCACAATGAGCACTTGGGTTGTCAAGGGGCAGCTGTGCTGTGGGGCTCGGCTCCAAATCTCCTTTTCCAGGCGGGCACAGACATCTTCTCAGGTGACAGGGGGCGTACTTTTGTGCGGCCAGTGAGAGAACATGGGACTCTGCAGGTATCTGGACAGACATCGGGAAGGTGTGAGGCTGAGCTGTGGATTTGGCCCCCTGATAAGTATCGAAGGGCTAGGGTCTCTGCTTCCAACCTTCTCCTGCCTCCTGCAGCCGGTGGGCACCGTGTCCTCGTGGCCCCCAGATGAACACACGGCGCGCCCACCTGGCTTCTCCGGCGGGGCAGGTCCAGGGCAGGTGTGAGAGCTGCACTGCTGCGTGTGGCCGCGCAGGAGTCCCGTGTGTGCTAACCCTCCATCGCTTGCTGTCACGTGGGCGGTTCCCGGCTTTCGGCGGTTGTGCCGCTGCTGCCGTGAACAGCTGGGTACAAGTTTCCACGTGCACGTATGTTTTCCTTTGTGTTGGCCACGTACGTGGGAGCAGAATTGCTCCCGTCGCGGGCGGCTGCCTGCTGAACATCTTCAGAGGCCGCCAGACTGTTCTCCCAAGTGGCGGGACCATTGCACATTCCCACCGGCGGTGTTCGAAGGTTCCAGTCTCTCCCCTGGTTTACTGTCAGTGTTCTGACTGCAGCCCCTCGGTGGGAGTGAAGCGGCGTCTCGTGGTGGGTTATATCGGTGACAACACTGCCCTCCCTTTCACACATCTCATGCAGAGGCCCGAGGGTGTGTCTGCTCGCGTAGTTCACATCTGATGAAATGCGCACATCTATACGCAGCTGTAATTGCACGACAAAGGGATAAAGGGAGGTGAAACGTACACGCGTTTTAATAAAACAACATGTAATTTAATATGTCAGTGCTCGGCTTCAACCACACTCAAGCTGTAAAAGTAATCGGGTGCTTACGTTTGAATTTAAGAAAGGAGATTCAACTGGAGTCAACCTTTATATTTAATATTCCCGCATGAGGGCAAATAGGCATATCTGTATAAAATCTGAATCACCATGGTTACAGCCATCCTGGCGCATTTATGAGCAATTCAAACACTGAGCCACGTTACCACTGAAGATATGTTTCTCCAAAATGCTGAAAAATTCTCAGTAAGACCTCGAGTAAAAATGAGAAGCTTTCCTAGAATCACACTGTAGTTATATTCCTGCAAAAATAAGCGCACCGTAAAGCCATTCAGAACGCATTGTGTTATGAGTAGACAACGTCACAGTGTTTGCTCAGACTTGCTTGCCGGGCCTCCCCAGGACAGCGAGCGGGACACGGCGCAGCGCGCCAGCCCGCAGGATGCCTGGCAGCTCAAGGCACCCCCGCGATACACGCACACAACCCCCGACTTCTGTGCCCACCAGCAATCTGCGAGTCCATGTACACCTGTGAGGACGCAGCTGGGCCCGAAGGTCTGCAGCCTGCAGCTCTCGTGTCCTCTGTCCAACGTGCAGGAGAGGGCAGCGGTTGGGAGGGAATCCCTCTGCAGAGCCTCCGACTCATGGGCGCTCCTGAAACTAGCCTCCCGGGAGCTCATCTGCAGAGCAAACCCCTCATGCAGCCCCCGTCTCCGACACACGTGAAATCCTCACGATCCCATAAATGCAGGAGGGTTGTGGCCACCCTCCTGACTCTTTATAGACTAACTTATCTCTTTATTTTATTTTTAAAAAAATTTTCTATAATTTTTTTATTTATTCATGAGAGACACAGAGAGAGAGAGAGAGGCAGAGACACAGGCAGAGGGAGAAGCAGGCTCCATGCAGGGAGCCCGACGTGGGACTCGATCCCGGGACTCCAGGATCACACCCTGGGCCGAAGGCAGGTGCTAAACCGCTGAGCCACCCGGGCTGTTCTAATTTATCTCTTTAAAGACCCCGTGTCCACATACAGGCACCTTCTGGGGTCCTGGGGTGAGGACTTGAACTCCTGGACGTTAGGTAGACACAATGCAGTCCGTGAGAAAAGGCTGCCCGCGTTTCGCAGCTGGAGACGTTTCTGTTGTAGGTGAAAGCAGGTGGCACTCATGGGGCATCATGAAATCCGCCGCCTGCGGGCCCCGGGGCAGCGGGTCCTCCAACGACGCCAAGAATCCCTGTGTCCGGCAAGAGCGCAGGAGCGCAGGAGGGCAGCGCATCCCCGGTGTCTCTGAGAGGTCGGGAGTTCCGCGGCCGTGCCAGGAGCAGCGCTTCCCAGCTTTGCCCACCATCCTCTTCGCGTGCCTGGCAGGGAGGGGGCTCCTGAGAATCGATGGGCTGGGCTGTCAACCACCCGGGGCTGCAGGTGCTGCCGGCCACCCTCCCCCGGAGCCTGCCAGGACTCCTTCCCGAACTGCCGATAGGCCCTGCTTCTTCTGCTGAGACGTGTCTGTACTTTTCTGTTAACACGGTGCAGTCTGTGTGGTGGTCGGCTCTGTCCCTGCCCCTCCCCCTGGGGAATTAACGTACGACCACGACAAAAGCCCTGATTTTTATGTCTTCTTATTGACTTATTCCTAAAACAGAAAACCCCAAGTTTGAGCCGCACGCTCGCTCGCACGCACGCACACGCAAGCCTATGCCCTTAGAAGACGTGCAGTAGCGCCTGTGGCAGAAGGCAGCTCTGGGGTTGTCTGCCGACAGGAGACGGCGGGGGCGGGAGGACAGCTGAGGACAAGGGAACGTCGTCCTGTTGACACGGCAGCAGTGTCAGGGTGTGCGCACGTGTCACAACCCCCCGATCCTGTGCATTAAATGTGCATTTTGTATGTTACTGATGCGATCACAAAGCTGCCAGGAACATTCTGGGCTTTGAGTAGTAGCACATGGCTGCAGCTTCAGAGCGTTGTTTTGCTCCATGCTGTTTGTGCACGAGCCCCGTGTTCGTGGCAGCTCCGTGGCATCTGGGTGGTGGCTGGGCTGGTTCCAGGAAGGGGCCTCCGCTCGCCTCGCCAGGGGTGGCGAGCTTGCTGTCAGCACACGAGCGCGCATTCTTCTCGCGTTGCCTGCGACGGTCCGAGGAGGGACCGGCCTGGGTGGTGGGGCCGGGAGCCAGGGACGGACACGCAGGCAATATCCCATCACCTAAGCAGGAGGATCTTTGGTTTTTTATTTTATTTTTTTAATTTTTTATTTTTTTTTATTTATGATAGTCACAGAGAGAGAGAGAGGCAGAGACACAGGCAGAGGGAGAAGCAGGCTCCATGCACCGGGAGCCCAACGTGGGATTTGATCCCAGGTCTCCAGGATCGCGCCCTGGGCCAAAGGCAGGCGCCAAACCGCTGCACGACCAAGGGATGGATCTTTGGTTTTTTAAAGGTTTTATTTATCTGACAGAGAGAGAGAGAGAGAGAGCATGAGCAGCGGCAGAGGGAGAGGGAGAAGCAGGCTCCCCCTGAGCAGGGAGCTGGACGCGGGACTCGATCCCAGGACCCCGAGGTCATGACCTGAGCTGAGGGCAGACGCTTCACCGGCTAAGCCACCAGGCGCCCCTAAACACGCAGATCTGAAGATCCTATGAGTGAGAGGCCTTATGAAGATAAAATACCCCGCGGGCAAAAACGGAGGCAGATGGACCTCCCCCAACTTTCCTGAGGCTTTGAGCACGTGAGCCAGTCGGGGCGCCCGGCTGGCTCCGCGGACTGAGTGTGAGACTCTTGATCTCGGAGTTGTGAGTCCGAGTCCCACGTTTGCTGTAGATACAACTCAAAAATAACGTCTTTAAAAAAAAGCAAGAATTTTAAAGTCAAACACTATCCAGCAAAATCAACAATTGCGCAACTGCCAAGCAGTGCTGAAGCCTGTTGGCTGCTCCCCAGAACCCGAGAAGGGGAAGCCAGTTTCCTGAGTGGGCCACACATCCTTTTGAACGTTTGCCACCATTTGCTTTGCACTGGACTGAAGGAGAAGCGGATCAGTGTCCGCTGAGGGGACACAAGCGTCCGTGCAGTCCTTGGCACGTCGTGAAGAAGCAGGTGAAAGACGTGATATGGCAACAAGCCGTCGATGCCCGTCTAAGGAGTCTCGCTGCTAGTATCTCAAGGTGGAAATGGGGAATATACCTAATGAAGCTTTTTCAACTTTTATTTTATGTATCCATTTAGGTGATCTCTACTCCCACCATGGGGTCTGACCTCAGGGACGCAGGGTCAGGAGCTGCACTTCTGCTGACTGAGCCGCTGTAGTGATGCTGCCATGATCAATACCGCGTTTTTAGGCATCAAGATCTATCACAGAATAGTTTCACTGCAGGAAAAAGAATGTCTGACAAGCTGAGTGATGAGGAATGAGAACATAATTTCAGGTAGAAGCAGAGGAGAAGAGAGGGACGCCCGTCTGGAAGGGCAGAGAGCGGCGGTGCTGCGGGTGGTGGGGCCAGGCGTGCCCAGGGCACTCGGGGCGGCGCCCCTGCTCTCCGGGCCCCGTAGCTGCGGACTCGTGTCCTTGTCGGGGGTCCAGGCCCTCAGGTGGCAGCAGCAGGAGGAGCCCGAAGGACTCGCAGGGTTCATGACATGCGACGTGAGCTCATCATTCGTCACTAATGTGCCGCCCAGGGCCCGACGTTCATCATCGGGGGTCGGGGGGGAGCTCACGGGAGCCCTGCATTTTCTGCTCAGGGTTTCCGTAAACCTGAAACTGCCGCAAGAAACAAAGTGTGTTCGTTGTAGCCCCAGAAGGTAAAGCCGAGGGGTTAGGGGAGAGAAGGAAGGAATAACAGCAAAGACCGGAGGCCCCGCGCGCGGCTTACGAGGCAGGGTTCCCGGCACAGGACTGCAGTCTGAGGGAGCACACCCCGGAGGCCTCACAACAAGTGACTGTCGCCAAGGTAACGTTCGCGGGACAAGGAAGCCCCTCAGGATCCCATACGCCGTGAAACTTTTTGCAAGTTACAGACAGTAAGAGTTAAAAGGCACGGCTTTGAGGTGCTGAAGTGGGTTGAATCGTGATCCCCTAGACGTGTCACATCCTAACCCCTAATCAGGATTGTATTCGGGAAGGGTCTGTGCAGATGTGATTCAGTGAAGGATGTGGGACGAGCTCATCCTGCAGGAGAGGGGCCCCGAGGCCGGCGACCGTGTCCTTAGGAGACACACGAACCAGAGGCAGGGACGGAAAGTGTACGTGGCACTGAAGGCGCCGACGGGCGATGTGTCTACCCGCGAGGGGCGCCGGGATGACCCGGGCCAGAGCTGGGAGGCAGCCTGGACGGACGATCCCCTAGAGCTTCCGGAAGAATCCAAGCTGCTGACAGCCTCGCTTTGTGCTTCCGGCCTCCCCAGCGTGACCGTGAATGTTAAGGGCCCCCATGTGTGCTGATGTGTCGGAGCAGCCGTGGGGAGGCGACAGACACACCCAGGGGCCAGAGCCGCCCCAGGGCGAAGGCGCACCCTGACAGTGCCGGCCGGGGCGGGACGGCGGGGCTGGGGTGCACACAGCTTTCCATGGTGGGGGTTCGCAGGTGCTGACCAGACCCAAACCGTCACACAATGTGCGCTCGTGGGCGCAGCATGCTTAGCGACCCAGGTCCCTGAGGTCCAACTGGCCACTGTGGTCCCTCGGGACCAGGCAACATGCTTTGCTGTGATTTCACGGAGATCGGCCTGGATGGTGTTGGGTACAGCATGTCTGGTGCAGGTGGAGATGGGAAGGTCGTCGAGCCCACGCAGAGCGGCGAGCGAGGCCGCAGTCCATGACCGCCAGTTTGCAGGCGGCTCCCGCGTGGCAGGCCCCGGGCGCGGGGTCCTGGCTGCGGTGCACGGGCGTGGCTCCCTGACCCGGCCAGCTGTGAGGACGGGCGCACAGCAGAGCCTCCTGGGGCTCAGGTGCACGGTGGTCCCCGCCGGAGGCCTGGTGGCAGGACAGAGGCTGAGCCTGTGGTCGGTGGCCCCGATGCCCACAGGCCGAGCGCTCGGGCGGCAGAGCCAGCGGTGGCCGGAGCGAGGGAGGGGGTCCTTGGCCCGAGTCTCAGCGGAGCCACGGGACAGCACGTCACCACCGGGAACCGGGACATCAACACCAACGTGCGCTAACCGTGGTGGAACGGCAGAAATGTGCGCACTGTCGCCGGGATCTGGGGGCGCTGCCCGGTCGCGGCTCCGGGCCTCACTCCGGGTCGCTCTGCGGGGGCTTCAGAGACGGAGGGCTTCCCTTCCATCCTCCTGTGTCCGGTCACTGAGGCCTGCGCGTTAAAGAAAAGATCAAAAGGAAAGCAGAATGCAATTCCCGTGAACACCGACACGCAGAGGGCTGCACAGACAGGAAGGGACGCTCACGGATGTCGTCACGGTCACGGGCAACGGACCCTCTCAACTAAGGGACAGCTTGGGTTTCGAGGGAAGACGTTGCGGGAACGAGAGCATGGAATCATACGGCTGCTTTAGGTCTGTCTTCGGTGTCTGCGGTGCTGCCCGCCCGTCTCCAGAGACGACGGTCACTCTCCTCGTCCTGGCGCAGGACAGGGTGCCGGAGCTCAGACCACTTTTAGGTGGAAAGGAGGACGGACACCTTCTCCGCACGTGTCCGTCCTCAGGTGCCAGAGGCTCGAGCCAATCCGTAGGCCAAAGTGGCTGTTCTGGGGTGGCAACTCTAGGTCCCCTTGGAGGGACCTGAGGCCTGGATGCGGCCGATCCGGGGACGGCTCGGCTCCAGGCGTGTCCCGCAGCGTCTGTGGGCTGTTGGGTTGTGGCAACTTCTCAGGACGCTGTCCCTGGGTGGGTGTGTGTCTGTGGCCCCGTTTCCTCTCCTTATGTGGAAATTAGTCCAACCCAAGACCTCGCTTGACATGATGGCCTCTGCGCAGACCCCGTGAGGTCACAGAGTGAGGTCCTGGGGCTCCGACCCCAGCATCCTCTCACCCGCAGTGCAGCTGATTTCTGGAGCACCGAGGCGGGGATTCCTTGGATCACTGCGCTCCTCCAGGTGTGCAGGGTGGGGTGACCCTCTGCACCCTCGGGGTCTCATCTCTTCTCCCAAGCCCATTCCCTCTGCGTTCCCTCACCCTGCTGCGGTGCCTGGGCTCTTTGCTGGGATCCCACGTGGTGTCACAGAGATGCCCGCCCTGCACACTGGGGTCAGGTCTGAAGCTGAAGACCCCGGCCCAGGAGCATGCGTCTGGAGTGGGGCGTGGGGGACTGTTCTGCTTCTGCAGCTGTGAGAGCGCGTGTGAGTGTGAGCTTCGGCGAGCATGTGAGCGTGTGAGCGTGATGGAGAGAGAGAGACAGAGACACAGATGGAGAGCGACACAGAGAAGGAGACCCAGAGAGTCACAGAGAGGGGAGACCCATGGGCGGTGGTCTTCATAGTGTGGACACACAGACAACACACGGACGACACACGGATGAGCCTGCATGAGGTCGGCTCTGCCCCGAGCAGGGTCGCAGGAGCTGGACAAGGAGCACGTGGTGTGGAGGCCCTGGGAAACGTGCACACGCCGTCTCCCCACGCCCCCGACTGAGGAGCTCGTGCATGAACGTGGTCCCTGGACATTTCACACGACGCTGCTTCGGAGCCTAGGAAACTGGTCTGGGGTTCTTTCCCCAGAACCGGGAGCCCACGCGGGTGAGGGAGCCCCGGCGGCCCAGGGAGCCCCAGCGGCCCGGCCCCAGTGGGGCTGCTTGGGGGTCCCTATGAGATGCCTACAGGCGGCCCCGTAGGGACGGCAGCCCCGGGGGACTCAGGGTCACGGCAGCCTCCCCGCTCTTGGGCCCGTGGGACTCAGCATGCCTCTGCCTGTCGGGGTCTGCGGCTGCACCAAGAGGCAGACAGACGGGGACCTCGGGCAAGAACACAGGCGCGGGGTGACTGAGGTCCTTGAGCCCCCCGGCAGAGGCAGGACGGTGACCCCTGAAGAAGTGACCAGAGCAGGAGAGGTAGCACCGCTAGAGAGGTAACACAGAGAAAGGTTGGGAGGGGCTGTGGTTGTGGAGAAGCCACAGGGACCACGTGTGGGGACAGGGACAGACCCCAGGCAGGGGACACAGGGGACTGACCTCAGGGAGCAGGAGGGGACACGGGGACTGACCTCAGGAGCAGGAGGGGACACGGGGACTGACCTCAGGGAGCGGGAGGGTACATGGGGGAGAGACTTCAGGAGCAGGAGGGGACACGGGGAAGAGACCTCAGGAGCAGAGGGGACACGGGGCACCAACTCCGGAGAGCAGTGGGGAGGACAGGGGACAGCATCTGACCGGAGAGTCCGGAGCGGTGGCCACAGGAGGAAGGAGGTCCCTGCATCCGGGGGGACCCTCGGCGATTCCCAGGATCCCCAGGATCCCGCCTGTAGGTCCCCGGTGTGGAAATTCAAGGATAAGTCGGGACCTGAAGAATTGGTACAGAAACAATATTTGATGGAAAACCTGTAAAATGTGTTTAGAACCTTGGTTTTTGTTTTTGTTTGTGTCCCTGCTGGAAACCGTGAGAATCAGGAAAACGACCGAGGAGAGAAAATCCTGCTGACCTGGTGCCGGACACGAGTCGTGTTTCCCCGGGAAGAGTTTCAACCCTGAGACCTCTTCACCCCCAGGTACATCCTGTTCCCAGCACAGGGCCCAGAGAAATGGGGTGGGGGTCACAAGGTGGGATGATGTCACAGGGTGGGGGTCACAAGGTGGGGTGATGTCACGGGGTGGGGGTCACAGGGTGGGGTGATGTCACGGGGTGGGGGTCACTGGGTGGGGTGATGTCATGGGATGGGGGTCGATGGGTGGGGGTCACATCCCTGGGGCCAGGCTCACATGGTAGGGGTGATGTCACGGGGTGGGGGTCACAGAGTCAGTTGATGTCACGGGGTGGGGGTCACAGTGCTGGAGGCCAGGATCACAGGGTATGGGTGATGTCATGGGGTGGGGGGTCACAGGGTGGGGTGATATCATGGGATGAGGGTCACTGGGTAGGGGTCACAGTGCTGGAGGCCAGGCTCACAGGGTAGAGGTGATATCATGGGGTGGGGGTCACAGGGCCAGGTTATGTCACACGGTGGGGGTCACACGGTGGGTGATGTCACAGGGTGGAGGTCACTGGGTGGGGGTCACTGTACTGGGGGCCAGGTTCACAGGGTAGGGATGATGTCACAGGGTGGGGTGATGTCACGGGGTGGGGGTCACATTCCTGGGGCCAGGCTCACAGGGTAGGGGTGATCTCACGGGGTGGGGTTCACTGGGTGGAGGTCACTGTACTGGGGGCCAGGCTCACAGGGTAGGGGTGATGTCACAGAATGGGATCATGGGGTAGGAATGATGTCCAGGGTGGGGCCATGGGGTGGGGGTGATGTCACAGGGTGGAGGTGATGTCACAGAGTGGAGGTCACAGGGCTGGGGTGACGTCATGCGGTGGGGTCACACCACAGACTCAGCTGCCTTGATGTTAATACTTTGCCCCCAATGTGACAGCACAGTGCTGAGATTAGGGGTGTCCTTGGGAAGAGGTGGCCATCGTCCTCCACAAAGGAAGGCTCTTTGAGCGACAGTGCTGGCCCCCCACAAGCAACCCGTGCAGGGAAGACGACCCCACTGCCTATAGGGTGTGCCGCAGGTCCTGTCCACACACTCATTGTGGGTGGCGCTTCGGGGACTGACACAGCGCTGGGACTAAAAGAATGAGGTGCCCAACATCCAGGAGGAAACTGGAGGTGCCCATAGCCCAGAGGGGGAGTGGCCGGGGTGCAGGTCAGCCTCAGTGGGTGGGGGAGGGGACCCAGGTGCAGGGTCAGCCTCAGTGGGTGGGGGAGGGGACCCAGGTGCAGGGTCACCTCAGTGGGGGAGGGGAGGTGACCCAGGTGCAGGGTCACCTCAGTGGGGGAGGACCCCGGGTGCGGCGTCAGGGTTGACGTGGGTCTCTGGGCTCACTGAGGTGTGGGCAAGGCCACCCCTGCGGGTTCCCTAGCCTGTCCAGCTCCCAGAGCCCCGTATCCCTTGGGTCCTGGCCCTTGTTTTGTCTGCAAAGCCAGGAGGCTGGGCGTCCTTGTCTGGGGCGTCCTCCCTGTGTCCCCACATCCGCCCCGGGACAGCCCGACCACTTGGGTCATTCAGGGCCATGTCCTGCTTGGGCTCAGCAGCTTCTGGGGATGGCCGAGGTGCAGTCCCTGTCCTGCCACCTGGGACAAGGCTGGGACTCAGGAAGTTCCCCCAGATGGGGGGGAGGGTCTGTTCTGCAGGGGCGGGGAGCCCAGAGCTGCTGACTGTCAAGCCCCAGAACTCAGCCCCAGCTCACAGGCTCCATGTGGGGCCCTGGGCTGCCAAGAGGCCAGGGGGCCAGGGAGGGGGCTTCAGGCAGGGAGCTGGGTCTCCACGGAGAGAGGAAGGGACAGGGAGGAGGGGGGAAGGGGGAGGGAGGGGGAGGAGGATGGGGGAGGGGTGGGAGGAGAAGCCACTGGGCTATGATGGCCTCTGAGCCGTGTCCCCGTGAGACCCCACGGCGCCTGCAGCCATCAAGGACTCCAGAGTGAGGGTGTCAGGACCAGGACAGAGCGAGGCCACCGTCCAAGGTCCCACCCCGCCCTGGGCCTGCCCTCTGAGCCACCTCGCACCTGTGTCCTGTGTTCCCGCTGGGTTTCTGTCTCTGGCAGGCATGCACACACCTGCACGATGCACATTTGCGTGTGCCATGAACGGGGGTGGGGGGTCGGGCAGCCCGGGCAGGGTTGGGGGGAGGACCAAGGTCCCACCTGCTGGGCTCCCAGTCACCTGGGGTCAGCATCAGGGCAGGGGGCGGGCTCCAGGTGTGCCCTGGGGAATCCGCCTCCTCCACGGAGGCCACATGCCCTGGTCAGGCCCGGGACAAAGGCCACTCAGGCTAGAGGGCCGGACACTTCAGTGGAGGACACGGTCACTTTGCCGACCAGCAGCTCAGAGGTCACAGGCACTGGGCGCCGAGGCTGTGAGGCCAGCGGAGCTCTGATGAAAGTCCTGTTTGCTGTGGCCCCGGGGTCCAGAGTGACAGCAGCAGACCACAGCCAGGGCTCGTCCTCCCGCCCCCCCCCCCCCAGTCCCATGGCTGCTGGCCCTGTGCTCACGCTCAGGATGTCCTCTTGTCCCCACGTCCTCTCCACTGACCCCACGGTCACACTCAGGACACCGTGAGGACACCCTCCTGTTCCCTGACCACTAACCCGGTGGTTGCACTCAGGGTGCTCTCCTCTCCCTGTCCTCTGACCCCTGACCCCACGGTCATACTCAGGACGTCCTCCAGCCCCGTGGAGGGTGGTCCCTGCAGCCTGGGGCTGAGGACCTTGGCCGTGGGCCAGCGCCAGCCCCGGGGTTGGGGGGCCTCCTGCTCTGGGCCTGGGGGTTGCAGGCTGCTGCCCCGTCCAGGTCCAGGGGCGGAGAGATGAGCGTCTAGGAGGCAGCTCCTCCTCCCCTCGGGGTGGTGCTCCCGGCGACCAATGGCCTGGCAGAGAGCAGTTTTAGGAAGTGCTTGAGCGGCAGTGGCAAGAGGAGGGAGTCTCTGCCGGAAACTGTTGGGAGAGACTGTTGGGAGAGACTGCGGCTGGTGGTGAGTGCCTCTGGGCTGGTCGGTGGGGGGCCGTGGGGACAGCAGGCTGAGGGGGTCCCAGCCTGGGGTGTGGGCACTGGGGCCACTCCTCCTCCGACCCGCGGGAGGTGCAGCGGGAAGGGCCACCAGAGTGTCCCCTGCAGACTCGCGGGGAGGGTGGCAGGGTGCTGGGGTCAGAGCTGAGCCGGACGCCCAGGCTGTGCCTGCAGGGTCCTGACGGTGGCAGGTGCCCAGGGCACCGACCCTGCTGCCTGGCAGGAGAAGGGATGTTGGCCCCCGGGGTGCTACCGCCGGTCGGGTCCTCGGGTGCGGGGCACCGCGTCTGGCCAGGCAGGGAGCGCTGCGGAGCCCGGTGAGGACGGAATGCCGGCGGCTGGCAAGTCGCTTAGTTCACCTACGAGCTATTTCCTGAGCGTCACCGAGGGCCAGTCACCGCCCGCAGATGTGCCACGTGGGGACGGGCAGCGTCCCTGCAGGCTCACAGGTGGGAGGCTCGGCTGTGTCACCTGCCTGGGCTGTGGGCGCCTGCAAGCCCGCATGCACTCCAGTTTTGTGCAATCCCTGTCCACACACACACTCCAGGGCTCCCTAAGCCCTGCCTGGCTCCCCGGGTGGGGGTGGGGGTGACGGCTGAGGATGGACCGCGCCGGTGGGCCTGCCTGGGGCTACAGGTGCACCGGGACCTTTCCCAGGGCGCGGAGGGAGGGAGCGGGGACATCGGGACCCCTCCCAGGGGACCACGGATGGCGCGGGGGCTCCGGGACCTCCCCCAGGGGACCGACGGAGGGCGCGGGGGCACCAGGACCTCTCCCAGGGGCGCGGAGGGAGGGCGCGCGGCACCGGGACCTCCCCCAGGGGCGCGGAGGGAGGGCGCGCGGCACCGGGACCTCTCCCAGGGGCGCGGAGGGAGGGCGCAGGGGCACCGGGACCTCCCCCAGGGGACCGCCGGAGGGCGCGGGGGCACCGGGACCTCTCCCAGGGGCGCGGAGGGAGGACGCAGGGGCACCGGGACCTCGCCCAGGGGACCACGGAGGGGCCTCCGCCGGGGACGTTTGCCGGCCCCTTTACGCAGGCACTGGTGTCCCGCCGCGGACTGCGCTGTCGCTCCCGTCTGGCCCTCCGCGGAGGATTGGGCCTGGGATCGGCCTCGGCTACAAGGGACGTGAAGGCCCCCGCCCCTTGGGGACCGCCAGTCGCGGCCCCGCCCTCGTTCTGCTATCAAGGACACGGGGCGGTGGCCTCCTGGGGCGGAGCACAGCCCAGGGGAGGTCCGCGCACACCAGCAGTGCTGAGGGCACGCTTACACAATTCCCGGTCCGCCTGCATTCCAGACACGGCGGGCTCGCCCGGCGGCGGCATGTGGCCCCGGGGGCACCTCGAGCAATGGTTCCTGTGGGGTTGGGGGCGCAGCCCAGCCCTGCCCCCTGGACACCTGCTGCATGAACGTCAGTGCCCCCAGGAGCTGTGGGGTCCCACACGCTCTCCTGCAGGGACACCGCTGAGCCTGAGAGCGAGCTGAGCCCTGGGACACACCACGAGGGAAGATGGGTGCAGGGGTGCCCGGAGAGCCTCTCAAGGACCCCCTTACGGATCGGGAGAGGACAGGTCGCTGCCGAGGTGGGAGAACCAGCGCTTCCGGCTCTCGGTGCCCTGGCCGCGGTGTAGACAGGGAGATTGTGCGCTCCCAGGCTTGGGGACGCGACCTGCAAATGAAAACGACAAAAGCCAGGAGGCTGCGGCTGGTTCCGAGGGTGGAACGTGCAGCGCGTGATCTCGGGCTTGCGAGTTTGGGCCCCACGTTGCGCATCAGGCTTACTTTGAAAACTAACAAAGAAATAAACAAAATGACCAAAGGGGCACAGGAGAAAAGGTCGGCTCCGTGTGCGAGGCCTCGCAGGGGAGGAGGATTCACGGAGGCCACCCCCGGCTTGCCCGCCTTCTCAGCGAGCGGGGACACCCCTGTGGGGACCCTGGGTGACACCGCGGAGGAAGAGGGCCGGGGCATCGGGACAGTGACTTATGAGAAGGTAGACGTCGGGGGAAGTCCGGGAGGGAAGCGTCACTTCTCTGCTGCGAATGTTCCTCATTTCCGGGCTGGAGCCAGGGCCGGGGACGGAGCGGGGAATTGCCACCTGGTTTCAGGCAGAGGGGACACCTCGGAGCTCCCGGGTGGCTGTGGTTTCTCAGTCGCCTTCAGCTCAGAATAATCCAGATGGCAAAGTGGCCTATTTCAGGGAGGCAAATTCTGAGCCCCTGCGCTGTGCACACAGAGCACCAAGAGCCGCCCAGGGGCAAGGGGCACACGCGCACCAGAGGGGACTGGGCCCTCCCACGCGAGGGTGGGGGTGACGGCATGGTGGCCAAATGCCACGTGGTCGCCGTGGGCCTGGTTCTCACGTCTAGTGTTTCTGCTCGGAACCCTTCCTACGCCCCAGGGCTGCATCAGGGATCTGGTGGGGGGGACACGGCTCAGCCCAGGACAGGCTCCTGCGGGGTGACCGGGACATGTCACCTTGGGGCTGGGGACATGGCTCAGCCCCTGATGGTGTCCCTTGGGTACAGGTGGCAGGTGAGGACGCCGGGCTGTGGTGGGCAGGCTAGTGGCTTTAGCAGCAGGGGACCCCCAGGTATCGCCCCCTGGCCAGGGAGCACTGTGCACATGTCTTGGGGCTCCCTTTCCTCTGTAGGTGATGTCACACGCCCACGTGTGTGCTAATCCTGAGGGTCCGCTGCCCTGCGGGGGTCAGGCATGCTCCTGGCAGGGGCTCAGGAGGCAGTGGCCAGGGCCACAGGTTAAGGACCGGAGGGCTCCCTGCCATCCCCAGCCTGGCGTCTCCCGTGCTTCCGGGGGACTGTGTGGGCTTCAGTGGGGCCCTGTCTGGTACTCCACGCGCCACATTCCCTGCACCCTATCAGAGGAAGACAGAGTGTGGGGTGCTGACCTGGGCCCTCGAGGCATCCCCTCCCCCAAGATGGAGGACCTGCCCCCACAGACCCGGGAAGGGAGTGGGGGGGGATTAGCATGACGGGAGCAGGGGCCGCCCTGGAGGCAGCTCTGGGTCCCCTTGGTTTATGTCTGCAAACCTTCCCTTCCGTCCTCAGGTCACGCAGGGTGGCCCCCGATGGGCGGACAGCTGAGCGCTTCCGGCAGCTTCCAGAGCCTGCCATGCACCACAAATGCAGACTGGATGTCGGCGCTGTGCCCCCTGCTCTGGGATGTGCCCCTGCACCACCTGTCCATCCCAGGTGAGGGCCTCTGTGTCCCCTGCTGGGACGCTGCCGGCGGGGGACGGTCTGGGTGTGCGGGAAAGCACGCAAAGTGCACACACGGATACGCACAATATAGGGAGACAGGTGTGCATCATGCACACATGCATGCACATGGTACAGGCACGTGTACACATCCATGTACACAGTACAGGCACATACACACACGGACACACACATAATACAGGCACATAACACACATGCACACCCACAACACAGGCGCATACACAGATCCATGTACACGATACAGGCGTATACACACACGGACACACACGATGCAGGCACAGATGCACACGCACATGTGTGCACACAATACAGGCATATACACACATGCACACCCACAACACAGGCGCGTACACAGATCCATGTACACAGTACATGGCACATACACACACGGACACACACAATGCAGGCACCGATCCGCACACACATGCACGCACATAGTACAGGCACACATAAACATGCACACAGGCACACATAAACGAGCACACATGTACTCGAGCACACGTGCACACACACACCACGTGAGTGTCTTCTCTTCTCCATCTCCTTTGTTATGATGCAAGCCTGTCAGGCACCCGCACACCCCTGGGGCATGTGGCTCCGCGGGAACCTGACAGCATAGGGATTCGGGATCACGCCCCCTGCCAGCCTGTCCCTCGTGTAGGGAACCCGCTGGCTTCTTGTGGCTGCATCCCTCATGCCCCATCAGCCGCGAGCTCAGCGTCCTCTGCACTTGGGGCCTGGAGAGTCCAGAGGTCGACCCACAAGGAGGTCACACTGAGCTCTGGGGACTTTCTGGTCCAAGGACCTGGTGGCCCGGAGTCAGGCCCTTGTGGCTCCGGTGGCCCCGGGACCAGTGGCCGCAGCTCCACACTGATGAGCATGTGGGCACTGCAGCCTTCGGTTTTTGCAGAAAAGAAGCGTGTAGTGGATCCCACCACGTGTGCCCACGTCTATGGACGTGCAGTACCTGGAATTCCTCCTGCAGAAATAGGCAGATTCCTCACTTGGATACATGTTTACGGTTTTTGAGATTTATTCACATTTTCACATACAGCTGTGTCTTTCTTTGGGAATTTTATGACTTTTATTAAAAATTTATTTATTTATTTTAGAGGGCGGGGGGCAGAGGCAGAGGGAGACAGAGAATCCCAAGCAGACTCCCCGCTGAGCACAGATCTGAGCTGAGCTCGTCCTGGACCAGGTGGCCCTACGTCCAACGACAGGGGTTCTCATAGGAGACAGAGGAGGAGACGCAGACACAGAGGAGGAGCCCCGTGAGGATGGAGGACACGGGAGGGAACGGCCACCAGCCCGGGGACGCCTGGGGCCCCAGATGCCAGAAGAGGCAGGAGGGACCCTCCCCGGAGCCCCTGGATCTCAGACGCCGGGTCTCCCGAGCTGGGACGTTGGATTTCACGTTCTGTCCGCCGCACGGCGTTCGGACACGTGTGTCCCAGGGACACCTTTAGGATGTTAGTCCACTGACCACGGGGACAGCCACAGCATCTGATACTGTGTCATTTCTATCTTTTAAGTTTCCACATCAAGGAAAAGTCCATTTTTTCCCCCTCACTCGGGAGGCCAGCGGTGTGTTCTCCCTCCGGGTCACATTCAGAGCTGCCCAGGTCCTGGGAAAAACAAACAGGAATATGTGTTTACTTGAGAGACAGTGAGAGAGAGAGAGAGAGGAGAGGGGAGGGAGAGGCAGACGGAGAGAGAACCTCAAGCAGACTTGCCCTGGGCAGGGAGCCCCACACGGGGCTCGAGCTCACGACCCCGACATCGTGACTGGAGCCGAAATCAAGAGGCGGATGCTCAAGCCGCTGAGCCACGCAGGCGCCCCAAGGGAAGGTCAGCTTTTCTTTGGGAAGTCGGGTCTGTCGGTCTGTCCTGCACAGGTCTCGGGTTAGGGCCACCCTCAGAGACGCTGACCACGTGGCCCAGAGGGCTGTATGCCTTCCTTGGCCACCCCGATCTGCAAGCACCACGGGGCGCGTTGGGCGGGGAACAGGCCCCAGGGCCCCCGGATGTGCACCGTTCCCGCGTGGCCCGCTGACCAGGGCGCCTGCTGACAGTCCTCAGGTCCATACCACGTGCCCCGGTGTGAACACGGTATTGCGATCCGAGTCTGCAGTCCACGACGCCACGTCTGAGCGATCGTGGCAGGCTTAGTTTTGCACGCAGCACGTCCACGCATAGCACGCGTACTTTAGCACCTCATAGAAAAAAATCCCCCTTTGTTCTTCTTGTTTTTCAAAAGTTTCTGGAAAACCCTCAGGTTTTTTAGTGTGCATGAATGTGAGGGTTTCTTCCCGGTCCGAGGAGCACGTCCAGGGCGTGTGGGGCGACGACACGGTTTGCATGGGGCCGACCTGGCGGTGACCTCCGGTTTTCCTCTCCCGGGGATGGGGACGCCTGGTGTCTTGTGGCTTCTGCCATGTGTGTCTGTGTCTCCTCTTCTGCCACTTATAGGGACACGAGGCCCCAGAGTTCGGGTTCCCCTAGTCCTGGATGAGGCTCCACATACCCAGGCCCCGTCCGCAGGATCCGGGTGGGCGTGTGTGCAGGGCCACGGCCCACGCCCGGTGCTGGGCGTCCTGTGCACGTGCAGGTTGCACCACACGGCTCAGGAAGAGGCTCCCGGGTGAGATGTCCCCTCGGGTCTGCTTGCAGGGAGCCACGACACCATGACCTACTGCCTGAACAAGAACTCGCCCATTTCCCAGACCCAGTCCCGGCTGCTGCAGCTTCTGAACAAGGTGCTGCCGTGTGTCACCCGCCCCCTGGTGCTCAAGTGGTCCACCACCCAGGTAGGCTCAGCGGCGGGCCCGACCTTTGTCCTCCGGCCGGGCAGGCGCCCTCACCCCTGTGAGTGTGCGGGGACTCTGAGCCCGGCCCCGGGCCCACCCAGCACACACAGCACCCCAGGGCCCTGCCTGTGAGACCTGGCGGTCTGCGTGTGGAGGCATCCAGGGCTCGAGGCCCGTCCTCCCCGCAGAGGCCGGCGCTGTGTCCTCCCTCCTTGCAGAGCCGTCAGGTCGTGAGAAACCACCCCCCCCCCCAGCTGTGCACGTGCAAAGCAAGAGAAAGGACCCGCAGCGATGGGTTTGTTCAGTAAATGCGCGGAGGAGGGCGCAGCCAACCCGTCCTCACCCTCACGCCCAAGGAGGGAAGAGCCCGTCCTTACCGACTGGGTTTGCTCCCTCCTCCTGCTGGTCCCTTCTCTCCGGGGGGCCAGCAGGTGTGTAGGGAGGGTCACAGTGACCCTGGCGGGGGGGTAACGGCTGTGCAGAGGAAGGTCAGGGTGACCCGGGGGGTCCTCATGGGGGAAAGCAGAGGAAGGTCAGGGTGACCTGGGGGGTCCTCATTGGGGATGTGCAGAGGAAGGTCAGGGTGACCCGGGGGGGGCCTCATGGGGGATGTGTAGAGGAAGGTCAGGGTGACCCGGGGGTCCTCATGGGGAATTTGCAGAGGAAGGTTAGGGTGACCCGGGGGTCCTCATGGGGGATGTGCAGAGGAAGGTCAGGGTGACCCGGGGGTCCTCATGGGGGATGTGCAGAGGAAGGTCAGGGTGACCCGAGGGGTCCTCATGGGGATGTGCAGAGAAAGTCAGCATGACCCACGGGTCCTCATGGGGGGGCATGCACAGGAAAGTCTGGGTGCTCGGGGGGGTTCTCATGGGGATATGCAGAGGAAGGTGAGGGTGATATGGGCCGTCCACGTGGGGGGCACCCAGCTGCAGTGGGGCTGCGCCCTGCAAGGCTTTAGACAGCCTGTATGGTGCGGGTGCTGGCCTGGGCCCAGGTGCTGGCTCCCCCGCGGGGCCCCCTGGGGAGCAGCCCGGCCCTCAGGGTTAGGCCCCTCAGGGTCGGGGTCTGTGTGCTCAGGTCTCCCACGCGGTGCTGGAGACTCCGTGGTGGCGGCCCCAGCTCCAGCTCTGTCCTTCCCAATTGCTCTTCCTGGAACTCCAGTCCTGGAATGTGGAAAGACCGCATTCCCGCCTCCTGTGTCACCCCAGCCCTGCGGGAGGGATGAGCTGGTTCAGTGCAGCGACCTGCAGTGCTGGGTCACGGGGTCCTGGGGGCCCCCCGCAGTGCTGGGGACCCTTAGCACCAGGCCTACTGTGACGTGGGCCACGAGAGGTCCACGTTGTGTATGCGGGTGTGTTGGGATGCTGGTGACAGGGCTGGTGGCTCAGCATGGACTGTGCGTGTGCAGGCGCTGGGGTGTGGCCCTGGGGTGCATGCAGGCCTCTCTGCCGCACCCCCTCCCCACAACTGGCAACGGAGGACCAGCAGGCGGGGTGCAAGCTCCCCACATGGCTACCCAGGGTGTAGGCATGACTCCCCTGTAAATTCCTGCTTTTTCTATTATGGTGTTGCCTGCAAGGGTCCAGCCGTCCCGTTTACGCTCTGCGGACCCCTTCCTGCCAGTCCTAGTGCTGGTGGTGGGGTGGGGACAATGCTCAGGGTATGTGACCCTCCTGGAGCATCCTGCCCTCCCTTCTCCCCGCCACAGGGTCCCAGCAAGGCTCCCTGGAGCTAGGCGCCCATACAGGGTCCTTCCTGGTGGCTGCCCTGGAAGAAGGGGAGACAGGGCCCAGCAGGGAGGTCTGGAGGCCGGTATAGGGCTGAGGGACCTTGCAGCCTCCATCTGGGGCTGGATGTGTCCAGTGTCACCAGGAAGCACGTTCCCAAATGCGCGGCCCAAGCGGCGTCCCGGGCCCAGGCAGGCGTCAGTACCTACCAACTCCACATCAAACGCAGGCCCACGCATGGGCATCTCCACACCAACTCTGAGCCCCGGCACGGGGGCAGTGAGCCAGCCAAGGTGGGGGCCACACGGCCCCCAGCAGAGACGAGGACCTTTGTGCACAGGTGCTGAACGTCACGGAGCAGCTGGACGTGGGGGTGCGGTACCTGGACCTGCGGATCGCGCACATGCTCGTTGGCTCTGAGAAGAACCTACACTTCGTGCACATGGTGTACACGACTGTGCTGGTGGAGGTGCGCGTGCGAGGGCGGACGGCTGGGGGGCCTCCCCGTCCACACCCGTGTCCACTCCGGACGGGAGAAGGCCGGCCTCCAGAACTCTTGGCCAGGGTGCATGTGCGAGCCGGCACCCACACCCCCGGGCCTCCCGGATTCTGCGGACGTGGGGCGCCCTGTCTTCCCGTCTGGTTCAAGGTGGTCCAGTCTCCTCCAGGCGCTGCGCGGGGCGCTCTGAAGTCAATATGAGGCGTCCCCGTCACGCTCATGCCTGCCCTGGGCACCCCGTGCTCCCCAGTGAGGCCTCAGGGCGTTTGGGGCCGGGAGACCATCCCGGGACCTCACTCCGCACGCCCCTTACAGGATGTTGATGCGGCCTGGCTCTTGCACACGCGGTGCCCTCTAGCGTGAGCATGCACACACTTGGTCACACGCATGCACAAGCGCAGCAGGCGGATGCTCCTGCCCCGGAGCATGTGGCTTCGGCGTGGCTGCATCTGAGGGGTGTCTGTTGGTGCAAGACCTGGGCCGTCTGTCCAGGAGCTCTGTTTAGAGAAGCCACTTGGAGTGGCGGGCGCGTCCCTAACCCCTGGCCTCTCTGGGGACGGTCTGAATGAGCCCCCTCCCCTGCGCAGGACACGCTCACGGAGATCTCAGAGTGGCTGGAGAGCCACCCCCGGGAGGTCGTCATCCTGGCGTGCAGGAACTTCGAGGGCATGACGGAGGACCTGCATGAGTACCTGGTGGCCTGCATCAAGAACATCTTTGGGGACATGCTGTGTCCCCGAGGGGTAAGAAGCCCCGTGGCGGGGCTGGAGGGGCAGGTTCACGACGGGAGACTTCCCTGCTCGCTTGGTCCTGCTGAGCGCGATGCCGAGGCGGGGTGGGGCGGGTGAGGTGCTCCTGTGTCCACGGAAGCCCCGAAGGACGAGGACCCTGCCCTCCCGGCAAGGGGCAGCCCGGTGGCGGCACCTGCGCTGGTGGGACAGTGCAGGCTGCTTCTCCGGCACCTTGGTGACCTACAGCACCTGCTTCCAGGTCGCCTTGGTGACTCGATGCCCCGAGCACGCTGCATGTGCCTGCAGCCCCTGCCACATGCGATGCTGCAACTGGCAGCTGCCGAGGGGGCCGGTGCCCCTGCGGCCTCTCCCGCGTCCTCGCGTGGTTGTGTGCGTGTCTGTGTCCCCATGTCCTCTTCCCGGAAGGACCCCAGGCTACGGGGTCAGGGCCCTCCTGATCTCATTGGAACCTTCGGTATCCCCTTAAAGAACCCACCTCCAGAGAGTCATGTCCTGGGGGACGGCTGAGGACTTCAACACGTGACAATAGAGGGGACGCAGGTCAACTCACAACACAGCCTGCTTTATCATCTAGAAAATCTTTTCCATTTGTCGGCAGGAGAAAGGCCTCCCTTAATGCTCAGGAACCCCAAACGCTGTCCCAGGTCCATCCTGAGTCCACTTTGCACCCCTGGGTTGGCGTTGGCCCAGTGGCGGCCTGAAGCTGGGAGGAAGCCCCGCGGGCCTCGCGCCCTGGGCCAGTGCAGGGACAGGGCCGCCGAGACCCGGGGCGCGTGCTCGGGGACCGCGGGCCTCGTGGCAGAGACGCTGCCCCGGGACCCACGTCATGAGGCTCCGGCGGGGACCTCAGAGGGAGACAGAGCAGGTGGGAGTCGAGGTTCAGGCCGCGAGGAGGAGACGCGCTCCTTGGACAGGGAATCACGGAGTGACAGGTGACCTTCCCTGTGCCTGTCGCTCTGCCAGTTGTCACAGGGCTCGGTGTGGGCTCAGGGGGCGGGCGATGGGACTAGTGCCCGAGCCCCTAATCCTGCAGAGCCGCAGTGTCTCGGACAGGCGGCCCTGGCCTCGCTCACCCCGACAGTACTGCCCACCTTGCAGCAGTAAAGCACCCCAACAAGGACGCACCACGCCCCTCAGCGCCCCGCCCCCCACGCCGAGGTCCCTCCCGGCCCCGCACCCCTCCTCGGGGTCCCTCACGTGCCCCGCCCCTCTCCTCAGGGTCCCTCCCGGCCCCGCCCCCCTCCTCGGGGTCCCTCACGCGCCCCGCCCTTCCACCTCGGGGTCCCTCACGTGCCCCGCCCCTCTCCTCAGGGTCCCTCACGTGCCCCGCCCTTCCACCTCGGGGTCCCTCCCGGCCCCGCCCCCTCCTCGGGGTCCCTCACGCGCCCCGCCCTTCCACCTCGGGGTCCCTCCCGGCCCCGCCCTTCCACCTCGGGGTCCCTCATGCGCCCCGCCCCTCCGCCTCCGGGTCCCTCCCGGCCCCGCCCCCCTCCTCGGGGTCCCTCACGCGCCCCGCCCTTCCACCTCGGGGTCCCTCACGTGCCCCGCCCCTCTCCTCAGGGTCCCTCACGTGCCCCGCCCTTCCACCTCGGGGTCCCTCCCGGCCCCGCCCCCTCCTCGGGGTCCCTCACGCGCCCCGCCCTTCCACCTCGGGGTCCCTCCCGGCCCCGCCCTTCCACCTCGGGGTCCCTCATGCGCCCCGCCCCTCCGCCTCCGGGTCCCTCCCGGCCCCGCCCCCCTCCTCGGGGTCCCTCACGCGCCCCGCCCTTCCACCTCGGGGTCCCTCACGTGCCCCGCCCCTCTCCTCAGGGTCCCTCACGTGCCCCGCCCTTCCACCTCGGGGTCCCTCCCGGCCCCGCCCCCTCCTCGGGGTCCCTCACGCGCCCCGCCCTTCCACCTCGGGGTCCCTCACGCGCCCCGCCCTTCCACCTCGGGGTCCCTCCCGGCCCCGCCCTTCCTCCTCGGGGTCCCTCATGCGCCCCGCCCCTCCGCCTCCGGGTCCCTCACGCGCCCCGCCCCCCGTCGGGGTCCTTCACGCGCCCCGCCCTTCCACCTCGGGGTCCCTCACGTGCCCCGCCCCTCTCCTCAGGGTCCCTCACGTGCCCCGCCCCCCCGTCGGGGTCCCTCACGCGCCCCGCCCTTCCACCTCGGGGTCCCTCCCGGCCCTGCCCCCATCCTCGGGGTCCCTCACGCGCCCCGCCCCTCCGCCTCGGGGTCCCTCACGCGCCCCGCCCTTCCACCTCGGGGTCCCTCACACGCCCCGCCCCCTCCTCGGGGCCCTTCACGCGCCCCGACGCTCCGCCTCGGGGTCCCTCACGCGCCCCGCCCCTCTGTCTCGGGGTCCCTTACGTTCCCCGCCCTCTGCCTCGGGGTCCCTCCCGCGCCCAGCTCCCCTCCCCGGGGTCCTTCACGCGCCCCGCCCTTCCACCTCGGGGGTCCCTCACATGCCCCGCCCCCTCCTCGGGGCCCTTCACGCGCCCCGACGCTCCGCCTCGGGGTCCGTCCCGCGCCCCGCCCCTCTGTCTCGGGGTCCCTCCCGCGCCGCGTCCCTCCGCCCCGGGGTCCCTCACGCGCCCCGTCCCTCCGCCCCGGGGTCCCTCACGCGCCCCGCCCCCCCCTCGGGGTCCCTCAAGCACCCCGACCCCCTCCTCGGGGTCCCTCACGCGACCCCCTTCCTCGGGGTCCCTCACGCGCCCCGTCCCCCCTCCTCGGGGTCCCTCACTGCCCCGCCCCCCTGTCCCTCCAGGAGGTGCCGACCCTGAGGCAGCTGTGGGCGCGGGGCCAGCAGGTCATCGTGTCCTACGAGGAGGCGAGCGTCGTGAGCCGCCACGCGGAGCTGTGGCCCGGGATCCCGTACTGGTGGGGCGACCAGGTGAAGGCTCAGGAGCTCATCCGCTACCTCGAGCGCATGAAGAGCTGCGGCCGCCCAGGTGAGCCATGCGCGGCCACACGGCAGATGCCACCCTGCCCCGTCACCCGCGCTGCCACTCACGGGGTTGCTTCCGCGTTTAGGAGAGGAGTGTAGGCCTCGGGAATCTCCTGTGCGTGTACACGTAGGTATGAAGTCACGTATGGGTGTGCACACGTATGTGTGCACGCAGGCTCACGCACACGTGAGCATAGACACACACGCACATATCCACGTGACCGCTATGCTTGTGAACATACGTGTACACCCACGCGGCATCCATTCCGGCGTGCATGTAGTGTCCACACCCCGCCCAGGCTGTGCTCTGCACGTGTGGTTGTGCAGCCTGCACAGAGGCATGACCGCCCCACATGGTGTGCAGCGTGCCGTGCTCACACTCAGATGCTGTTTCTGGCCGCGAGTGAGCGCCTGTGCGGGGGGCGCTTGCTAAGGGTCCACGCCCGGGCTCGGTGGTGCTGCCGCCGCGCAGCGAGGACGTGGGGGTATCGCCTCGCGATGAGGAGCGAATCACACCCAGTGCGCGTAGCTGCACGTCCCCCGGCCTCCTCCGCCTGTCCGTCTGTCTCTGACGGCGTCCCTGTCCGTCTGTCTCTGTCAAGTCTGTCATCCCACTGGGCTTTGGGCGTCCTTCGTACAATGGCTGCGTGGCGCCCACCTGGCGGTGACGGGCCTCTCTGCCGGGACCCCTCCTGGCTGCCTGCTTTGCACGCCCGGCACCCGCCCGCGCACCCTCGGTCCCGCTGCCACCGGGCGGCTGCCCAAGGCCAAGCCCCGCGTCCAGCTCAGAGAGGCCGTGTGGGAGTCGCGTGCTCGCGAGGACTCCCTGTGGGAACACCCGGGGGTCCCTGTGCCCTGAGTGTTTGTGCTGCTTCTGTAAAGAAACCAGCCGTTTCCTGGCACACGTGCTACGGGCATCCCCGCTTTGCAGCCGTGCTGGGCGTCTAGGCTTTGTGGCGCCCCGGCTCCAAGGTGGGGGACGTCCCGAGTGTGCGGTCTGCGGGGAGTACTTCACGTGCGCGGCGCAGGGTGCGTGGCTCTGCCGGTGCCCACGGGGCTCCGGGCCTGCGCTCTGCCTCGTGTGATGTGCCAGTCGCGGGGATGCGGCGCCGTCATGTGTCCCGCCAGGCACGGCGGGCGGTTCCCTGAGCAGCCGCCTTCCAGGATGATTTTATTTTTAAAGATTTTATCTATTTATTCACAAGAGCCGGAGAGAGGCAGAGGCCAGGCAGAGGGAGAAGCAGGCTCCCCGCGGGGGGCCCGACGCGGGACTCGATCCCGGACCCGGGGTCACGCCCTGGGCTGGAGGCAGATGCTCCAGCGCTGAGCCCCCCGCGTCCCGATGACAATGTTTGAAAGCGACAGGGCGGGCGGCGCCAGCTGAGCGGCCACCGCAGACACCGTGGCGGAGGCGGTGCGCGTGGCGAGCTATGCCCCTGCTTCCGGCGCCACTCGGGGCGCTTCTCCATGGAAGGCTGCCGGGTTTTCACCCCGCCGCTGTCCTGGCCTCCGGCTCCTTTGCTTGTCTGGGGTCCGTTGTGGGGCGCAGCTTTGGTGGCTGCTGGGGAGCAGGCGCTCGTGGTTGAAACCTGAGGGTTGCGACTGGGGCACCGTTGTGCCCCGACCGCGGCTGAGCCTGGGCCCTTGCTGTGCGGCGCCCACCGTGTTCTCACGTGCTCCGGGTTCAGGATGGAAGTGTAAGCTGGGTGAGTCCCACCAAAGCCAGGGCGTTGGCAAGGCCGGCGGCCTGTGCAGGCCCCGGGGAGCACCGCGTCCTGTGGTCCCTCCTGATTCGGCCGTCACACAGGATGTCCCCTCCGTGTTCCAATCCGCGCGCGCCTCCTCTCCTTACGGTGGGACCCCGCACACCACGTGGGGGTCAGGACGGGGACGACACGGGCGTGACTCCACCCACCACGCGGGGTCAGGACGGGATGACCCTGGGGCATGACTCTGCCCACCACGCGGGGTCAGAACGGGGACGACACGGGCGTGACTCCGCCCACCACGCGGGGTCAGGACGGGGACGACCCTGGGGCATGACTCCGCCCACCACGCGGGGTCAGGACGGGGACGACCTTGGGGCATGACTCTGCCCACCACGCGGGGTCAGGATGGGGATGACCCTGGGGCATGACTCCGCCCACCACGCGGGGTCAGGACGGGATGACCCTGGGGCATGACTCCGCCCACCACGCGGGGTCAGGACGGGGATGACCCTGGGGCATGACTCCGCCCATCACGCGGGGTCAGGACGGGATGACCCTGGGGCATGACTCCGCCCACCACGCGGGGTCAGGACGGGGACGACCCTGGGGCATGACTCCTGGGGCATGACTCCGCCCACCACGCGGGGTCAGGACGGGGACGACCCTGGGGCATTGACTCCGCCCACCACGCGGGGTCAGGACGGGATGACCCTGGGGCATGACTCCGCCCACCACGCGGGGTCGGACGGGGACGTGACTCCGGGCGGCGTGTTGGGCCCGACGTGGACGCGCGTGTGTCCTGCGCTGCTGGGAGTCGCGCGGCAGGGAGCCCGAGCCCGCGGGGACGGGTGGGCGGGGCGGCGGCGGCTGAGGCCTCGTGTCCTCCGACCCGTGTCCTCCCGTTTCAGGCGGGCTGTTCGTGGCGGGCATCAACCTGACGGAGAACCTGGCGTATGTGCTCGGCCACCCGTCCGAGTCCCTGCAGAGGATGACGCTGCCCAGCCTGCCGCGCCTGCGCGCGTGGGTGCGGGCGCAGTGCCCCGGGCCGGGTGCGCGCTGCACCAACATCATCGCGGGAGACTTCGTCGGGGCGGACTCGTTCGTGGGCGACGTCGTCGGGCTCAACGCGAAGCTGCTGCGGCGCTGACGCGTCCGTCCTCCGCCCGCCTCTCGGCCCGTGGGCGTTCCCGGCTGGCGGCGGCTGGAGCGCGCCTGCTCAGGGCACCGTGGGGTGGCCGCGGGCGGCGCCCGGTGGTCGCGGGGGGTCGGGTGGGGTCCCACGGAGGGGACCGTGCAGCGGGGAGAGCAGCGCCCGCTGTGGAGCTGCTGGGCGTTTGTGGGTACCCGCGTCCCCCCGTCCCGCCCCGTAGCTCCGGGCGTCGGAGTGTCTGTCCGCCCGTCCCCCGTTTGTCGCAGGGCCGAGGACGCGGGGTCCCGCTCTCTGCGTCCCCACGCCCGCGTTTGGGCCCCGACTCGCTCCCGGTCAGCGGTGGCCGAAGCCTCGCGGACACAGGTCCCCGGGAGCGAGCTCGCGTCGCGCACGCGGCCGGGCGCCCCCTGAGCCAGCGCCCCGCGGCCCCGACGCCGCGCCTCGCGCTCCGCCCGCCGTGTGCAGCCGCAGGGCGCGAGTCCCGGCACCTCCCGGCTCCCGAGTGCGAAGGAAGGTGAGGTTCAGGCTGCAGCGCAGTGGGTGTGCGCCGCGTCCACGCCGCAAACACCGCGCGGGCCTCAAGAAAACCTGCTCCCGCGCGGCCGAACGCTGGGCGCCGCGTGGGTGCCCGGAGCCCCCCCGAGGACCAAGGCAAATACGCCCCAGGACACGTGTCAGCGGGAGTCGCCGAAGCGTGATGCGGACGCTCGAGGTGAAGGCACGGGGCTGGCGAAGCGCTGCCGGCGGCGGCTCGCGGCTGGGCGGCCACACACACGCGCGACCGCGTCGCGGGGACGCTCCGTGGGGGCGGGGGGTGCCTGGGCCCCAGCCCGCCGCCCTTAGGGTCGCTGCACGACCCTGACCCGTGTGCTCTGTTCCAACGCGCCTTTTCCATGCAAACTCCGGGGTCTCATGCGATTTTCTGCTTCTTGCCCCAAAACGGGTTTTCCCTGTGGCCCCGGAGGGTGGGTGCGCCCCCTTCTCTTGGGAAACGCGAATAATTACATTTTTCTTCCGGATGAGACACTTGGGAAACGCGCCCCGGGAGGGTGTGTACAGCCCCCGGTTGGCCCAGCACTTTCTCCGAGTCATGCACTTTGTTCAAAAATCACTGTCGGTGGCAGCCCCGGGTGGCTCAGCGGTTTGACGCCTGCCTTTGGCCCAGGGCGCGATCCTGGAGTCCCGGGATGGAGCTCCTCATCCGGCTCCCTGCGTGGAGCCTGCTTCTCCCTCTGCCTGTGTCTCTGCCTCTCTCTCTCTCTCTATCATAAATAAATAAATAAATCTTAAAAAAAAAAATCACTGTCGGAAAAAAAATTAAAAAAAAAATCACTGTCGGCCACTTTATTAATTAAAAGACTGGATGAGGGGACCGCTGGGTGGCTCTGGTTTAGTGCCCTCCTTCTGCCCAGGGTCCTGGGATCAAGTCCCACATTGGGCTCCCTGCCTGGAGACTGCTTCTCCCTCTGTCTCTCTCTGTGTCTCTCTTATGAATAAATAAAATATTTTTTAAAAAAGACCGGATGAAAAATTTTTTTAAAGTTGTTATTTATGTGAGTGACAGGGTGACAACACGAGTGGGCGGCGGGGAGAGCAAGAGGCAGACTCGGAGGAGCAGGGAGCCCGGGGGAGGGGGGGCCTGGATCCCCGAGCCCCAAGTCATGACCCGAGCCGAAGGCAGATGCTGCACCGTGTGGCTGAAACCTCCAAGTTCTGTGGTATTGGAAGCCCGTCAGCGCAGACGTGAAGGAAAGACCGCACACCTAATTTTTTTTTTTTTTTTTGGTGAAGATTTTACTTTTAAGTAATCTCCACAGCAAGGCGAGGCTCGAACCTCACCGGGAAATCAGGCGTCGCACACTCCACAGAGCTCGCTAGCCACCCCCCGCCCCCCGGGTACTTACTCATAGAGGAGCTGATATTTGAGGGTCACCCGCACAGGATCTGGGCAGCAGGCGACGTGGAGGCTGCACGAGTGGCCCGCCAGCCCGTGGGGGAGGAGGTGGCACAGTTGAGCTCATCGTTGACTGAGTGAAGGACCATCAGGGCTCGGTGTCTCTGTATCCCTCAGGCCCCTGAGGTCCCCTTCCGCTCCCCGCAGGTCCCCTGAAGCTCTTAGCCCCCGCCTGAGCCCCCGAAGGCCCCCGCCTGAGCCCAGGCCCCTGAGACGAGCCCCCGCTCTGCTGGGCGTGTGCAGTGGGTGTCAGGACCCTGCAGTCCACAGGCCTCAGGGGGGGACGCCCGGCACAGCGGCAGGTGCGGGAGGAAAGGGAGATCCCTGAGGCCTGTCCCCCGCACCCCGCCCCGGCGTCTCCCGCACGGGGGTGGCCAGAGCACACACAGGGGCCTGGGGGGAGGAGGGCGGCCCTGGCACAGCGCCCACAGAGCCCCCGGCTGAGGGTGCTGCACCTGCAGCGCCGGGGGGATGGGGCAGGGCCCCGGGGGGGGCGGCCCACGAAGGACGCTCCGTGACCCCACCGTGTCCCGAGACCCCTGGGGCTGAGCTGGGGGACCAGGAACGCTGGTGGGGCTCCTGGCCTGGTGCGCTGCCCCACAGCTCCAGGCGCTCTGGGCCCCCGCCCCCGAGACAGGCCGAGACCCAGGCAGAGGGAGAAGCAGGCCCCACGGGGGGAGCCCGACGCGGGACTCGATCCCGGGACCTGGGGTCATGCCCTGGGCCCAAGGCAAGCACTTACCCGCTGAGCCGCGGGGATCCCCTGGATTTACTCTCTTCAGGGTTCTGGAAGGCAGGAGGCTGATGGGTCCCTGGGCCAAAGCCAGGGCCTGCGTGTCTGGGGAGCTGCTGGCGGGAACGTGCTCCGTTTTCCACCCTCCCCGCTTCCTGCCTCCCTCCATCCTGGACGCCAGCCGAGCCCACCTAGGGTTCTGACGCAACCTCTGCTCTGACCTCACACCTCAGGAGTCTGAGGCCCGCCTCCCCGTCACTGGGACCCGTGTGGCGGCCTTGGGCCCGCGGATCACCAGGGCCATCGCCACGTCAGGGTCCTAAGCCCCGTCCCCTCTGCAAAGTCCTCTCTGCCATGTAAGCAGCATCTTCCTTGATAGGAGCTGGGGGTCGGGACGGGGACGTCCTTGGGGACACGATTCCGTCCGCTGCGTGGGGGCCAGGACATGTGCGTGTGGGGACGGTATTATTCAAGCACACCTTCCCAATCTGACCTGCCACAGGACGGCAGAGTTCTGGAAGGCCAGCAGCAGGAGCACTTGGGGAAGGACCCAGAGGTGGCGCAAGGCCCGTAGGGCCGTGTGTGTGGACAAGTCTCACGCGACCTGAGGACGCTCTGTCTTTAGAAAAGACACACCCTCGTGCACGCCCTGAAGCAGCGTAGAGATGTATTCCTGAATGCCCAATTCCAGAATCACTCAAAAAACCCCACTGGAAGGATGAGCACAAATCCAAGAGGGGAAATGCGGTGAGACGTTATCCATGACTGCAAGGGACCCCTCACGTCGGCATTTCCTCTAGAAAACGGGCAACCGCCTGGGTCTAGTGGGCTTCTTGAGGTGCGAACGAATGTCTCGGAAAGCAGAAGGACCGGGGGCGCCTGAATGAGGACCGGGGCGCCCGGGGGGCTCTGTCCGTGAAGCGTGTGCCTTCACCTCGGGTCAGGATCCCGGGGTCCTGGTATCAAGTCCCACATCATCGGGCACCCTGCTCAGCGGGGGTCTGCTTCCCCCTCAGCCCCTCCGTCTGTCCCTCTGTCGCTCCCTCTGTCACTCCCACCCCCTCCGTCTCTCAAATAGTCTTTACAAACAAAGCAAAATTAAAGCAGAAGAGCTGGCATGGCCAGTTCTGCACCCCCGGGTGTGTCCTGGGACCTTGGGTGACGACAGCCCAGGTCTGTGACGGGCCGCGTCTGTCCCTCCCATGGGCCAGTCTGAGTGGCCTGCCCACGAGCAGGTCGCTGCCGGTTTTGTGCCGACTCAGTGACAAACCGTGTTTCCTCCGCCACCGGAGCAGGGAGGCCCGTGGGTCGCCGCGAGACGGTCAGGAGTCGCAGGACACCGTGGGGCACAGCGAGGGCTGGTGGCTGCGAGTGTGAAACACCCGACGGAAGCTCCAACACCGGGAGGACGTGGCGGCCCGCGGGCGGGAGAACCAGAAACGCCGGTGCAGACACAGCGGAGCCTGTTCCTTGTAGCCGAAGCCAGGGGAGGGGAAGTCAGTTGTCACGATGCAGGATCCACAATGCAGGACCCCCGGGGACCAGAGCCACGGAGCCCCCTGCGACCTGACCTTCGACTTCCAGCCGCGGCCGCCAGCCTCACACCCGGCAGCCCGGAGGAGCAGGCGGGAGGCCCAGAGGCGGCGTCCGCTCACTCGGGGAAGAGCTTTCGGAATCTGCCGTAGGCTGAGCTGCTGATGACCACCGTGACGTCGGCCACCCCGGCCTCGGGGATCACGTCCACGTCCTGCACCGTGGCCTCCTGGTGCAGCCAGCTGACGGAGCGGGAAAGGGGCACTCAGTAGGGACCCCACAGGCTGTGTTCCTGAGCCCGCAGGCGACCGTGTCCTCACTGGCGGGTCCCGCCCACAGCCCGGGGGCGCCCACATAGGAGTCGCTAACCCACGTGCGTGGCAGGCAACCCCACAACCCCACAGCTGCCAGGGCTCCTCTGCTCACGGGGCTTTGCGGCTCCACTGCCTTCCCTGCACCCACACCCACTGCACGGCCACTGTCCCACCTGCTGGGCGGCCCCACCCACCTCAGCTGCGCGCCCGCCAGCCGGACCCGGAGGGTGAGGACCTGTCTCCCCGTGGCCCTCAGAACGGCGTCCTCCAGCCGTGCTTTCAGCTCCGGGAGCCCCTGCCCCAGGAGGGCGGACACGGCGACAGCCTGCGGGCCCGCCGGGCGGTACCTGTGGGAGCAGCCCCCCAGCAGCGCCCGCTCAGCCTCGGGAAGACGGAGTGAGGAGTGCCCAGGGTCCCCCGCCCCCGGGGCCCCAAGTGTGACTGCCCCAGCGGGTGCCAGGAGAGTGCACAGAGCAGATCACCAGGACGCAGCAGCGAGGGGCTCACAATGCGCCCCCCAGGTGTGCGGCTCTGACTGAGGCCCTTCCCGGCCCGTGGGTGGCAGAGGGCACCCTGACCCCCCCGTTCCCGAAAGCAGGGGGACACCTCCAGTGCCCGAGGACGGCAGCCCGCTGTCACCAGCTGGGGCGGGGCACCGGGCAGCAGGCAGGGGCTCCAGGGTCGTGGGCAGCGGGCACGCCAGGCTGCACTCACCCGGGCACCAGGTCCACCTTGTTATGAACTTCCAGCACGGAGTCCAGGAGGGCGGCGGGCAGGCGCAGGCCGCGCAGCGTGGACAGGACGCTGGCTTTCTGCAGCTCCGTCTCCGGGTGGCTCATGTCTCTCACGTGGACGATCAGGTCCTGGGGGGCAGGGGAGCCACATGGTGGATACAGGGATGGCACCCCACGTGGGAGGACCCGCCCTGTGGGGGTCATGGGGTCCCGGCCCTGTGAGGTGGGTGGCACCCGGGGCTGGAGCTCCCCGAGACCAGAGCTGGTGGGCAGCCCACCCGCGGCCCTCGCCCTGGCCAGGCTGCTCCCGTGCCCGGCCTGGGCCCTGGCGTCCCCCGCAGCTCCCGCACCACAGGGGCCTGCTAGACCCCTGCCCGCTCACAGGCGTAGCAGCGGTCCAGCCCCACCTCTCCCCGCGGGGGCCTCGTTCTTCGGGGGCCTTTCAACCTTCCGTGAAACTTTCAGACCCTGAGTTATTTCAAATGTTAAAGAATGCTTTTCGCCGGGTTTTAAACGTCTCACTGGTGGGAATTTTGTGGGACGCTCTCCAGTTGGAGTCTGTCTGGTTTTCCCTGGTGTTGACACTAGGTCTGGGGCTCGGTGGAAGCCCAAAGAGAACGGGCCCTTGAATGACATCGCCGCAAACCTGTGCGCACAGGCTGACCGAAGGGCGGAGGCGCAGTCACCCGCTCCCTGCACAGCGGCTCCACCTCCTTCTGGAATTAGTCTTGGAAGAGGTCACTAGGAAGGGCTCATGCTCAGGGTGGGTTAGGTACTAGCTTCATGAGGGGGTGGTATGTGAGGGGATTGGTCCCCGGGGTTGTGTCATGTGTGAAGGTATCGGTCCCCGGGGTGCAATGTGGTGAGGGAATCTGGTTCCCGGGGTCACGTCATGTGTGAGGGGATCGGTCCTCGGGGTGCAGTGTGTGTGAGGGAATCCGGTCCCCAGAGTTGTGTCATGTGTGAGGGGATCTAGTCCCCGGGGTCACGTCATGTGTGAGGGGATCGGTCCTCGGGGTGCAGTGTGTGTGAGGGAATCCGGTCCTCAGAGTTGTGTCGTGTGAGGGGATCTAGTCCCCGGGGTCACGTCATGTGTGAGGGGATCGGTCCCTGGGGTGCAGTGTGTGTGAGGGAATCTGGTCCCCGGGGTTGTGTCATGTGTGAAGGGATCGAGCCCCCATATCGTATCAGGTGTGAGGAGACCTAGTCCCCGCGTCCTGTTGGAATCAGGGAATCCAGTCTCCACGTTGTGTCATGTGCGAGGGGACCAGCCCCAGATAACGCAGGTCTTTTAGGTAAGAGCATCCCACACTCACCGAACGAGCCACGTCTTCCAGGGTGGCGGAGAAGGACTCGATGAGGCTGTGGGGCAGCTGGGAGAGAAAGCCGATGGTGTCCATGTAGATGACAGCCACGCGGGAGGGCAGCCACCCAGCATGGGCTGTGATGTCCAGCGTCGCAAACAGCTGATCCCGGGGCTGCACCGCATCATCGCCTGTCAGGGCCTTGATCAGCGTGGTTTTTCCTAGAAGGTGGGCCCCAGGGGACATGCTGTCTGAAAGGCCCCCTCCCGTGTGTCCTACTATCTACTGTCGCACCATGGGCGGCGCCAGGTCCAATCCACGTGCCTCTGCAGAGGGGGTGCCCGTGGTCCGTAAGGTCTCTGAGCTCCTAGGTCTCAGCAGGACCCTTGGGATGCCCCGTATGGTCGAAAGGAGGATGGTGCTGCCCGTCGTGCTCGCGGGTCGAGAGGGCCAGGCTCGGGTACGAGTGCCTACACACAGCAGAGTGATGGTGCAGACAGGGTGCTGATGTGTGTGAACCTGGGGGGGTTGGGCACCTGTGCTAACAAAGGAAACAGTGTAGACAGGTGCTCACATTTGCATGTGAGTGATAGGTGATTGGTGCCCACATAGATGCGGCCGGTGCTTTGTGCCTAAGATGTAGTGAGTATCTGCATAGGGGAAGGTGATGGTGGAGTGGGGCGGGTACAGGGTGAGGGGGTGGGTGTCCGTGTAGACAGGGTGATGGTGGAGGAAGCGGCGCCCCTACCCTGTGTCACCTCTGTCAGCCACTGCCAAAGGCCCTAGTCACTGCCTGACACACCCCGACACCCCTGCCCCATGCACCCCAGACACCTCCCTGACACACCTGACACCTGCCCCGCCCCCCACGCAGACACGCAGAGGACTCTGCATCCCCAGCACACGTGAACCTACACCTTTGCAAACAGGATCTCGTAAATCCTACGAGTACCCACAGCTTCCCGTTTCAGGTGGGGCGGTTCTGGGGACATTCCCCCCCCCAGGTCAGGGAGCTGCTGACCTCGCGTGAAGTTCGGAGCACATGCAGGCACACTGCACCTCCCAGGTGGGGCGGTTCTGGGGAACTTCCCCCCCCAGGTCAGGGAGCTGCTGACCTAGTGTGGGGTTCGGAGCACACGTGGGCACACTGCAGCTTCCAGCAGCGCAGCACGGGACGGCGGGTGTACCTCGACACGAAGGGGCGAGCCTGCTGTGCTTTCCCCTTACGGGAGCGTGACCGTGAGCTCAGGGCTTCAGGATGGAGGAAACCCCCCTTGGCGTCCCGCACACAATCACGGTGACCCGCATGGGAACCTGAACCCCGAACGCAACACGGGGTCTTACTGGATACGACCCGAACTCCTTTATGCTTCGTCCGGGCGGGTCTACCAGACACGAGCTCCAAGACACCACATTTCCTCTCATCTCTGAGTCTACAGAGCAGCGCTGAGAGGCGGCAGTCCAGTGCGCCGTCCAGCACCCGAGCACCACGCGAGTAACACGCAGGGTGCGGGCCGTGGGCGCCGGAACACCCTGGGACACAGCCACGCCGGCCGCCTCTGCTCGGCACGTGCTGACCCGAGTCCCCGGTCTCGCGGCCTTAGCCAGCGGGATCTCCCCGGACACGGCAGCCCGACAGCGGGGTGCCTGGCGTCTCACTCCCGGAGCCGCGCTCACCACAGTTGGTGTACCCCACCACGGAGATGACGGGGAGCTCCTGCCGCTGGCGCTGCCTCCCCAGGAGACGCCTCTTATTCCTCAGCCTCTCCAGGGCCTTCCGGATCTTCATTTCCTGGTCCTTCAGGAGGCGCTGCTGCACCTGCACGAAGGATTCCCCTAGAAACACGGAGGTGGTGAGGCCGTGAGCTCAGGTGGCAGGAGGCACGGAGAGCGCCGTGCGCCACTGGGCTCCCTGTGCGGGAGGCACTCGGGCATCGCCTCGCTGGGCCCCCCGACCTGCTCTGCACACAGCGCGGCCCCGGCGCCTTCCCACCTGCACCGTGGCTCTGCCCAGTGAGGGCCACCGCACCTGCGGCCTCGTGCCCTGAGGTCAGGGGGGCTCCCCTGGGTCTGGGAGCGAGGGGGAGCCTGGGAAGGAGCGCCCCTGCGATACCCACGGCCGCCGGAGCGGGCTCTGGGAGAGACACGCACATCCTCACCCCAGGACCCGCAAACGCAACCTCATTTCACAGTAGGGTCTGGGCGCCCCTAGCTGGTCAAGGCTCTGAGATGAGCTCGTCCTGCACGAGGTGGCCCTACGTCAATGACAGGAGTCCTTGTAGGAGACAGAGGAGGAGCCGCTGCCACCGAAAAGCACCCAGATGTCGCAGCTGGTTCAGATGTGACCACACACGAGGCCCACGTGCAGCCCCTGCCCCCCAGGGGTCTTCCAGCGACGCTGTCCCCTTCCTGGGGAGGACGGCTGCCGTGACAGGCTCCGTCCGGAGTGCCCCGTGCTACGGGGGCTCACACGTTACCTGAGCCCATGATGTAGCGCGAGCCCCGTCCTCGTCCGTCCGGGAGGGCCATGCTGGTTTTCAGACGGGACCTGCCGTGGCAAGGGGGCATCTCAGCACGCGGCTGCACACACGCGTGCCCCCCTAGGAGAGCACAGCAGGCGCCAACACCCGGAAGTGACGGTGGCGACGAGAAGGCAGGGTGGCCTTCGGCACCTTGAGGGGCCACAGCGGGCCGCCGAGCCCTGGCAGGGGCGCAGCGTGGGAGCCACGCGGTCTACAGGCCGGGGCCAGGCCGTGTTCTGCGTCCACCGCGCCCCAGGTGACCGTCCAAGACGCAAGCGCGAGGAGAGGCGGTGTGGCGGCCCCTACCTGAGCAGGGGCAGCTCCGCCAGCGCCACCTGCAGCCGTGCCTCCTTGGTCCGCGCGTTGCAGCGGAAGATGTGAAGCACCACTGTGAACCGGTCGCACACCTGCACGCCCCAGGCAGCCTCCAGTTCCTTCTGGAAAGGGAGACGGGGGTGAAGGCATGGGCCGGGGCAGCCCGGCGACGGGGGCCGGGGGGCGGGCGGCGCGCCCTGCAGGATCCCATGTGCCCAGTGCGGTCCCGTCCCGCAGGACGCTGGCCTGGCTCCGTCCGCCCACACCGGGGGAGACCATGGGACTCCGCAGTACCTTGGTAGGCGCAGCCAGCCGCTCCACGTTCAGGAAGACCGCCGTGATCTCTGGAGTCCCCCTGATTTTCTCTGAGGAGAATAGCAGGTGCCTCTGACGCCCCTGCTCCACACACTTTTGTGGAACCGACCCGGGGCTCCGCTGGCCATGTTCAGGGGACACCCCCGTCCCTGAGCGCGTGCTGGGGAATCAGGTGTGCAGGACAGGGGTCGAGGGGAGGACTGGGGCCGCCTTCAGGGCTGTGGGTCTGCACACGCACGGAGGTGGCGCAGCCTCAGGGGCCTGAACGGGCCTGAGGGCTGGGGTGACACAGACGGGCGGCACGTCTGCGGGGCGGCCGCTGCTCCTGCCGTGTGCTGGAGGGCAGCTGGGGCTGCAGACCCTCGGGGTCCCTCGCAGCACCGTGTCTGCAGGGAGGGAGGGCTGGGGCCGCGGGGCGGTTCCCACCCGAGTCCTAACTGCCCCGATGGCACCATCGGGCACGGAGTGGGTTCTGAGAGCGACACGTGGCTTTCCCATGTCGGACGCGAGTCCCCGAGGGGCTGCCCATACGGAGCACCCCCTGCTGCTGCTTCTGTGCGAACGGAAGGAGCAAAGCAGGGGATGGACGGGGACAGGGACAGGGACGGGGACAGGGACGGGGACAGGGACAGGGACCCACCCGTTAGGTGCTCCAAGGTCCCTTTGCCAAAGATGAGCTTCCCGTCCGGCGATTTGCTGGGCACCACCATGCTCTCCACCACCGACCAGCCGTCCAGCGTGTGCACGAGGGCTTCCGCCTCCGCCACCTGCCACTCGGCTGTGGGGACACACAGGGCCGGGGTGAGGGGGGCGTCCCTGTGGGGTCGGCCGGGCCCCGTCCAGCCTTGCCCAGCACACCCCGGCCCATGTCCCTCGGCTGGGAGGGCTCCTGCGGTGTGCAGAGGGCCCCAGAAGGCCCCCAGGGAGGCCTGTTCCCACACACGGCTGTGCTGTTCCACGCAGACCGGCAGGAGGGACGACAGGCAGGGACGGGAAGGACGGCCCCTCCTTACGTGGGACCTGGGGCTTGCACGTAACGGACGTCTGCTCAGTGAGGCCCCAGGGACTGTTGTGACCCAGCAGATGGCATGTCCCGCGCGGCGGCCCCCGAGGGCCTAGGGGACCTGCCGCATCCCCCGCAGGGTGGGCTGTGAGCCCCCGAGGGAAGGAGTGGGCGTCCCCAGGGCCTGGTGCCAATGTGGCACAGGAAGAGGCACTGCTCAGGGCACACGGGAGGACACTAGGGTCCTCGAGGCCGGCCCCGCAGGAGGGGGTCCGCGGCAGGTTCTAGGAGCATCGCCGGTGGTGGGCGGTCGTCCCCCGAGCTCAGGGACAGGGAGGAAACAAGCCGGGTAGGAATGTGCGTGAGAGGGCGGGGGGGCGTGGGTCGGAGGCTAGGGGCGGCCCCAGGCTCTGCTCCGGGGGGACGGGGTCCCCATCCTCTGGGCTGAGAGGAGGCACAGTGTCCTCAGCTTTGACCACTGATGGAGGGAGCTGGTCCTTCTCACCCCTACCCCATGGCTGCTCAGGTCAGGTGTGCGGGGCCACCTGGACGTCCCTCCTTCATCGTCACGCGTGGCCCACTGACACACCACACCTGTGCTGTCTGCCCCAACCTCCGCGGGGCCCCAGGTCCCCCAGCTCCATTGTGGATCACGGTGCAGCTTCCCACAACCTCCTGCTGGGGTCAAGTGCCTTCGGGCTACTGCCACGGGCCGCCGCCTGGGGGCTGCTCAGAATGCCACGTGGGACCCCTCAACCCCAGGCCTCAGGCCCCCGTGGGGAAGCCAACGCCAAGAAACGCTGCCGCAGTCCACAGCTCAGAGGTACGGGCGCACTGGGGACTGGGGCTACCGAGTGCTTGCCCGCCCGCACGTCACCAGCACAGCACCGCAGGCCCACGAACCGCAGCTCCTCGGCCCACGCCTCATGCCCGCCCACCAGGCAGGAATCACAGGGCTCGCCACGAGGAAAACGCGCAACGGGAAGACACAGAGCAGCATCAGAACCAGAGTCCGACAGCGGCAGGGCTGCTGGATTCATCAGATGGGGAACCTGAAGCGACTGTGACTGACGTGCTAAGGGCCGTGACACAAGACAGGACGCCTGGGTGGCTCAGCAGTTGGGAGCATGATCCTGAGGTCCCGGGATTGAGTTCCACATCGGGCTCCCTGCATGCAGCCTGCTTCTCTCTCTGCCTCTGCCTCTCTCTCATGAAAAAATAAATAAAATCTTAAAAAAAAAAAAAAAAGGAGCACACAAGAACACACGGCAGCGTAAGCAGACATACGCACAGGCCAGGAGAGAACGGAAGGCAGATGCCGGCTAGCGGTCAGAAACACGCTAATGGAAGTGAAGACTGCCTCGGACGGGCTTCGGAGAGGGCCACTAAGGCTGAGCCCACAATCTCTAAGCCTGCGGATGCGAGGACAAGTGACAATGACAGACGTCCGCACCCGGAAGGAAGAGTCAGGCCACAGACCAGAGCGAGACGTTTGTAAAAAACATCTGAGAAACGACCAGTCTCCACACGTATGAACGACTCCGGAGGCTCGGCGGTAAGAGAGAAGCACTTGATTAAAAACGGGCTGGAGACCTGTCACAGACGTCACCACAGAACCTGCGGACACGCCAAGCTGGGAAGAAGTCACGCTCAGCGGGGGAGCAAATGCAAACTGGAACGAGAGCCCAGCACGTGGCCGTGAGCCGGGCCCTAACGCAGCACGTGCAGGCCTGCGGGGACGTGCAGCCATGACGTCTCCGTGGCTGCTCACGGGAACGCAGAGCGGTGCCACCGCTGGGAAAGCACCTTGGAGGCTTCTTACAACATTTAACACAGGCGTGCAGCGCCTGGTGGCTCAGCGGGTGAGGCATCTGCTTTCGGCTCAGGTCACGATCCTGGCGTCCAGCCCCGCGTCGGGCTCCCTGCTCAGTGGGACTCTGCTCCTCCCTCTTTCTCGCTTGTGCTCTGTCTCTTGGTCTCTCTCTCTCTCTCTCTCTCTCTGAGGTAAATAAAACCATAAACCACATCAACAACAACTGAAACCTAAATATGCTTGCAGGGTCCAGCGGTCACACTCCCTGGGGTTCATCCAAGTGAACCGAAACCTCGTGTCCCCACACAACCTGCAGAAAGATGTTTACAGCCGCTTGGAAGGACCCATGTGTCCCCACCAGGTGGATGGATAAAGGAAGCGGGGCCCACGCGGATGACAGTGTCATCAGCACTGAACAAGTCAGCTGTCAAGCCACAAAGTCACGCAGGAACCTCAGATGCACGAGTTGGTCTGCAAAGGCTGCGCGGTGCACGAGTCTAACTACGACATCCTGGAAAAAGCAAGACGAAGCACACGGTAGAGAGCTGTCGTTGCCGGGGTGGGGATGGGGTGGAGCGCGGACTGGTATGGCCATGGAACTACCCTATGTAACCCCGTATGGTGGGCGAGTGGCACGGCACCCTGTCCAGACCCACAGAACGTCCAACGCCCAGAGCGAAAGGTGACCAAGCCGCGGCCTCTGGGCGCAGCTGCATGTTCATGTAGGTTCCTGCACTGGAACACGCCCCCCAGTGTGGTGGGGATGCCGATGACACACGATGCTGAGCAGTGGGACACGACCTATGTGGGAACCCTCTGCGAATCTCCAGCTGCGTGAAAACAAAGCCTTTGAGCAAAAAAAAGAAAAAAAAAGAAAAGGAACAAAACACTTCCACGGCTCGTGCGGAAGAAGCAAGCTCACAGAGACACAAAGCACATTCAGGGCCGTGAGGGGCTGGGCAGGCATGCTGCGGAGAGTGGCCGCTACTAGCAGGACGGGGTCTCCTTCCCGGGTGACGAATGTAACCTGCACAGCGGTGGAGGCCGCCCAGCACTGTGGACGTACTAAGTGCTACGGAACCTGCCCACGAAATGGTGAATTCTATGTTGCCGATAATTACATACAGTTTGGGGAAGGTCTCTACAGAGCAGGAAGGCGTGGAGGAGATGGGAGGAGGAGGGGAGAAGGGAGAGGCAGAGGGATTGAAGGAGGGGAGGGGGAAGGGATGTGAAGGGAAAGGAGGGGAAGGGGAGGAGCAGGAAGGGGGAGGAGGGGGGAGGAGGATGGGGAGGGGAGGAGAGGCAGGGGGAGGGAGAAGAGGGGAGGGAGGAGAGGTGGAGGGAGAGGCTGAGGGACAGGAGGGGGAGGGCATGTGGGGGGAGGGGCAGGATAAACTGCACCCCCACCCTGTGGGGTCCCTGTTCTGCTCAAAGCCAGTGTGGTTGCGCCCTGGCCTCACGCGAGGCTCACACCCGTGCGTGTGTCACCGCCGGGGACTGGGCTCTCTGCAGCCAGCAGCCAGCCAGCCCCGGGGCGAGGTCCCTGGAGGGCCTCATCCTCCCGCATCCTCCCGCTGTGGCGCTGGGTCATCCCAGGGCATCCAGGATCACCCTGCGGGGTCCCCACCCCTGTCGCCCGGCCCAGAGGGCGGCTCCCTGCCTGTGCCAGCGGCGCCCCGAGCCTGGGTCAGGGGAGTCACGGGAGGGCGGAGGGTGCCCCTGCCCCAGGGACGGGGCCTGGCTAGGGCAAGGGCAAGGGCAGGGCAAGGGCAGGGCAAGGGCGGGCCGCCGACGGTCTGTAGATGTACCGTGTGTGCACGGTGACACCGGTGGCGCGACCCTTAGGGTTCAGGGACATGATGAGAGTATATGCCCGCTCACACTCACTCACACGCTCGCAGACCCGCTGACACACACGCCCCCTGGCCGTGCACAGGCTCTACAGTTGTGTCAGATTCTTCCTTTGGAGATGGGGAGAAGGAAGGTCACAGCCCTTATGTGCCCCAGGGAGGGGGGGTCCCGGGCCAGGGGGTCCGCAGCTTCCAGCAGACCCAGGGCAGCTTTGGGGGGATGGCGGGGACGCTTTCAGGGTGATCCTCGGAGCCCCGCCCCATCAAATCCAGCCCTCGGAGCCCCGCCCCCTGCTCCCGGCCCCGCCCATCAGCCCTCGAAGCCCCGCCCCCTCAGACCTCGGAGCCCCGCCTCCTGCTCCCGGCCACGCCCCATCAGCCCTGGAAAGCCCCGCCTCCTGCTCCCGGCCCCGCCCGTCAGCCGTCGAAGCCCCGCCCCCTGCTCCCGGCCCCGCCCCTCAGCCGTCGGAGCCCCGCCCCCTGCTCCCGGCCCCGCCCCCTCAGACCTCGGAGCCCCGCCTCCTGCTCCCGACCACGCCCCATCAGTCCTGGAAAGCCCCGCCCCCTGCACCCGGCCCCGCCCCTCAGCCGTCGGAGCCCCGCCTCCTGCTCCCGGCCCCGCCAAGAGTCCCAGGACCCACTCCAGCCCTCGGAGCCCCGCCTCCTGCTCCCGGCCCCGCCCCTCAGTCGTCAGAGCCCCGCCCCCTGCTCCCGGCCCCGCCCCTCAGCCGTCGGAGCCCCGCCCCCGCCCCCTCAGCCCTCGGAGCCACGCCCCCTGCTCCAGGCCCCGTCCCCGCAGTCCCCGCCCCCGGAAGCCTGGCTCCCCGGCCCTGCGCCGCGGCGGGTCACCTCGCGTCAGCTTCGGCTTCTCGGGTCCCCGCTTGACCTCAGGGTGCAGCAGGCACACGCGCTGGGTCCCCAGCGGCAGCAAAGGCTCCGTCCTCAGGAGCGCTTCCTCCTCCTCTTCTTGCTCCGCGTCTCCTGGGTCCTCCTCCTCCTCCTCCTGCTCTCCCGCTCGGCTTCTCGGGCCGTCATCGTCCCGGCGGCCCCGGCCTTCACCGCCTCGCCCCTTGACGCCCCCGGGGCCGAAGGCGGCGAGCGCGCGCTCCGGGCAGGCGGGCGGCGGCGGCGGCGGCGGCGGCGGCGGCGGCGCGGCTCTCGGAAGCCGGCGGCCGCGAGCCAGTCGGCAGAGCCCCGGCGCCGGGCGGACGGCGGCCCGCAAGGCCCACATCCCGCGGTCGCTGGGGCGGCGGGGGCGGGGCTCCGGGGCGTGCCCCGCGCACTCCCCATTGGGCGCCGGGCGTCACGTGTCCACCGCCTCCTGATTGGTGCGCGGTCGCGGGCGGGCGGGGCTGGGGATGCCGGCGGCAGGCGGAGCTCGGCTCGCGGGGCCGGCTCTCGGCGGACGCCCGCGCCAGGTAGTGCGGCCCGCCCGGGGCCCCCGCACGCGTCCCCCTCGCCCCCTTCCCATCCCCGGGGGGCCCCGCGCCTCCGCGGGGGGCGAGTGCTGCCTTGGGTGGAGGGGGTCCCCCATCCTGCCCTGGGGTGCGGACCTCCTGCACTGCAGGTCCCCTGGGGGTCCTCCTATCCTGCCCCAGGGGTCACATCCTGCCTGGGACATCCAAGTGCTGCCCTGGGTGTGGGGGGGTCTCCCATCCTGCCCTGGGGTGCGGACCTCCTGCACTGCAGGTCCCCTGGGGGTCCTCCTATCCTGCCCCAGGGGTCACATCCTGCCTTGGGCATCCAAGTGCTGCCCTGGGTGTGGGGGGGTCTCCCATCCTGCCCTGGGGTGCGGACCTCCTGCACTGCAGGTCCCCTGGGGGTCCTCCTATCCTGCCCCAGGGGTCACATCCTGCCTGGGACATCCAAGTGCTGCCCTGGGTGTGGGGGGGTCTCCCATCCTGCCCTGGGGTGCGGACCTCCTGCACTGCAGGTCCCCTGGGGGTCCTCATATCCTGCCCCAGGGGTCACATCCTGCCTGGGACATCCAAGTGCTGCCCTGGGTGGAGGGGGTCCCCCATCCTGCCCTGGGGTGCGGACCTCCTGCACTGCAGGTCCCCTGGGGGTCCTCATATCCTCCCCCAGGGGTCCCCCATCCTGCCTTGGACATCCAAGTGCTGCCCTGGGTGAGGGGTTCCCCCATCCTGCCCTGGGGTGCGGACCTCCTGCACTGCAGGTCCCCTGGGGGTCCTCCTATCCTGCCCCAGGGGTCACATCCTGCCTTGGGCATCCAAGTGCTGCCCTGGGTGAGGGGGTCCCCCATCCTGCCCTGGGGTGCGGACCTCCTGCACTGCAGGTCCCCTGGGGGTCCTCATATCCTCCCCCAGGGGTCCCCCATCCTGCCTTGGACATCCAAGTGCTGCCCTGGGTGAGGGGGTCCCCCATCCTGCCCTGGGGTGCGGACCTCCTGCACTGCAGGTCCCCTGGGGGTCCTCATATCCTGCCCCAGGGGTCACATCCTGCCTGGGACATCCAAGTGCTGCCCTGGGTGGAGGGGGTCTCCCATCCTGCCCTGGGGTGCGGACCTCCTGCACTGCAGGTCCCCTGGGGGTCCTCATATCCTCCCCCAGGGGTCCCCCATCCTGCCTTGGGCATCCAAGTGCTGCCCTGGGTGGAGGGGGTCCCCCATCCTGCCCTGGGGTGCGGACCTCCTGCACTGCAGGTCCCCTGGGGGTCCTCATATCCTGCCCCAGGGGTCACATCCTGCCTGGGACATCCAAGTGCTGCCCTGGGTGGAGGGGGTCCCCCATCCTGCCCTGGGGTGCGGACCTCCTGCACTGCAGGTCCCCTGGGGGTCCTCATATCCTCCCCCAGGGGTCCCCCATCCTGCCTTGGACATCCAAGTGCTGCCCTGGGTGAGGGGGTCCCCCATCCTGCCCTGGGGTGCGGACCTCCTGCACTGCAGGTCCCCTGGGGGTCCTCCTATCCTGCCCCAGGGGTCACATCCTGCCTTGGGCATCCAAGTGCTGCCCTGGGTGGAGGGGGTCCCCCATCCTGCCCTGGGGTGCGGACCTCCTGCACTGCAGGTCCCCTGGGGGTCCTCATATCCTCCCCCAGGGGTCCCCCATCCTGCCTTGGACATCCAAGTGCTGCCCTGGGTGAGGGGGTCCCCCATCCTGCCCTGGGGTGCGGACCTCCTGCACTGCAGGTCCCCTGGGGGTCCTCCTATCCTGCCCCAGGGGTCACATCCTGCCTTGGGCATCCAAGTGCTGCCCTGGGTGGAGGGGGTCCCCCATCCTGCCCTGGGGTGCGGACCTCCTGCACTGCAGGTCCCCTGGGGGTCCTCATATCCTCCCCCAGGGGTCACATCCTGCCTTGGACATCCAAGTGCTGCCCTGGGTGGAGGGGGGTCCCCCATCCTGCCTTGGACATCCAAGTGCTGCCCTGGGTGTGGGGGGGTCTCCCATCCTGCCCTGGGGTGCGGACCTCCTGCACTGCAGGTCCCCTGGGGGTCCTCATATCCTGCCCCAGGGGTCACATCCTGCCTGGGACATCCAAGTGCTGCCCTGGGTGGAGGGGGTCCCCCATCCTGCCCTGGGGTGCGGACCTCCTGCACTGCAGGTCCCCTGGGGGTCCTCATATCCTCCCCCAGGGGTCACATCCTGCCTTGGACATCCAAGTGCTGCCCTGGGTGGAGGGGGGTCCCCCATCCTGCCTTGGACATCCAAGTGCTGCCCTGGGTGTGGGGGGGTCTCCCATCCTGCCCTGGGGTGCGGACCTCCTGCACTGCAGGTCCCCTGGGGGTCCTCATATCCTGCCCCAGGGGTCACATCCTGCCTGGGACATCCAAGTGCTGCCCTGGGTGGAGGGGGTCCCCCATCCTGCCCTGGGGTGCGGACCTCCTGCACTGCAGGTCCCCTGGGGGTCCTCATATCCTCCCCCAGGGGTCCCCCATCCTGCCTTGGACATCCAAGTGCTGCCCTGGGTGAGGGGGTCCCCCATCCTGCCCTGGGGTGCGGACCTCCTGCACTGCAGGTCCCCTGGGGGTCCTCCTATCCTGCCCCAGGGGTCACATCCTGCCTTGGGCATCCAAGTGCTGCCCTGGGTAGAGGGGGGTCTCCCATCCTGCCCTGGGGTGCGGACCTCCTGCACTGCAGGTCCCCTGGGGGTCCTCCTATCCTGCCCCAGGGGTCACATCCTGCCTTGGGCATCCAAGTGCTGCCCTGGGTGGAGGGGGTCTCCCATCCTGCCCTGGGGTGCGGACCTCCTGCACTGCAGGTCCCCTGGGGGTCCTCATATCCTGCCCCAGGGGTCACATCCTGCCTTGGACATCCAAGTGCTGCCCTGGGTGTGGGGGGGTCTCCCATCCTGCCCTGGGGTGCGGACCTCCTGCACTGCAGGTCCCCTGGGGGTCCTCATATCCTCCCCCAGGGGTCACATCCTGCCTTGGGCATCCAAGTGCTGCCCTAGGTGGAAGGGGGGTCTCCCATCCTGCCCTGGGGTGCGGACCTCCTGCACTGCAGGTCCCCTGGGGGTCCTCATATCCTGCCCCAGGGGTCACATCCTGCCTGGGACATCCAAGTGCTGCCCTGGGTGGAGAGGGTCCCCCATCCTGCCCTGGGGTGCGGACCTCCTGCACTGCAGGTCCCCTGGGGGTCCTCATATCCTCCCCCAGGGGTCCCCCATCCTGCCTTGGACATCCAAGTGCTGCCCTGGGTGAGGGGGTCCCCCATCCTGCCCTGGGGTGCGGACCTCCTGCACTGCAGGTCCCCTGGGGGTCCTCCTATCCTGCCCCAGGGGTCACATCCTGCCTTGGGCATCCAAGTGCTGCCCTGGGTGGAGGGGGGTCTCCCATCCTGCCCTGGGGTGCGGACCTCCTGCACTGCAGGTCCCCTGGGGGTCCTCCTATCCTGCCCCAGGGGTCACATCCTGCCTTGGGCATCCAAGTGCTGCCCTGGGTGTGGGGGTCTCCCATCCTGCCCTGGGGTGCGGACCTCCTGCACTGCAGGTCCCCTGGGGGTCCTCCTATCCTGCCCCAGGGGTCACATCCTGCCTTGGGCATCCAAGTGCTGCCCTGGGTGAGGGGGTCCCCCATCCTGCCCTGGGGTGCGGACCTCCTGCACTGCAGGTCCCCTGGGGGTCCTCCTATCCTGCCCCAGGGGTCACATCCTGCCTTGGGCATCCAAGTGCTGCCCTGGGTGCAGGGGCGTCCCCCATCCTGCCCTGGGGTGCGGACATCCTGCACTGCAGGTCTCCTGGGGGTCCTCATATCCTGCCCCAGGGGTCACATCCTGCCTGGGACATCCATCCAAGTGCTGCTCTGGGTGGGAGGGTCCCCCATCCTGCCCTAGGGTGCATACATCCTCCATTGCAGGTCCCCTGGGGGTCCTCATATCCTGCCCCAGGGGTCCCACATCCTGCCTTGGGCATCCAAGTGCTGCCCTGGGTGGGGGGGGTCCCCCATCCTGCCCTAGGGTGCATACATCCTCCATTGTAGGTCCCCTGGGGGGTCCTCATATCCTCCCCCAGGGGTCTCACATCCTGCCTTGGGCATCCAAGTGCTGCCCTTGGTGGAAGTGGGGTCCCCCATCCTGCTCTAGGGTGCACTGCAGGTCCCATGAGGAAGGGATTCTCATATCCTCCCCCAGGGGTCCCACATCCTGCCTTGGACATCCATCCAAGTGCTGCCCTGCATGGAGCGGGGGGTCCCACATCCTGCCTTGCAGGTCTGAAAGCCCCCGGGGATCTGGAACCTTGCCTTAAGGGGTGCAAGTGCTGCCCTTGGGGGATCCCAGACACTTCCCTGGCTTCACATCTGAACCATTCCCAGGGGGTCCTGAAGTCTGACATAGGATCTGGAGCCTGGCTGAGGAGTGGGGATTGCTTAGAGATTCCAAATTTAGCCTGGGGGGTCATGAAGTCTATGTTGGTAATCCAGGTGAGGCACCGGGGGTGCAGGCCTCAGAGGTTCAGGCCCTGGGCTTTGAACCAGCCATGGGGGTCCGCAACTCTGCCTTGCAGATTCTGACCTGGCCGCAGGGGTTCCATAGCCAGGACTGTGACCCAGGGGCCCTAGACCCTGCTTTGGGGAGATGAACAGAGCCTCGGGAGGCCTGAACCCTGCCGTGGGAATCTTGTCCCATCCCTGGGGGTCTGGAACCCTGCCTTGGGGGCCCCACACCCTGCCTCGGGGATCCGAGCCAGTCCCAGGAGTCTCATTTTTCCTGGCACGTCTGAGTCCATCACTGCTACAGGGGTACGGCTCCTGTACTCTGCCTTGGACGTGCGATGCTGACTTGGGGCATCCCTGGTGCGGCTTGGGGTTCGACTCTGGCCTGGGCGGGGTTCAGAAGTCTGTGCTGGGACTGGCCTGCGTGTGACCCTGGGGGTCCCAGGTCCTGTTTGGGGACGAGCACGTGGCAGGTAAGTGGTGCGCAGCATGATTGCAGAGTCCGCTGGGTCCAGGCAGAGAGAGCAGGGCTGTTCCAAAGGAGCGCGCCTCCCGTGCAGGCCCTTCTCCTTTATAGTCTCCAGGGAAGATCCAAACGCGCGCGGTGTTGAAAGGGTCACGTGGGTGCCTGCTGTCACGAGGGGGTTCTTGTTTTCACAGAGGAGCAGTTTTAATGGAAACGTTCCCTTTTAAGTGTGTGCAGGATGCCGCGGCCTTTCTGCTGTTTAGAGAGGGGATGTGAAAGCTGCGCACTGTGACACGTAGCACGGGGCAGACGCCCGGGGACCACGGGGGCCGTAGCCCGGGCGGCACCTCCGCTCCTACGTGCGGGCAGTAGGGGCACCCCGGACATGGTGTCACCGGGCAGGCCTGTGGTCCGCGTGGCCCCAAGTGACGCGAGCAAGCTGAGCAGGACTGAGCTGAGACGTCATTCCCTCGGCACACGGAAAACGGGCAAACTCAGCCCCGACGGGCCGTCCTTCCCGGTGCCGTCCCCGTCCCCAGGTGTGGATGGAAGAGACGGGATTAAAACTTGCAGCGAGGCAGCGCCGGGTGTGTGTCCCGGGGCGGGTCCCCCAGCCCTCTGCCGCGTCGCATGGCTCCAGGCCTGCAGGGATGAGGGAGTCCGGGGAAATGCCACCCGGTCGTGGGTCCCCCAGGAGCTGGATCTGGGAAGCGGGAGGCCCGTGGGCAGGGCAGGCCGGCCGAGAGCGCTCGGGAGCCCGCTGTAGTCCTGCAACGCCACCTGGCGTGAGGTCCGGGCAGGTCCCCGCGCGCAAGCCCTGCCTCCTCGGGAGAGGGGAGCGTGTGGCTGGGGGAGAAGCGCCAGCGAGCGTGTGCGGGCCGGGCCGGGCGCTGGCTCCCCGCCGCACGCGCCCTCTCGGGGGGCCCCGGCCGCATCCCGGCCGCATCCCGGCTGCATCCCGCCCGCGCCCGAGCCGGCCTGCCCGGTGGCCTCCAGCAGTGGCCGAGGGAGGGCCGCGCGAGGATTAACGCTTCATAATGAGGTAAGGCATTTTTAAGGGCTTTGCTGTGGACCTTGTGTCTCATGGCCGCTGCCGAGGGCAGACGGTTCCCCCGAGTGAGCCCCGGATCCTGGCAGCCTCGTGCACGCAGAGTGCTCTGGGGACCTCGCTGGCCACGCAGCCCTCGCCCGAGGGTCCCCTGTTTGTGCTCCACGGGCAGCGATGGGGATGAGGCTGCGGGGGGCGTGGGGAAGAGGGGAAGACGGGCCCCGGGGCAGATGTGCTGTGCACGCCGGCGGGGAGGCAGCCTCGAGCGCGGGGCTGCATCGGAAAGTGTTCCATTTTCTCGATTGTCCGCTATCTGCGCTTGGGAGACGCAGCGCGGACGGGAGGCTGAGGTGTATCCTGGGCTCAGACGCCCCAGAGCCCGCAGGGTGACTTAGCAGCAGGCAGAGGCGGGGGTGTGATTCACCCCTCCTCCTCCCTTCGCAGTACGGGGACCCCTGGAGCTCGCGCCTTCCTAAGCCGCGGCTCCCAGTTCCTTGGCATTGTCTGCCGTTGCTGCTTCATTCCCTCTGCCGACAACCATTTGCAAAACGCGAGTGGCAGACGAGCCACTTGGCACCCCCGTGTTTGCAGTCGCGCTGTGTGGGACTCGTGGGGGGCGGCCTGCGGCGCCAGGGGCTCCAGGCCGCCGTCTGACTTCTCTTGTGTCTTGGTGGAAGGTCTGGCCGAGAGAGGGTGAACGCGGTGGCGGTGTGCGGTGGCGGCGGCCGGGACGCTGTGTCGGTAAGTGCTCGTGCGCCGTGAGCGCGGCCGGGTTTACACAGACAGCGTGCACACGGGAGCACGGAAGGCAGTACCCGTCCCTTGTCATCTGACTGTACAGGGGTCACTGCCAAGATTTGGGTGAACGTTCGTCCAGGGTTTTTTATTTTATTTTGTTGTTTTTAGGTAATCTCTACACCCGATGTGGGGCTCGAACTCACAACCGTGAGATGAAGGGAGACGTGCTGTCCCGGTGGAGCAGCCAGGCGCCCCCTTCCGCTCTCTTGGTACCACACACCTGAGCGCACGTATGCACCTGCGTGTCTGCTCGTCTGCGCCCGCACATGGATGCCCACAACCTTAATTGAGAAACGCGTTCACATCATATCTATTGTCTTACGAAGTTTTAAGGCTCCGTTGGCGGAGCGGGCTGGCTCTTGATGTCAGGGTCGTGAGTTCGAGCCCCGCTGCGGAGCCGGCGATCCCATCCGCGGCTGTTGCGAGTGGGGCTGATGACCGCCAGCAGTCACTGGGTCGTTACCAGCACCTGAGGCTGTGACTGCACCGCAGTAAGATCGCTGTTCTCTCCGTCTCTCTCTCTCTCTCTCTCTTTTTTTTTTTTTTTAATTTTTATTTATTTATGATAGTCACAGAGAGAGAGAGAGAGAGAGAGGCAGAGACACAGGCAGAGGGAGAAGCAGGCCCCATGCACCGGGAGCCCGACGTGGGATTCGATCCCAGGTCTCCAGGATCGCGCCCTGGGTCAAAGGCAGGCGCCAAACCGCTGCGCCACCCAGGGATCCCTCTCTCTCTTTTTTTTAAGATTTTATTTATTTATTCCTGAGAGATGCAGAGAGAGAGGCAGACACCCAGGCCGAGGGACAAGCAGGCTCCCTGCGGGACTCGATCCTGGGACCCCAGGGTCATGCCCTGAGCCAAAGGCAGACGCTCAACCCCTGAGCCACCCCGGGTGCCCCAAGATTGCTATTTTCTGGTTGCTCCTGATTTCAGAATGAAAATAAACAGGAGGGGATCCCTGGGTGGCGCAGCGGTTTGGCGCCTGCCTTTGGCCCAGGGCGCGATCCTGGAGACCCGGGATCGAATCCCACGTCGGGCTCCCGGTGCATGGAGCCTGCTTCTCCCTCTGCCTGTGTCTCTGCCTCTCTCTCTCTCTCTCTCTGTGTGTGTGTGACTATCATAAATAAATAAAAATTTTAAAAAAATTTAGAGAATAAACAGCAGCCCGGCTATGATTTGGGTGTCGCACAGGCGCTGCCGTGTGGAGGGTGACGAGCGGTGGCCTCCAAACCCGTGAGAACCTGCCGCGTCCATGTGTGGCACACGGGCGGGCGCATGGGTTAGGCTGCGGCCCTGTTGGGCGCGGAATCCCACGCCGTGAGGGGTGCTGAGGGTCGGGGTGAACGGGGGCAGGAGCTGTGTCCCCAGGAGGAGTCGCTGGTGACGCTCCTGCCCGACTCACAGGCAGGGAGCCTGCTTCGTGGGCTGCTCTCGGTTCCCCCTCCCTTGATCCTGCTGCCCCCTCCACGGGGACGTGACTGTCCTCTCGTGTACCTGCCACGGAGACTCAGCTCATTGCATGTTTTTCCCTAAACGCTTGATGTGGAATCAACACGTGCTGAAAGCGTGCGGTGTGACTAGGTCCACACCGTGAGACCACACCACCGTCGGGACGGTGGCACCTCCGCCATCCCCCCAGTCTCGTAGGGCTCGGTCTTGCCGCCCTCGTCACGGGCGTGCTCGCTGACCGTGCCCCGTGAGCACGGCCTGGGCTTTGTCTACACGGGCTCATGCACTACACGGTTCTTTTCCGTTTCTCTTTGGGTTTGGTGGGACTTCTGTCCTCAGCACGACGACGTAGTTCCACATGTGGCTGCACGGTGACGCCTCGGGAGGTCACCGCCCTCGTGGCGACCAGGCTGCCCGCCCGTGGGTTCCCCGCATGCTGCCCGTGTCCTGGGGTGGGCTGAGCCTGTAGGTCGGCTTGTGACCGTGGAGCTGCCGGGAGGCCGTGTCCAGGGCTTCACACTGACACAGGCCTGTGCGTCTCGGGTAAATGCAGGGGCGCAGCGTGGCTGCACGAGCTCTGCACGGCCGAGAGTCGCCGCACTGCCTTGTAGCATGCTCGGGCGCACACGCCGGCAGCTAGGACCGTCCCCGCCAGCACCCTCAGCTCGCGGGATCTTCACGGCCCCCACGGCGGCCGAGCGGATTCCGTGTGCACCTGACACGAGCGCCTCCCCGCGTGCGCCGTCCCGTCGGCGTGTGCTTTCTGCTGAAGACTCTGCAGGAATCTTTCACGGGTCGCTTTTACTGACGTGTTTCATTCCTTGTTGAGTTTTGAGCGTTCTTTAAAATAAAATATCGGGAATGGTCCTTTGTTAGATTTGTGCTTTGCAAGTATTTTCTCCCAGACGCTGGCTTGTCTCGTCCTTCCGTCCGCAGTATCTCTTACAGCGGAAGCGTTTTCAGTTTTGATAGAGCGTAATTTATCGATCATTCCTTTGATGGATTGCGTTTCTCGTGATGGGTCTAAGGACTTTAACGCCAGATAATGAATTTTTTCCTCCATCGTTTTTCTTGTGAAGGCTGTATGATTTTAAAGCTTTTAGGCCCAGGGCGGCCCGGGTGGCGTAGCGCCGCCTGCAGCCTGGGGCGTGATCCTGAAGGCCCGGGATTGAGTCCCATGTCGGGCTCCCTGTGTGGGGCCTGCTTCTCCCTCTGCCTGTGTCTCTGCCTCTCTCTCTCTCTCTCTCTCTCTCTCTATGTCTCTAATGAATAAATAGATCTTAAAAAAATGCATAATAAAATAAAGCCTTTAGGTCCATAATCCGTTTTGAGATGATTTTTGGGTAAGCCGGAAGATGTGGGCCCGAGGTCACTGTTTTCATACGGGTGTCCAGTTGTGCAGCACGATACTTAAGCAGATTATCCTTTATTCACTGAGTTGCTTTTACGCTTTTATAAAAAGCCAGTTGACCGTATTTGTGGTTCTCCTTGTGGACTGTGTCCTATTCCAGGGATGTACGGGACTGTCTTTTTCCACACAGGGTGGATTAGTACACTTTTACACTAAAGTCTGAAATTAGCTAGTGTGAATCCTCCAAGTGAGGGATTTTTGCAGATGGTTTTCACTGTGCTCATTGCTCTTTCTTTCCACTTCAATGTTAGACCAGCTCACAAAAAAAAAAAAAAAAAAAAGAAAAAAAGGAAAAAAGAAAAAGGAAAAAACCCAGCTCACAAATACCTAGGGAATTTTATGCTGAGGTCTTGATTGGGATTTTGCTGACTCTCTAGACCATGTTGCGTTGTGTTCACTTTTTAATACTCGGAAGTCTTCCGGTCTATGAACATGGGATGCTTTTCCATTTATCTATATCTTCTTTAATTTCTTCCAGCGATGTCTTGTACTTTCCATTATCTAAGTCTTTCACCGTCGTGGTTAAGCTAATTCCTAGGTCTTTTATTCTTTTTTTTTTTAAGATTTTATTTATTTATTTATTCATGAGAGACAGAGAGAGAGGCAGAGATCCAGGCAGAGGGAGAAGCAGGCTCCAAGCAGGGAGCCTGACGTGGGACTCGATCCCGGGTCTCCAGGATCACGCCCTGGGCTGAAGGCAGACACTAACCACTGAGCAACCCAGGGATCCCATAAGTGCTTTATTCTTTTAGATACTGTCGTCTGTGTCCTCTTCTAATTCCTTTTCAGATTGTTCGTTACCGGTGTGTAGAAATGCAGCTGATTTTTGTGTGTTGACCTTGTATCCTGCGACTTGACTGAATTCATGTGTTGGTTCCCACAGTCACGTGTGTGTGTCTAGGATCGCGAGGGTTTCTACACGTGACATCATATCATCTGCAAACGTAATTGGACTCATCCGGTTTGGACGTCTGTCTGTCTGCCTTCCCTCCTTCTTCCTTCCTCTCTCTCTCTCTCTCTCTCGCCCGGCCTGCTTGCTCTGCCACTACTCCCACTACTGTGTTAAGTACAAGTGGCACAGGCAGCCCCGGTAGCCCAGTGGTTTAGCGCCTGCCTGCAGCCCAGGGCATGATCCTGAGGCCCCGGGATCGAGTCCCACGTCGGGCTCCTGGCATGGAGCCTGCTTCTCCCTCTGCCTGGGTCTCTCCCTCTGTGTGTGTGTGTGTCTCTCATGAATAAATAAATAAAATCTTAAAAAAAGAAAAAACAGGTTTGTACAATTCTTCAGTGAAGCCGTCATGTTCAGGGTCTCTCAGATTTTGATTAATGATTCAGTCTTGTACTAGTTATAGGTGTGTTCAGATTTTTTTTTAAAGATTTTATTTATTCATGAGAGACAGAGAGAGAGAGAGAGAGAGAGAGAGAGAGAGAGGCAGAGACCCAGGCAGAGGGAGAAGCAGGCTCCATGCCAGGAGCCCGACGTGGGACTCGATCCCGGGTCTCCAGGATCATGCCCTGGGCCGAAGGCAGGCGCTACTGCTGAGCCACCCAGGGATCTGTCACTTCTAATTCTTTATTAGTTCTTTCCTTCTGCAAGCTCTGGATTCACTTTGTCCTTTTTCTTGATCCTTAACGTGTAAACTTACTTGCCTTGTTGATCTGAGATCTTTCTCGGTTTTCAATGTCTGCATTTATAGGTATGAATTTCCCATTAGCACTGCTTTCCCAGTGTCCTGGGAGTTTTAGTGATGTTGTGTTTTCATTTCCCTTTGTCCCTAAGTATTTTCTAATTGCCCTTGTGATTTCTTCTCTGGTCTACTCATTCTTTAGTAGTACGTGTTTTATTTTATTTTATTTTATTTTATTATTTATTTTAAGATTTTACTTATTTACTCACAAAGGGACACGGAGGGCGAGGGGGCAGAGACAGAGATAGAAGAAGGAGCAGGCTCCATGCAGGGACCCCGATGTGAGACTCGATCCTGGGTCTCCAGGATCAGGCCCTCAGCTGAAGGGCGGTGCTAAACTGCTGAGCCACCCGGGCTGCTCAGTAGTATGTGTTTTAATTTCCATAGATTTGTGAATTTTCCAGGTTTCCTTCTGTTCCTGGTTCTGACTTCTTTCATTGTGGTCAGAGAACATGCTTCGTATGTTATGTCTTTTGAAACCTATTAAGACTGCATTTGCGGCCTAACAGGTGGTCTGTTCTGGGGAGTGTCCCGAGTGCTCATGAGTGGAAGGCGTGTGCTGGCTGTTGCTGGGTGGAGGGCTCAGTGTATGTGTCTTAGATCTAGTTGGTTTCTTAAGTCGTTTTCGTCCTCACTTGTCTTCTGTCTGGTCGTTCTGTCCCTATTGAGGGTGGCGTATTGACGTCCCCGCCTGTTGTAGAGCGGCCCAGTCCCCATTCCATTCCATGGACATGGTATAGCTCACTGTTTCTGAAGGTCTTATTTGATTTTTTTCCATCAAAGTCTTGTAGTTCTCAGTACACAGACCCTACACGTATTTTGTTAGGCTGATGTCTTAAGTATTTTGTTTTTGAGGAGCTGTCGTAATACGTATTGTTTTTTAAAACTTTCAGTGTCCAAATTTTCATTGCTTGTTTATCGAAATATGAGATTGATTTCATTATACTGACCTTGTATCCTGTGGCCTTGCTAAATTCACTTTTGAATTTGAGGAGAGAGTTTGGTATGTCCTTTGGGATTGTTCTACATAGCCAATCATGTCAAAATTGCCTCAGAATAATTTTATACCTTTTTTCTGAGTCTGATGCCTTTCATTTCCTTCCCCTCCTCGTTCCACGGGGTAGGACTTCCAGTACCTTGTGGAATAGAAACAGTCAACCTTGCCCCGTTTCTGGCCCAGTGTAGATGCAGGTGTAGGACAACCATCCAGTCTTCCATGGGCAAGGAGACTTGTGCCTCTAGTGCTTATTCATCCCTCATGCAGTGCTGCTGGCCACACGGAGCAATTTTTATTTATTTATTTGTTTTTAAAAATAGAGATAGTTTTTTTTAAGGTTTTATTTATTTATTCATGACAGACACACAGAGAGAGAGAGAGAGAGAGAGTCAGAGACACAGGCAGAGGGAGAAGCAGGCTCCATGCAGGGAGCCCAATGCAGGACTTGATCCTGGGTCTCCAGGATCACACCCTGGACTGAAGGCGGCGCTAAACTGCTGAGCCACCTGGGCTGCCCTGTGTATGATTTTTGCACATATTCTGCAAGTCTGTAATAATTTCAAATAAGAAAGTCTAAAGTTTGGCTTTTGGTCCTTATTATGCCCCGGACATACCACTTGCTTGCCATTCCTCCACCTTCAAACATTTACTCTGCTCCCTCTTCCCTATCCTACGTAACACTACAGAAAATTTCTTTTATAGCTTCAGATTTTAACCCAATTCTCAGACACTGATGAGACAAGTAGGGATCAAAGATATAAATTCCTCACATGAGCATCACACCACGTGTGCGTCATCTCAGTGTCTCTGGGGATGCATGTTCCTTTGTAATTTTATCTTCCTGAAGGCACTTGAGAGCGTGTTCCTGACGCAAGGACTGTCATGTACACGCGTGTCAATGTGCGGTTCCTAGAGGCGGGACCTGGTATGTGTGGCGGTGAGGTCATCGTGCCAGTGAGCCAGCCTGGCCTAGCCCTGGAGACCTTGCATGTTCTCGGTTATGAAGACTGTGCCATGTGGTGATGTCATGGAGGCCCCCAGGGTGGGGACGCAGGGGTGGGGTGCTGTATGTGCACCTATCCAGCAGGCCCTCTGTGCCGCAGGATGGCCCTCGGGGACTCACAGTGTCAGCGAGCCCTTGGTGGGTCAGATTGTAGCAGGCGGGGCAGCCTCGGGTCGGGGCAGGTGTGGCCGTGGCTCTCACTGCGTCCGTAGTGGTCCTCACGCGGGAGCTGCAGCCCACTAGGGAGGGTCAGGCTGCTATGGGGCAGGAGTGCCCTGAGTGACCCCTGAGTGCTGCTGTCTGCCTATGTGGCCGCAGTTTCTGCCAAGACCCCCCAGTCTCATGGTCTCCGTGACTGCCAGGGTCTGCCGTCTTTGCGCATGACCGCAGCTTCTACTGTGACCCTCTTCATCTGCACGTGAACATGACCCCGGGTTCTGAGCCACCCTCCCTGTGCCCCCTGAGGCTGTGGTGGGCTCAGACCCTGGGCCCCACCCGTCCATAAGGACAGGGAGAGCTGGCTCACCTGTCCAAGGAGACTGACCTCCCCCGACCTTGGCGGTCACGGGCCTGAGCTCCCCATCTGCATCCTGGGCCCTGATCAGTGGGGTGATGGGTACCCCATGGCGCTGAGGGACAGCCCTGAGCACTGGGTTCAGAATGGTTTGCAGTCCCCTGGACACGGCTGGTTCATGGCTGTGGCTGCAGCACGTGGACTTGCTGTGTCAGGCTGGGCTGGGGACGTGGGCGGGGTCACGGATGGGGACCTGGGCACAGGGGAGGCTGCTGTATGAGCAGTCAGCTGAGGGCCTGGCGACAGTCCGGAACTCTGACCGAGGCGTCTGTCCCGCAGCTGCAGTGGGTGACTTGGGCGGCATCCCTCCTCGCCTGGGGGCCCCTGCTGGGAACCGGCAGCTGTGGCGGCTACTTTGCGCCTGTGCTTCCTGACTCCTCTGGTGAGGGGTCCTGTCGTCAAGCCGGCGTCCGGTCCCCTACCTTCCCTGACTCTTCACTTCCCACGTTCTGCTTGTAGGTGCAGGAAGGACCCTCGGGGGGCCGGGATGCCAGGGGGCGTGGACCCCGACGGCGAGGGCGGCCCTCGTGCAAGAGGCTCAGGAACCAGGCTGGCCAGTTCATCTCCATGGTGACCTTGTTTGAGGTGATGACAGGAGGAGGAGCTCCAGCTGGCACAGAGCACTGCTGGGAGGGATGCCCGGGTGGGGGTGGCGACGTGCTTCTCCACGGCAGGCCGGGCGCTGGGCGGCTCCCACCCTGGACCCTGGAGGTTTTTGTCCCTACACTGCCTGCCCACCGAACCACAAGCCCAGGGCCCCATGGTGCTCCCAGGGTGCTTCCCCTCCCGGTGTTCAGACAGGGCGTCCCCTCCCTGTCCTCAGGCTCAGTGTCCCCTCTCCATCCTCAGACATTCAGACATGGTGTCCCTCCCCTGCCCTCAGACTCGGCGTCCCCTCCCCACCCTCAGGCTCAGTGTCTCCTCCCCATCCTCATACATGGTATTCCCTCCCAGTCCTCAGCCTCAGTGTCCCCTCCCCCGTCCTCCAACTGGGCGTCCCCTCCCTGCTGGGGGGGTGCTGGGGTGTCTTCGGCCGCTGTCACTGCAGGTGCCCCACGGCCCAGCCCATCCTGCGGTCCCCGCCCGGGGTCCCGGTTGAGCAGGGGTGGCCTCTGGCAGGTGCAGACAGGCCACGCGGAGCCAGGACTTGTTTGATGTGACACCGTGAGGACGTGGTGTGGCCGGGCCCCGCAGGGCGTGCCTCGGGGTCGCTGTTGTCTCCTGATTGTCAGGGTTCCCGCCCGGCCGCATTCTTGACCAGGTGGAGCTCCCAGGACCGTGGTCCTCTCCCCCCAGGACCTCAGCAGGGCCTCCTCGGGCTCCCGGGGACACGGGGCTCTGGCACAGGGTGCAGCCCCGACACGTCCTCGCCTTGACTTTCAGACGCAGGGAGCGGCCTCCGGGGGCCTGAGTGCCAGCGGGCCGGGCAACTACCGGCGAGGGCGGCCGCCACGGAAGCCGCGCAAGAGGAGAGTGGCCGTCACCACCGAGCTGACCCTCTTTGAAATGGTCGCCCTGGGGAGGAGCTCCGTGCAGGTGCCGCCGCCGTGGGGCGCGGGTGCGGGAGCGGGTGCGGGCGTGGGGAGCGGGCACGGGGAGCCGGCGCGGGGTGCAGGAGCGGGGCGTGGGAGCGGGCGTGGGAGCAGGTGCGGGAGTGGATGCGGGAGCAGGTGCGGGCACGGGCCGCGGGTGTGGGAGCGGGGAGCGGGTGCGGGGTGTGGAGCAGGATGTGGGAGCAAGGTGCGGGTGTGGGCGTGGGTGCGGGCGGGGCGCCTGGTGGGAGTCTGCGGACTCGGCACCCGCTGCAGGTGGCAGCGCCGCAGCCCCGTGTGAGCCTGCCCTCCGGCCATCACGTATGCCCTTTGCATGTGTTCCCCGTGGCCTGGCACACACGCGTGGACACATACCTGATCTCACACACACGTGCACACACATGTGGTCACCACTTCCCATCCTACACACAGCTGATCTCACACACGTGCTCACAGCTGCTGCCCATCACATGCACCTGATCCCACACACATGTGCACACCCACAGGTGCTCAGTGCTGCCCAGCACACACACTTGCTCTCTCCCTCACACAGACTCACACGTGCTCACCATTGCTCATCACTCACACACACATGCACACACATGTTTGTCACCGCCTGTTGCACACAGGGGACCTCACACACACCTGCTCACCACTACCCATCACGCGTAATCTCACACATATGTGTGCTCTCATGCACCTCATCACACACGTGTACATACACACATGCTCACTAATGCCCGTCGCATGCACCTCATCACATACACGTGCACACACAAGTGTTCACCGCTGCCCGTCATACACACACCTCATCTTACACACATGAGCACACACATGTGCTCACTGCTGGCCGTCACATGCACCTCATCACCTATACACACACAAGTGCTCACTCGTGTCTGTCATACACACTTGATCTCACACACAAGTGCCCCCACTGCCTGTCACACACATATCTCATGACAGACATGCTCATGCTCACATGCTCACCACTGTGCACCATATGCATGTGATCTCACACACACATAAGTGCCCGCTGCTGCCCATCACATGCAGCTTATCCCACACACAGACACACACACACAAGTGCTCACGGTTGGCCCATTGCATGCCCTTCATCACACATGTGTGCCCACACCTGCTCACAGCTGCTCCGTTACACACAGCTCATCACAAATAGACAAGTGCTCACACATCTAATCTCACACACACACACACACACACACACGAGTGCCCACTGCTGCCCATCACATGCAGCTCATCACACACAGACACACACACACAAGTGCTCACGGTCGGCCCGTCACATGCCCTTCATCACACATGTGTGCACCACTGCTCACACTGCTCTGCCACACACTGCTCATCACAGACACAGGTGCTCAGCACTGGCCATCTGATGCATGATTGCACACGTGTCCTCACGGCTGGCCTGTCACATGCACCTCCTCACACGCGTGCTCACCAGTGGCTGTTGCCCATGCAGACGGCCGTCGAGGAGTGGGTACAGTCGTATAAGGAGGACAGGGAGCTGGCCCTGCTGGACCTCATCAGCTTCTTCGTCCAGTGCTGTGGCTGCGAAGGTGAGCTGTGCTCCTGGGCACTTGTGGGTGTCCCCAAACATGGGTTCGCTGGGCCTGCCTGTCCTGCCTACGTGCGGATTTAAGAGCCAGGGTGGCCCGGAGGCTCCTTTATGTGGGAGAGTTTGCTGCTTCTGTGAGCAGCGTTGTCATCTCAGAGCAAAGGATGGATTCTTCCCCAAAGCAAGATGTGCCCACGTCCTGACCCCAGGACCTCAGGATGTGACCTCACTGGGAGGTAAGATCTTTGCAGATGGAAGCAGGAAGATAGTCCTTAGGGTGTCCCTGGTCCCATGAGACCTTGTAAGGTCTTCCTTGTAAGAAGAGGGACGCAGGGGCACCTGGGTGGCACACTGGTTAAGCATCTGACGCTTGGTTTCAGCTCAAGTCATGATCTCTGGGTCGTGGGATCGAGGGGTGAAGATTATTCAGCGACAGGCAGGGGGGAAGCGCTGACCTCTGCTGCCACGTGCATGGGCTGTGAACACATGGTGCTCGGGGGGATGTGCAGGCACCGGACCGCACAGCTGTGACCCGTTGTGTATGAAATGCCCACAACGGGCACGTCCACCCACCGACGGATGACGTCTCAGCGGTTCCTGGGCCGGGCAAATGAGAGGGCGCTGCCCGCGTGTGGGGGGGCTGCCTGCAGTGGGCCCTGGTGATGGGCGCTCACAGTGAGTGTACGCACCGCTGCTGAGTGCGCCCCTCGCCCGTGCGTGCGTCACACCTCGAGCAGTCGTCCTCACCGGGGACAACCAGGGCATCCTCTGGAGGCTGCTGTGGCCACCGCGGGGCATACCAGCCTGTTGAGAAGTTCCCGGCGGCCGACAGGCACCCTGCGCGTGCCTCACCGAGGCCCCGCTGTGCAGACAGTGGGAGCTGCGGGTTCTGCGGCCTCGCCTCCTCTCTCACGGATGAGGCGTCACCACGCGGGAGAAGGCGGCTGGGGCCACGTGTCCCCCTTTCTTCTGCAGGGGTGGTGACGGCCGAGCTGTACCAGAGCAACCAAGGCAAGAGCGTGGTGCACAAGATGACCGAGAAGTTTGACCAGGTGCGGCGGGCTCCGTGCAGCCCGGGAGCCCGGGGCCGCGGGCGGGAGCTGCCTCCTGAGCACGCGGGCCCGCAGGCGGGGTGGGGCGCGGGCAGGGAGGCCGCCCCGTCTCCGTCTCCGTCTCCGGGGTGGGAGCCGTCCTGCCGCTGCTGGCTCATGTCACTGCGCACCACGTCCTCAAGGCCCGTCCGCAGCGGGTGCACAACGTCCTTCGTCTTCGAGCCTGCGCCCTGTTCCGCTGTGTGAGTGGACCGCGGTTCGCTCATCGACTCGTCCTTTCAGGGACGGGCGTAATTTCTGCATTCATGGCTCCTATCTTAAAACACTTTCACAGTGCCCTCCGAGAGTCTTGTGAATCAGGTCAAGGAACAGTAACTTCTTTCTTTGATTTCTTGTTTGGAACGACTGAACTAAGAAAAGGGGAAGGACGTGTAAGCTTCGAGTGTGTTCAGCAGCTAACACTCTCCTTCCTGCCTTCCTCTCATTCCCTATGTGTGTGCATGTGCCTCTGAGTCGTGCTGTGCGTGCACACACGTGTGCACATGAAGGAGTGTGTGTGTGCAGGTCCATGCATATGCATATGCCTCTGTGCAGTGCTGTACATGCACGCACGTGTGCAAATGTGCATGTAAGTTTGTGTGCAGGTTCATGGATGTGCATGTGGTTCTGAATGGTGCTGCAATGCTCACACGTGTCCATATGTGTGCAGGTCTGTGTGTACATGTGCCGCAACGCTGCTGTGCATGTACGCATGTGCACATGTGTGTATGTCTACGTGTGTACATGTGCTTCTGTGCTGTGCATACATGTATGTGTGCATATGTGCATATGAGTATTATGTAGGTCCATGTGTGCCTGTGCCTCTGTGCTGTGCATGCACACGTGTGCATATGTGCAGGTGAGCAAGCGTGTGTGTGTAGCTCTGTGCACGCACTGCTGTGCTGTCTGTGCATGCACATGTGCCTGTGTGCACCTGAGCGAGTGTGTGCAGGTCCATCTGTACTCAAGTGCCTCTGAATGGTGCTGTGCATGCGTGCATGTGAGCGAGTGTGTAGGTCCACGCATGTGCCTCTGTGCTGTGCTGCATGCGTGTGTCTATGTGCACGTGAGCGAGTGTGTGTAGGCCCATGCATTTGTGTGTGTGCCACTGTGTGTGTTTGCCGGAACCCGCTGGGACCCCACGTGACGTTCACTGTCTGTCCCCGGGTGGGCTCCCCTTAAGCCCGCACGCTCAGGGGTGTGGAGAGCCCAGGCCCTCAGTTGTGGGGGACACCCCTGCTGTTCTTCTGGCCTCCACATCCCAATCCCAAAACTTAGGTCCTTCCTTTGGGTCACTTGGCGTGGCCCTGACTCAGATTGCGCCTCTTCTTCGGGGAGCCCCTGTCGCGGATCGGGGTCGTGTTCAGTCTCCCCCACCTCAGAAGCAGCAGTGGTGGCTCTGCCAGCCCCCCACCCTGCCTCCGTCGCGGGAGACCCTGTGCCTTCCAAGGAGCAGGCCCCTGGACACTCTCCGGGGAAATGCCGTGTGTGCAGGGCCCACAGCAGGCGGGTGACACACGTACTGGCCGTAGAGCACGCGAGCAGCTCACACGCCCGCGCCCCCCCCCCCCCGCCGAGTGGCATCTGTGCCGTGCCTTCTCCCCTGCCTGGCCTCCAGGGAGACGCAGTGTGTGTTCTGGGCGTGAGCCCGTGAACCCAGGGGCTGCGCCCCACGGCCGCTGTCCGTCCCCACCCCTCCCGAGGGTGCTGGCGTGAGGGCGGACGGGGACTCCTGCCTAGAGGAGGGCACGCGCGCTGTCGGCCGCCCGGAGCAGGGCCCCCTCTGCCCACGGGCCTCGGCCCCCGGGGGGGTCGGAGGTGCTCCCAGCGTCCGTGCTGCGCGGGCCTGGCCCGCCGGGGCCGGCCGGGTGCCCCGGGGACGCTGCACGTCACCGCCGCTTCTCTGTTCTTGCAGGAGACCGGGCTGTACTACAAGAAGTTTCTGGCTTACCCCTGGATCCTGACCATCATGTGGCCAGAGAAGCTGGTAACACGCTTTGCGGAGTTTCAGAACGGGCGGTTCCGCGTGGTTTCCTGCCGAGCCCCACGTCCGCGGAGCTCGTGTCGGGTTCCCCGTGCGGGGCGGGCGCCCTGGTCGTGGACGAGGGGCCGCGGCGAGTGCCGGGTAGCGCTAGGCGGGCCCCGCTGCCCGGGTGCTGGCGGCCTGCTGCATTGCGACCTCACCGGGTCCTGACTGGGGCGAGGGGAGCTCCCCCCGACCGGACCCCGTCCCGTCCACACTGGCTACAGTAGCGCTTCCCAGGCTTGCGCACAGCGCGACGGTACCTGGTGACGCTCGGTCCACGCCGAGTACACCGAGGGCCCACGTGAGGTGGTGGGGCCGGGCTGTGTCTGTGCGCGACGGGGCAGTTAGAGCTGACTCGTCCTGCAAAAGTGAGTTCATTCAGTGAGTCCTGTCTACACTGGGACACTTAGGCCCGAGCCTGTTCTGTCTACACTGGGAATGTCTACCTGGCCGTGTGCTGCCTACAATGTGCACGTATACCTGACGTGTCCTGTCTGCACTGTGTCATGGAGCCCTGACAGTGATCTGTCTACACTGGCACACTGACACCTGATCGTGTCCTGTCTGTACTGGCACATTTAGACCTGACAGTGGTCTGTCTACACTTCATCGTGGAGCCCTGATATGTTCTGTCTACATTGGTCATGGGACCCTGACTATTCCATCCATACTGGCACATTTAGACTTGATCGTGTTCTGTCTACACGGGCACATTTAGACCTGACAGTGTTCTTTCTACACTGTGTCATCGAAGCCTTACTGTTCCTCTACACTGGCACGTGTAGACCTCATCGCGTTTACACTGTGTCATGGAGACCTGTGTTCTCTCTACACTGGCACATTTAGAGCTGATCATATTCTGTCTACACTGGGATGTTTAGACCTGACAGTGATCTGTCTACACTGGCACATTTAGACTTATGTCCTGTCTACAGTGGGATGTTTAGACCTGACGGTGATCTGTCTACATGGTGTCAGGGACACCTGTGTTCCATCTACACCAGTATATTGGACCTGATCTTGTTTTGTCTACACTGTGTAATGGAGTTCTGACTGTATACTGTCTACACTGGCACACTTAGACCTGATCATATTCTGTGTGTACTGCAATGTTTAGACCTGACGGTGATCTATCTACGCTGTGTTGTGGAGCTCTGACAGTGATCTGTCTACACTGGCACACTTAGACCTTACTGATATGTCTACACTGGCACATTTGGACCTGACAGTGATCTGTCTACACTGTGTCATGGAGCTGTGACAGTGATCTGTCTACACTGGCACACTTAGACCTGACTGATCTGTCTACACTGGCACACTTAGACCTTACTGATATGTCTACACTGGCACATTTGGACCTGACAGTGATCTGTCTACACTGTGTCATGGAGCTGTGACAGTGATCTGTCTACACTGGCACACTTAGACCTGACTGATCTGTCTACACTGGCACACTTAGACCTTACTGATATGTCTACACTGGCACATTTGGACCTGACAGTGATCTGTCTACACTGTGTCATGGAGCTGTGACAGTGATCTGTCTACACTGGCACATTTAGACCTGGTTGTGTTCTGCGTACTCGGTGCGTCAGCCCCCGAAGGGTGTTGTGATGCTCATGGTTGGAATGACCCGCAGCGAGGGTTTGTGTAGTGTGTGCGTGTGCGTGCAGAGTGGTTGAACAGGGAGTTGTTCTAGGGCACCGAGCAGCAACCGCAGGTTGGGGGGGGGATTCGTGGGGGACGGGGTGGAGGGAGTGCTGTGCGGGGAGCAGCGCGGGGAGTGCACGGAGCAGGGGCGTGGGCAGGGGCGTGGAGGTGGCGGGAGGAGAGCTGTCCCCGTGAGCCCCGCATCACACGTGCTGCAGGAGGTGGGCGCGGGCTGTCCTGGTGACTTGTGGGCATGGGGGGGGAAGCAGACGGAAGGCGGGGGGCGCCCGTGCCCGCAGGCCCAGCTCTGCTGCCTTCCCCGACCTCGGCCTCCGACCCCCTCCCCAGCGGAGTCCCTGGGAGTCCCCTGGTCCCTTGGGGACAGCAGGACCTGGCTGAGCCCCACGGGCCAGAGCAGTGCCTGTAAGGAGCTTTCACGCTCGCACGGCGGTCGGCAGCTGCACGTGCTCAGCCACAGCCAGAGGGCCCGGCTCCTTGGGGCGCGTGCGGGAGTGGGGGCCGCCCGGCGCAGCCTGCCGACCTGCCCAGGGGGATGCGGGACCATCGGCCCAGGTGCAGGCTGTGGGGGACATGGGGTGACCCTGGTGGCTGTGGATATGTGACCCCCAGCTGCTGGGTCTCAGGGAGGTGGGGTCACTGGGTGTGTATATCTGATCTTGGCTAGGGGCATGGCGCGCGAGAGCTGGGGTCACTGTGGTCACTGTGGACCTGTGATCCCCCAGGTGCAGGACGAGTGAGAGCTGCGGTCACGGGTGAATGTGGACCTGTGACCCCCCAGGTACAGGGTCAGGGAGACACGGGGTCACCCTGTGTCAGTATGGACCTGTGACGCCCCCAGGTGCAGGGTCAGGGATTGGTGGGGTCACCCTGTGTCAGCGTGGACCTGTGACCCCCCAGGTGCAGCGTCAGGGAGACTTGGGGTCACCCTGTGTCAGCGTGGACCTGTGACCCCCCAGGTGCAGCGTCAGGGAGACTTGGGGTCACCCTGTGTCAGCGTGGACCTGTGACCCCCCAGGTGCAGGGTCAGGGAGACTTGGGGTCAACCTGTGTCAGTGTGGACCTGTGACCCCCCAGGTGCAGGGTCAGGGATTGGCGGGGTCACCCTGTGTCAGCGTGGACCTGTGACCCCCCAGGTACAGGGTCAGGGAGACTTGGGGTCACCCTGTGTCAGTGTGGACCTGTGACCCCCCAGGTGCAGCGTCAGGGAGACTTGGGGTCACCCTGTGTCAGCGTGGACCTGTGACCCCCCAGGTGCAGCGTCAGGGAGACTTGGGGTCACCCTGTGTCAGCGTGGACCTGTGACCCCCCAGGTGCAGGGTCAGGGAGACTTGGGGTCACCCTGTGTCAATGTGGACCTGTGACCCCCCAGGTGCAGCGTCAGGGAGACTTGGGGTCACCCTGTGTCAGCGTGGACCTGTGACCCCCCAGGTGCAGCGTCAGGGAGACTTGGGGTCACCCTGTGTCAGCGTGGACCTGTGACCCCCCAGGTGCAGCGTCAGGGAGACTTGGGGTCACCCTGTGTCAGCGTGGACCTGTGACCCCCCAGGTGCAGGGTCAGGGATTGGCGGGGTCACCCTGTGTCAGCGTGGACCTGTGACCCCCCAGGTGCAGCGTCAGGGAGACTTGGGGTCACCCTGTGTCAGCGTGGACCTGTGACCCCCCAGGTGCAGGGTCAGGGATTGGCGGGGTCACCCTGTGTCAGCGTGGACCTGTGACCCCCCAGGTGCAGCGTCAGGGAGACTTGGGGTCACCCTGTGTCAGCGTGGACCTGTGACCCCCCAGGTGCAGGGTCAGGGATTTGCGGGGTCACCTTGTGTCAGCGTGGACGTGGGACCCCCAGGCTCATAGGGTGTGCTCGTGTGACCCGGAGACCCTTGTCCGGGGCAGAGCTCCAGGTCGCGATCGCGGAGCCCAGTCCCGTGTGCCCGTCACACAGCACCTCGCCCCCTTTCTGTCTTGATCACAGCAGAATGACTTTTACCCCATCGTGGGGCCGGGGCCCTTCTGGAAACGGTTTAGGGTGAACTTCTGCGAGTTCACGGAGCTGCTGGTGCACCTGACACACTCGTCGGTGCTGTGTGACGGCCACCTCATGGACACGGTCATCTGCATGCTCAGCGGCCTCACCAACTCGGCCGTGTACAGCCTGCGGCACACCAGCTCCCTGGCAGGTGAGGCGCCGCCGGGCGGGTGCCGGGTCCCGGGCTGGGGGCGGGGTCACTGGTCACAGGGGCGGGGCCGCTGGTCACAGGGGCGGAGCCACGGATCGTGGGCGGGGCCACTGGCCCCGGGGCGGGGTCTCTGGCTTTGGGGCGGGGCCACTGGTCACAGGGGCGGAGCCACGGATCGTGGGCGGGGCCACTGGCCCCGGGGCGGGGTCTCTGGCTTTGGGGCGGGGCCACTGGTCACAGGGGCGGAGCCACGGATCGTGGGCGGGGCCACTGGCCCCGGGGCGGGGTCTCTGGCTTTGGGGCGGGGCCACTGGTCACAGGGGCGGAGCCACGGATCGTGGGCGGGGCCACTGGCCCCGGGGGCGGGGTCTCTGGCTTTGGGGCGGGGCCACTGGTCACAGGGGCGGAGCCACGGATCGTGGGCGGGGCCACTGGCCCCGGGGGCGGGGTCTCTGGCTTTGGGGCGGGGCCACTGGTCACAGGGGCGGAGCCACGGATCGTGGGCGGGGCCACTGGCCCCGGGGGCGGGGTCTCTGGCTTTGGGGCGGGGTCACTGGTCACAGGGGCGGGGTCTCGGGCTTGGGGGCGGGGTCACTGGCCACAGGGGGCGGGGCCACGGACTGGGGGCGGGGTCACTGACTGGGGCGGGGTCACTGGCCACAGGGGGCGGGGCCACGGACTTGGGGTGGGGTCGCTGGCCACAGGGGGCGGGGGCACAGACTGGGGCGGGGTCACTGGCCACAGGGGGCGGGGCCACGGACTGGGGGCAGGGTCACTGGCCACAGGGGGCGGGGCCACAGACTGGGGCGGGGCCACGGACTGGGGGCGGGGTCTCTGGCCACAGGGCACGGGGCCATGGATTGGGGGCGGGGTCACGGACTGGGGCGGGATCACTGGCCACAGGGGGCGGGGCCACGGACTGGGGCGGGGTCACTGGCCACAGGGGCGGGGTCACGGACTGGGGGCGGGGTCATGGACTGGGGGCGGGGTCACTGGCCACAGGGGGCGGGGCCACGGACTGGGGCGGGCTCACTGACCACAGGGGCGGGGCCACGGACTGGGGGCGGGGTCACTGGCCACAGGGGGCGGGGTCTCCGGCCCCGGGGTGGGGCCACAACCGGGGGCGGAGCCATGGGGCGGGTCCACTGGCCCCGGGGGGCGGAGTCTCGAGCTGGGGCGGCCCCACGGGGCTGGGGCGGGGCCGTGAGGCGGGGCCACTGGCACGGGGGCGGGGCCGTGGTGCGGGGCCCCGGGGACGCGGCTGGGGCCTGGGCTCCTGTGTCAGGGCTGGCGTCCACACCCGCGCTGCCCGCGTGCGGACCTGCAGGGGCAGAGGCTGCCGGGCGGGTGGCCCCGGGAGCTGCAGGGGCGCAGAAGCCACGGAGGGGGTTTGCTGCGGGAGGACCCGGAGCAGGGTGTCGGGGGCACGAGCGGCTCCTGCTCACCTTCCCGCGAAGAGCAAAGGCCGTGGCAGCGGCGGGGCAGGCGGCGGGCAAGGGCCACGTGTGCGGGAGGGCGCGGTGCTCCGGGCGCGGTGCCGGGGCCCTGGGCCTGCGCTGCCCGTCCGTCCCCGCGGGTCCGCGAGTGGCCTTCCCTGGCGGGTCCTGTTTGTGTCACAACCGCCATCAGTTGTCCTGCCGTTGTGGGGTCTAACGTCTCGTAAGCGACCACTGGTTCCAGACGCCGGGTCATTGGTTGCGCGTCGCTACGTTGGCGTAGCTGGTCCCCGGGCAGGCGCTCGCGGCCAGCGCCGAGCTCGGGGACTCGGTCGGAGGGTCCTGGTTCCCGTCCTGGGAGGGAAGTAGGGTGCTTCCGGAAGGTGCGGCAGCCGACAGCCAGCGCCTGCAGAGTGACCGTCACACACGCACACACGCGCGGCCGTGTCACCTGGTAACCACGCAGGAGCGCAGGGGCCAGGAGAGGCTGCAGCGGGAGGCTGCAGTGGGGCTCGGATCCCGGGTCCAGACGGGTCGTGCACACTGAGGGCTCTTTCCCGTGTGTGCATGGGCGTCAGCCCCACTGGGGCCGCGTGTGCGTCGTCCCCACGCCTGGGCCTGCAGGGGACACGGGTGAAGGCGGCGCGAGCCCCCGAGGGTCCCATCCTGGCCTCTGTGGCAGGAAGGTGGGGCACAGCGACAGTCCCCTGGCCGTGCCCTCCGAGGCCGCGTGCGGCCCACTCCATCCCGTCGGCACCCCAACGTGACCTTGCGGTGGTGGAGGTCACGGGTGTGTGTACGTCCCGGGGTCGCCCATTGGTGTTCTCGGGTCGGCACACACGCTCATCATCAGGGGGACCGTCCACGCGCAGCCCTGCAGGGGCAGGACGCAGCAGCCCCAGCGGCCCCGGCCTCCCGCCCCCGTGTCACCCTGATCCCCCCGCCGGACGGCCAGAACGGGCCCTGGCGTGGCAGGTGCTGCCCAGCGCTGGGGTCACGGCCCGGGGTCACGGCCGCGCTCTGCTGGCAGCCATGAAGCTGCTGACGGCGCTGGCCAGCGTGAACCAGGGCATCTGCACGGGCAGGCGCACGGCGCAGCGGCTGTACGAGATCGAGAGCATCACCAAGCTCAAGGGCAGGCACAAGTACTACATGGAGCTGCTGGACCAGCGCCGGCACCAGGTGAGGGGTGGCGCGGAGGGGGGGCAGCACGGGAGGGGGGGACCCAGGTGTGCAGGAAAGCAGGTAGGACCCAGAGTCCGCCCTGGGCCCCTCCGCCGCCCGGGTGCCCCCTGTGTGGTTTGCACCCCATGCATGGGCGCCGGTGCTGAGGACAGACCCCGTCCCCAGGGCTGTGACCTTCCCAGGGTTACAGGTTCCCAAACGCCGGCGGCCAGGAGGGGTGCGGCCGCACAGCGGGGCCAGCAGTCCCTGCCCCTCCCTCAGTCCCTGTCCTGCTCCAGCTGCCGACCCTGGGGGGGGGGTCATCCTGGGGACAGGCAGGTGCCTCCCCTCCCTGCGATGCTCACAGACAAGTCTGTTCCTGGGCTCACCTGTGCTTCCACCGGTGCAAACTGTCATCTGCCTCTGTGCCTCCTGCGCCCTCTCCTGTCCCCGCTCCTGCTCCCCTCATCCCCTGGTGTCTGATCCCCCCCACACCTGTGGGCACATGGGAGGTCACCTGTATGGCATCCACACCTTGGGGTACAGGAAGCTTCCAGAAAGACAACTGTGCACCTCTGAGGGTCCTGCCCCTCTAGGTTCCTCTGGCGCAGCACAGTCCTCCACCCTGTCCCCCCGCCACGCACCGCCTGCATCCCCCACCCTTACCCTGCACGCCCTCACCTCTGCTCCTCCCCTCCCTGCACCCCTTCTCCCCTCCTACTCCTCCTCCCAGCGCCTTCACCCCTGCCCTGAACGCCCACGTGTGTGCATGGTCAGCGTGTGTGAGGCGGCCCCAGAGGCCCAGATCCAGGGGTGGGACGGTCCGCAGTGAGTGGCGCAGGCTGGTCAGCGTAGAGGATGCAGACGCATGTCGAGGGGTGACCGCCCCCCAGCCGCGGCTTGGTGGCGGCCTGCGGAGCCCCGCCCAGCGCCCCCCGTCCTTGTGCCACCGCAGTTCCAGAACAAGCCCATGGCCATCGACAACATCATCTGCGCGCTCTTTAAAAGGACGTTTGTGCCGCGCTACCGGTAAGGCTCTTCCCCGCGTGCCCCGCGCCCTGGCCGTGACCTAGCCTCGCTCAGCCCGGGTTGCCACGCGCCCGGCCGCCGGGTTACGCGCTCGCTCGTTTCCCAGGGACGTGAGCTCGGACATCCGGGTGATCTGCATGGGGGAGCTGGGCTGCTGGATCCGCCTGTACCCAGACATGTTCCTAGACAACAATTACCTGAAGTACATCGGCTGGATGCTGTACGACAAGGTGCGCGCGCCGCCGTGGCCTTACCGTCTGTCCGGAGCCCAGCGTCGTGGGGACGCTCTCTGCGCGCTGCCGTCCTTGGGCCTGACGGGTTCGGGCTGTGGGGTCACCTGTCCTCAGGAGACCTGTGGATGTGGCCCTGCGTCGCGTCTGCCCCCCACAGAGGATCACGGAGTGGCCACGTCCGCAGGTGACCCCAGCCTGCGTCCCCGTAGCCTGCCCGGTCCCGGTCCACCCGCCTGCGGCCAGCTCGGTCCTCACCCGGCCTGACGCCGGGGCACCGCCGCGGCCCTCGACAGCGCAGCTCTGAACCCCGTGCTCACGTCCCCGCACAGCAAAGGCGGGGGCCCCGCGGCCGCCGGGGCGCTTTGCTCCCGTCACAGACGCAAACGAGTGCGGGTCGGCGCTTCTGATCAGATGCCTTCCGGGCGGCCGTGACCGTGATGCAGCCCTGGGAGTTGTCTGTGCCCACCCGTGGCTGTGATCCCGTTTCCGGAGCCCTTTTGTCCTGTTCATGACTCCCGAGCTGGGGCTCTTGCCTCCAGGGTGCGAGGGGCAGGCGTGGGGGCACCCCTGGAGCTCCGCTGCTCCGCGCATTTTGCAGGCAAGGCCCCACGGGCGGTCCTCCGCTGTGCGTGGAGTTTTACGAGCTTGTGGCTCATCACGGTGTTGAGACGAATGCCACGATTGCCTGTGGCGTGCTGCCGTGGGGGCGTGGGTGGGAGGGCGGCGGTCGGCCACGCGTGGCAGCGGTCTTGGGTTGTGGCGTGGACGGGTTTCTTTCTGCGGGAAAGGGCAAGGCGGCTGGACTGTGAGCTGTTCTCAGTGTCCTGGGGCTGAGCTGGGGCAGGCGGCGGTGGCGGACCCCCCGCGGGGCTGCCCAGCCCGTGTTCCCTGTCCTCCATGCTGGGCCGGGCCGTCCCGGGTCCAGGGGCCGCAGACCCGACGGGAAGGAACCCTGATCCCTGGCTCACGGTGCGCCTCCCGCCTGGTCCTCGCGTGGAGCCCGGGGCGAGGGGGCGCCCTGGGGCTCGTCCTTTACAAGGATCCGGTCCCCTCCCCAGGGCTCCACCCTTAGGACCCGGTCCCCTCCCTGGGGCTCCACCCTTAGGACCTGGCTCCCTCCTTGGGGCTCCACACTTAGGACCTGGTTCCCTCCCCGGGGGGCTCCAGCATTAGGACCTGGTTCTCTCCCCGGGGGCTCGACCCTTAGGACCTGGTCCCTCCCGGGGGCTCCACCCATAGGACCCGTCCCCTCCCGGAGGCTTCACCTGCACATACCATCCCCTGGGGGGCGGTCGAGAGCTAACCTACGGATTTTGGGGCAACACACATTGGCCTAGAGCAGACTTCTCTGCTTTTCCCCTGTGGGGTGTGGGAGCGGGAGTGGTGTAGTGCACGGCCACAAGCACGGTGACTGCACTGGGCCACGGGAGCCAGGTGTGCAGGGAGGAGGCCGTCAGGGCTGCCGCTGGGGCCACGCTGGGCCTGCGGGGCTCGGCCGTGGGCGCTGTCACGGCAGTGGGGCGCGTGGGGCTGTGCGGTGCTCTCGGGTCCTGGGGGGCTGCCCCCACTGTGCCCTGCATTGCTTAGGGGGTGGAGAGACCTCCGGGAGGCACTGAGAGGCCCCGCTGGCCCTGGGCACAGCAAGTGCCCCATGCAGGGTGACCCCTGGGTGCGGAGGACGCGCGCTCCCTGATAGGCCGCCCACCGCGCCCCTGCGGGCAGCCTCACCCCACGTGGGGCCACGGTGCGGCGTGGGCCTGTGTCCTGCTTCGGGCCCCGCACTGCCTACGTGCGGCTTTAGCCCTGAGACAACCTCAGGGACCCGCTTAGTTTTGTACAGAGAACGCGTGGGGTGCAGGGGTCACGGAGCCGTTGGGTGTGCTGGGCCAGGCGGGTGTTTGTTTCTTTCCTTCTTGTTTTTTTTAAGATTTTATTTATTTGAGGGAGGCCGGCAGGCACACGCCGGGGTGACGGAGGGGCAGAGGGAGCAGCACACGCCCGCTGAGCAGGGAGCCCTGACCTGACGTGGGGCTCAGTGCAGGACCCCGAGATCGTGACCTGAGGCCTCCGTCCTGGGCGTGGAGACCCCGAGCTCTCCCCGTGTCCTCACGTGCCCGTTCCATTCCGCGTGTCTGCGTCCTCTTTATAGGGACCCCGTCCTATGGGATCAGCCCGCCCTACTGACCTCATTTGGCAGCCTCGTCCTGCCATTACAGACCCCACCTCCCAAAGCAGCCCCATCGGAGGTCCTGTGCACAGTTCAGACCCCAGAAGTCATCTGTGCCCCGTGAGGGGGTCGCCAACCCGCAGGTCCCGCCTCGACTGTTTCAGGCTGCGGGTGGCCTCCGCGGTTGCAGAGGAAGCGTCTGCGGGAGAGAGTGTGGGGGCGCAGCCGCCCTTCTGCAGTGACCCGCCCCGTTTCTGTCCCCAAGGACGCGAACGTGCGCATGAAGTGCATCCTGGCGCTGAAGGCGCTCTACGAGAAGCGAGAGTCGGCCATGAAGTTGGGGCTTTTCTTCCACAAGTTCAAGGTGCGTGAGGTGTTGTGTTTTGGCTGCTGCCCCCTCCGCGGCATCTCGGTGCCCGTGTGGACGGGACGTGCGCAGCAGCCGCTGGGGGCCCAGGGTGTGGCGCACGTCGGAGCCGGGTGCCCAGGCCACTGTGCTGCGAAGGTGAGCCCCGAGCATTTTGGGGTGTCCAAGCCCTCGGCCAAGCTGCCCGGCTGTCACTGTGCCCTGGAGATGTGCGCCCTGGCCTGGAAACAGGGTGCGGGGTGTGCGCATCCCCAGGGGGCAGGCGGGGTGCTGACCTCTCCATCATGGGCGTGGAAACTAGAAGGGGAGGACCCAGGATGTGTGGCTGGTTGGGAGTGGGGGTCGGGCTGTGGAGGTGCGCCCTGGACGTGCGGCGCCGGTGGGCGCCCCATCCTCGGGGGAGTGTGGGACAGCGACTGGTTCTCCACCCTGTCAGCGTCCGCAGTGGTATCTGAGCAGGAACCCGGGGAGGGCAGGCGCCCAGCAGCCCCGCATGGTCGTGTCCTGATAGAAGCCGTCCCTGACCTGGGGACCCCCCAGGGGAGGTCAGGACACGTGAGGTCACGCCTGTGTAAGGGTGGGTGCCAGGGAGAGCCTGGGCACAATTGTGGGCACCGTCTGGGAGCTCAGGGCGCACCTGTGCTGTAGGTGCAGGGAGGCCACGGGGGCTGCTGTGCTGGACCCATGGGCTCTCAGACCTTCCAGCTTCAAGCACCGGGGGGTGCAGGGCGCTGAGCCCCCTCAGGGCGCGGTCGTGTCTGGGGGCAGAAGGTCCCAGTCCTGGGTCTGCGACCCCCTGGACCTGATGAGTGGCCGCGTCTGGGACGGGGTCTCCTGTCTGCTGGCTCTAGGGCTGGGGTCTGATGCCCGGTGGCCCCGAAGGCCTAGGCCCCGCGTCCCAGCTTCATGCACCCGTTCCCTGTCACGGTGCGCCCGCAGCAGGTGACCGCGAGGGACAAAGTCTGGGGACCCTAGGGCGTCACCCCAGGGGCGGGTGCTGGCGTCTGGGCGGACCTGGGGTGCGGGGCGTCCACACGAGGGCACGAGCCAGCGCACGGCCTGCGGGCCGCGGGGAGCGCACCTGCCGCCGACCAAGGCAGGGCTGCACCGGGGGCGGGCGGGCTCTCGGCGCCCAGCTCACCGCCCGGTGGGGCCAGGCTGCGTGTCGGCCGCCGCCGTGGGCGTCGGGGCGGCTCCGGGGGCGGTGGGGCCGCGGCGTCACGTCACGCAGACGGTGGTCGCCCGCGGTCTTGCTCCCGCAGAAGCGCATCCTGTCCATGACGCAGGACCAGCAGCCAGAGATCACGTCCGAGTGCATGCAGCTCCTGAGGCTCATCTCCGAGTGAGTGCCCGGCGGGGGCGGGCGGAGGGGCAGGTGCGTGGGAGGGGCGGGGCCGGCGGCGGGGGCGGGGCCAGGCGCACAGGTGGGGCGGGCCGGAGGGTGCGCAGGTGGAGGGCGGGGACGTGGGAGGGGCGGGGCCAGGCGCACAGGTGGAGGGAGGGGGCGTGGGAGGGGCGGGGCCAGGCGCACAGGTGGAGGGCGGGGCGTGGGAGGGCGGGGCCGGCGGCGGGGGCGGGGCCAGGCGCACAGGTGGGGCGGGCCGGAGGGTGCGCAGGCGGGGGCGGGGCCGGGGGCGTGGGAGGCCCGGTGGGCGGGCCCAGGTGCACAGGTGGAGGGCGGGGACGTGGGAGGGGCGGGGCCAGGCGCACAGGTGGAGGGCAGGGCCGGGGCCAGGTGCACAGGTGGAGGGCGGGGGCGGAGCCGGCTGCGTGGGAGGTCCGGTGGGCGGGCCCAGGCGCACAGGTGGAGGGCGGGGACGTGGGAGGGGCGGGGCCAGGCACAGGTGGAGGGCGGGGACGTGGGAGGGGCGGGGCCAGGTGCACAGGTGGAGGGCGGGGGCGGAGCCGGCTGCGTGGGAGGTCCGGTGGGCGGGCCCAGGCGCACAGGTGGAGGGCGGGGACGTGGGAGGGGCGGGCCCAGGTGCACAGGTGGAGGGCGGGGACGTGGGAGGGGCGGGGCCAGGCGCACAGGTGGAGGGCGGGGGCGGAGCCAGGCGCACAGGTGGAGGGCGGGGGCGGAGCCGGGGTCGTGGGAGGCCCGGTGGGGAGGCCCAGGCACACAGGTGGAGACCGGGGGCGGGGGCGGGGCGGGGCCAGGCACAGGTGGAGGGCGGGGGCGTGGGAAAGGCGGGGCCAGGCGCACAGGTGGAGGGCGGGGCCTGGGCCAGGTGCACAGGTGGAGGGCGGGGGCAGAGCCGGGGGCGTGGGAGGCCCGGTGGGCAGGCCCAGGCGCACAGGTGGAGGGCAGGGGCGTGGGAGAGGCGGAGCCAGGCGCACAGGTGGAGGGCGGGGGCGGAGCCGGGTGCGTGGGAGGCCCGGTGGGCGGGCCCAGGCGCACAGGTGGGGGGCGGGGGTGGGGCGAGGCCACGTGCACAAGTGGAGGGCGGGAGCGGAGCCGGGGCCAGGCGCACAGGTGGAGGGCGGGGGCGGAGCCGGGGGCGTGGGAGGCCCGGTGGGCGGGGCCAGATGCACAGATGGGGGCGGAGCCAGCCGCGCAGGGGGGGCCGGGTGGGCGGGCCCTGGCGGTGGGCGCTCCTGCGAGGTTGAAAAATTGTCACCAGCGTCCTGGCTCAGATCCGAGATCCGAGGGGAGGGTTCGTTGGGTCACGTGAGGTCACCCCAGGCCTGGCCTGGCACTCGCGGGTGTGGGGTTCTCTCTGGGGTCCCAGTCTCCCCCGTCCGCTGCTGCCCGTGTGTCAGGGGCTCCGAGGAGACAGAGGGGCTGGATTCTGGAGGCAGCACCGACCGGCCTGGCCCACAGAACCTTCTGGAAGCTCCTGGATCCCTGTGAGGTCTTAGGCCGAAACGATGGGTGCTTGTTCCACTGTATGTCCGGCACCTGCAGGATGCAGCTTCCTTGTTGAGTCAGGCGTCCGATGTTGATGTGAGGCGTGTTGCGGACACAGGGACACGGGTCACAGCTTCCTACTTGGCCCTGTGTGTAGACGCCAGCATGGGTGCCGGGGAGACATGCTGTGCCCCAGAGGCTGCGTGCTTGCCCGTACTGCCGGCGTGCCCCAAGCCGAGGACAGGGTGAGGCCACTTGGGCATCGGATCGTCGGTGGCTGTGTGTCCTGCTGCCGCGCACACGGGCACCCTGGAGCTGGGGACGGGCGCGGGCGTCCTGCGTGCCGTGCTGTGGTCCCACACAGGCCGGCGCCACCCACACCTGGCAGGACGCCCCCTGCGCCCCCCTGGAGCACAGATGGGTGACGAGCTGGCGCGTGAGAGCCCACCGCGGCGTGCACAGAGCAGGACGCCCACGGGCGGCGCGGCCTGGGTTGGCCTGGGTCCTGGGAGGAGCACCTGCAGCGCCCTGGAGCCGCCCCGTCCTGAGCACAGCGCGGCCGCACTCGGGGCGGGGCCCTCTCCTGCCCACCCAGACGAGCCTGTGGGCAGGGATGGCAGGTCCCCCACGACTCTCCTGGCGTTGGCGGCAGCGGGCAGTGCACTTGCGCGGGGATCCAGAAGGTGCTGGAGGCCTTGGGTCCGGGCGCAGGATGGCTGTGAACCAGATGCCGTGACCTCGGGGCGTCTCTGCCGTGCTCAGATCGCGTCCCGAGGCCGTTTCGCTCGTCTCGTGGTCGGGCCTGCGTCCTTCAGGTGCCGTGTCCTCCAGGGGCGCCGCAGGCCTGGCTGTGGGGGCCCCTCCAGCCCCGGGTGGGGGCCTCTGCCTCCTGCCCCATGGAGGGCGGGCGACCCAGGCCGGCTGCGTGTCCTGCTCTATGCTGTTTCCGTGGCCGCTGTGTCAGCGTCCTGCAGGGAGACGGGGCCGTGGGGACGTGGAAGGAGGCCCTGGCGGGAATCGGCTCACTGTCGCAGAGGTGGGGACGTCCCAGGACGTGTGTGCGAGCTGGGGAGGGGAGCCCTCCTGAGGGCCTGCACGGTGGCGGGTGGCCCTGGGGCACGCGGAGCAGGCTCTGGGACTGAAGCTGGACACGCGCGTGGGGCTCGTCATGGCTGGGGGTCTGCGGCGAGTCCGCAGCTGGAAGCTGCACGTGCCTGCCAGGAAGTGGCAACGGCTGAAGCCTCGCGTGGACCTCGCTGCTCCCCGTCGGTGGGTGCTGCGGGCGGCGGCAGCTTACGTGGGATTCCGGCTGAGGAGCTCCCGGATAGGTTGGCCTGTGCTCCCTGGGGGTGGGCCGCGTCTAATCAGGGGGCCCCGCCTACTACAGGGGGAGGAAGTGTGCGTCTGCTGGGCCTGGCTCCCACACGCAGGTCTGTCTTCTGTCGCCCTTGGCAGTCGTGCTCCCAGGCCTTCCAGCTGCATCTCTGATGGCAGCTCGTGGGCCTCGGGGGTAAGGCTCCAGGTCTTGGGGCCACACTGGCCCGAGTCCCCAGGCAGGTGCCAGTGCACTGGGTCGGTCACAGCAGGGGCCTGGGTGCCCCACACTGGGTGGGGCCGCGTGGCTTTGGGGCTTGAGGTTTGGACGGGGCCGACTCGGAACCACGGAGTGTGCTCCTTGCTGAGTGTGGCGCCCACGGGCGAGTGCAGGTGTACCTGTCACTTGTGTGGGGTCTCCCCGCCTCCTTGGGACCTCCCTCGTGGTCTTGGGGTTTCTTGTGCCCTTGGGGTCTCTGCCCTGCCCTTGGGGCCTCCCTGCATCCTTGAGGTCACTCCTCCACTGTTGGGGCCTCTCCTGCATCCCTGGGACCTCTGCCCCCACCCTTGGGATCTCTCCACGTCCTTGGGGCCTCCCTGCGTCCTTACGGTCTCCCCCCCTGCTCTTGGGGTCTCCCACCATGTCCTTGGGGCCTCCCCCCTGCCCCTGGCCCCCCCGCCCTTGGGGTCTCCTGCATCCTTGGGGCCTCCCCCCACCCTTGGATCCTCCCTGGATCCCCTGAGGCCCCGTGTCCCCAGAATTCCGAGGTCCCCTGCCCTGTTCCTGCTGCTTCTGGCAGCGCCCAGGGGCTGTTGGCAAACGGCTGCGCTGCGGCGGACACGGTGCCACACGTGGGCTCAACGTGCGCCTTTGGACAATGTGGCGTCCCCCGTGCGGTGTCGGGGTGTCCCCCACCCTCATCCCCTGACCGCTCCCCCCGAGTGCACCCTGCAGGGCGCCTGCTTGGCACCAGGAGCACCGCGTGGGCCGGGGGCACACCCTGGAGAGGCCCCGGTGCCCACAGGGGCTGGAAAGGAAAGGGCCCAGGACCGGCGGCCCTGTCGGGGGCGGGCCTCCCAGGATCCCGCGCTCGGGGCCGGCTCTCGTGGCATCTCCCCCGTGGCCTGGGCTCGCGTCCTGGGATGTGGCTGCGCGGGTGAGCGTCGGCTTCTTGGGGGCCCCGTGTAGGGGAGGCTGCGCCTGGGGCCGCTGGCCCAACAGGGGATTGGAGAGGAGTGTGGTGCCCCGTGTGCACAGGCGTGTGAGGCAGGGCCCTGGTGGCAGCGTGTCTCGTGCAGACGCGTGGGGAAGCCCCGTGTGCAGGCCCGGGGCTCACGAGCGCGTCCCCCCAGGCACTACGTGGGCGTGTTCTCGGCCATGGAGTACGTGTTCCTGTTCCAGTTTGTGTACGCGGCTTACAGGCCCATGGCCACGGCTGCGGGCGAGCTCATCTGCAGGAGGTGAGTGCGGCGCGTGCCCGCTGCTGTCCCCGGCGCCGTGACGTCACCGGCACTTCGGAGGCGGGCCCCACAGCCCGTGTCCCACGTCCTGCCAGCTGCAGGCCCGCAGGTGCAGGGTGGAGGGCAGGCCAGGCGCCAGGGCTTTGTATAGGGGACAGAACAGGACGGGCGGGAGCGCCACGGGAGGGGAACGCTGCTCCAGTCGCGCCCGTGACCGCAGGCAGGCTCACTGGTTACCTGTTAGAGGCAGGTCTACGCGGGGATTGCTTTGACTTGGTGGGGTGGTCCCCCATCCCCGAGGGCGCCCGTCTTTGGGATCCTCTGAGGTCTACTGTCCTTGGATGCCCTGGGGCCCCCTGTGTCCCTGGGATCCCCTGAGGTCCCCTGTCCCTGGATCCCCTCTGGATCTCCTGAGGCTGCCTATCCTTGGGATCCCCTGAGGTCCCCTGGATCCCATGAGGCCCCCTGTCCCTGGGATCCTCTGAGGTCCCCTGGATTCTCTGAGGCCCCTGGATCTCCTGGATCCCTTGAGGCCCCCTGTGTCCCTGGGATCCCCTGAGGTCCCCTGTCCCTGGATCCCCTCTGGATCCCCTGAGGCCGCCTATCCTTGGGATCACCTGAGGTCTCCTGGATCCCCTGAGACCCCCTCTCCTTGGGATCCCCTGAGGTCCCCTGTCCCTGGGATCCTCTGAGGTCCCCTGGATTCTCTGAGGCCCCCGGATCTCCTGGATCCCTTGAGGCCCCCTGTGTCCCTGGGATCCCCTGAGGTCTCCTGGATTCCCTGAGGCCCCCGAGGTTTCCTGGATCCCTGAGGTCCCCTGGATCCCCTGGATCCTGAGGCCCCCTGAAGTCCCCTGGATCCCCTGAGGCCGCCTATCCTTGGGATCACCTGAGGTCCCCTGAATCTCCTGGATCCCTTGAGGCCCCCCTGTGTCCCTGGGATCCCCTGAGGTCTCCTGGATTCCCTGAGGCCCCCGAGGTTTCCTGGATCCCTGAGGTCCCCTGGATCCCCTGGATCCTGAGGCCCCCTGAAGTCCCCTGGATCCCCTGAGGCCGCCTATCCTTGGGATCACCTGAGGTCCCCTGAATCTCCTGGATCCCTTGAGGCCCCCCTGTGTCCCTGGGATCCCCTGAGGTCTTCTGGATTCCCTGAGGCTCCCCTGGATCCCCTGGATCCTGAGGCCCCCTGTCCCCGGGATCCTGATGTCCCCTGGATCCCCTGAGGCCCCCTGTCTCTGGGATTCCCTAAGTTTCTATCCCTGGGATCCCTGAGGTCCCCTGAGCCCCCCTGTCCCCGAGGTCACCTGAGGTCCCCAGGACCTCAGTCTGGTTGTTCATTCCCTCCCCAGTGCTGGCCTGAGCTGACCGGCAGCTCGGACAGCAGAAGTCAGTTCTAGAACTTTCCTCCACGGGTCCTGGTAGCCCTGCTCCCCGGGTCTCAGTGTGGCGCGTGCTGGCAAGGGTGCAGGTCGGCCCGTCTCGCAGGACCCGGGGCTCAGCCACGTGCTTGGGGTGCCCCAGGCCGACGTTGAGGCCCCTCTCTTGTCTCCCTAGGCTCCTGGCCCCTCCGCCCCACGAAGGTTTCTTTGGCCAAGAGCCCCCTGACGAGTTTGACAGAAACCTCCAGAACATGAAGACGCTCATTGACTTCTACCTGCAGGGTGAGGTGAGGGCGCGGCAGCGTGGGGCCTGGGGACGCGGCGTCCAAGCCACACGAGGGACCTAGACTTGGGTCCCGCCCTGCAGCCCGAGTTCCGTGCCATGTCCCGCGCCACCCGCCCCGCGCCCGGAGGTGGGCTGGGCCGGGCCTCGCTTCCCGTGTGAACAGCCTTGTTGTGGCGCGTGGGACTCGGCCCGCCAGGTCGCTGTCCTGCTGTGTCCTCATGTGTCCGCGCACGGGGGGGGGGGGGGGGTTGGGAGGGGGCCTATCCTGCCTGTGTTATCACGTGTTGTCTTTGCTGCTCGTCGTCATCGCATGACCTCTGTGCCCTGTGTCGTCATCACGTGACCTCCCTGCCCTGTGTCGTCATCACGTGTCCTTCCCATGTTATTACGTGACCTCCGTGCCCCGTGTCATCATCACGTGTCCTCCCTGCCCCGTGTCGCTGCCACATGAGCTTCCTGCCCACGTCATCATCGTGTGTTCTCGTCTCCACGTCGTTGCGTGTCCTCCCTGCCCTGTGCCACTGTCACATGACCTCCGTGCCCCGTGTCGTCATTGCGTGTCGTCCCTGCCCCGTGTCTCACGTATCCCGCTGTCCCGTTCTCACGACCTCACACGTCGGGCACGTCCCTGTCAGTTCCACAGACACGTCCCGTACCTGGTGGACGGCCTGTGGGAGGCAGCGCCCACCCTGGTGCGCAACTGGGAGTGCATGACGGCCCTGCTGCTGGAGCCACGCGGCGGGCGCCAAGGTGAGCGTGGCCAGAGCCTGCTCGGAGTCGTGGGCCGGGCCCGTGATCCTGCTGGCCGCCCTGCCGTCCCCCTAGGCCCACCGTCCCTGCCGTGTCCTGCCATCCTTCCCTGTCCCGCCGTCCTCCCTGGGCCGTGCTATCCTCCCCACGTCCCACTGTCCCCCCATGTCCTGCCGTTCCCCCATGTCCCCGTGTCCTGCCGTCCCCATCACCCTCGTGTCCGTGTCCCCATGTGCTCCAGTCCCCCTGTGTCCCGCCCCCACCTCGTGTTGCATGTCCTTGTCCGCCTGTGTCCCGCCATGCCCCTCCTCCCATGTCGCGTCATCTCTGCGGTCCTCCGCCGTCCTGCCAGCGTCTGTCCACTGTGTCACTGTTACAAGCGGGCGGCACGGGGCACTAGCGGCCCTGTCCACATTGCTGTGCAGCGTTTGCTCCCTGACTGGTTGGTCGGGGGGAGGGCACATGCCGTGCTCCCCTGGGGCGAAGGGTCCTTAGGCCTTGACGGGGGCCTCCCCGGTCTCTAGTTGGGGTCCGCAGGACAGTGGCCGCGGCTGCTGTCCTGCAAGGGGATCAAAGCCTGGGCCCCGCGGTCAGGATGCAGTGTGGGCAGCTGCCTGGTGACTGAGCCCTGGCAGGCTCGCCCCTCTGAGACCACCCTGTCCCCCCGGGCACTGCCCCAAGGAGACCGCCCCTCCTCCGACGCCGGCCCACAGCCCCACCCGAGGCCCTGCCCTCTGAGACCCACCCCCACCTCCAGCCCTGCTGAAGACAAGTGTCCTCTGCTAAAACCTGGAGTCCCTGTGCCATGCCTGAGGCCTCCAGGCCTGTCCCCTTCCTGGCGGGGCCAGCAGCCTCCACCATGCTCCCGGGGGTCACGGAGGGGCCTGTTCCTTCATCACCAGGGCACCTCCTTTACTCTGACTCAAGTTTCCAGGCCCTGCCGCGGGGTCTCTGAGCTTCTTGACCCTGAGCGTGGGCCTTTGCTGCCCCCAGGCTCGTAGTGGCACCGATCCCAGGATGTGGGACACTGGACAGGAGGACCCGGGTGTGAGGTTCTCGCGGTGCCTGTGACAAATGACCTCAAACCTGGGGGCTTAAAACAAGAATCCGTCCCCCCAGCTCTGGAGACCAGAGTCTGAGGTCTGGGGGCTGGACCCCTGAGGTCCGGGGCGGGGCCTCCAGGGAGGGTCCCTCCCGCCTCTTCCAGCGTCTGGGGCCCAGGCCTCCCCGGGCTGGTGGCCCATCCCTCCCATGTCCTCCATCCTCACGGGGCTGCTGGCCGCGTCCCTCCCGTGTCCTCCATCCTCACGGGGCTCCTCTTGTGCATCTGTGGCTCCTCCTGTCTCTTACGAGGACCCCTGTTGCTGGATGCAGGGCCACCTGTTCCAGGACGAGCTCCGCTCAGAGCCTCACTTAGTCACACCTGGAAAGATCCAGTTTCCCCACAAGCTCCTGTTCTGAGGTTCCGGGTGGCTGTGACCTTGGGGGGTGAAAGTCCCTGCGGAGCAGCCAGTGAACACAGTGTCCCCTCAAGTGCGTGGCTTTAGACCCAAGTCCCAGGGTACGGGATGGTGCCGGGTGGGCCGCCGCCTGCTGCTGGAGGTGGCGTCAGGGGTTGCCGTGAGAACGCGGCCTGGGGCTGTGTGCACACTTTGAGGGAAGGGCTGGCCCTGGTTCTGCACACCGCTGAGTGCGTGAGCCGGGCCGGGGCCTGCTGTGCCCAGGAGCCTCCCGCTCTGCACGTGCTCCGAGCCCGGGCCAGGCCCAGCCAGGCCTCTCAGCAGTGCATCAGTCCAGAAGCTTCCGTGACCCGGTGAGGGTCGGCGTGGGCTGACCTGCCCCCGTCTCCGTGTCCCCGCAGCGCTGACGAGCCAGCAGGAAAGAGTGCTCATCGAGATCCTCGTGGCCGCCGTGAGACAGGCTGCCGAGGGCCGCCCTCCCGCTGGCCGCCGCCTGGGCAAGAAAGTCAGTGCCACCCCTGCCCCCTGCCTGGATGCGCTTCCTCCCCTGTGCTGGCCGCTGCGCTGTGGCTGCTGTGCTGCTGCTGGGAGCCCCGCGCACGGGGGCGCTGTGGGTGCCCGCGCCTGCCTCAGCCCTGCCGCGCCCTGCCCGGGGCCGGGGACCGCTTGCTGCCGCTTCAGCCTTGCGCTTGCCACCCTGGCTGCTCACCTGGCCGCTGGCGCTGCGGGCGGGGCTCCCGGCCGCCCAGGTAGGTGCTGCTGGCCGTGCCCGCGGCTCCCGCGCACCCTTCCCGCCGGCTGCCAGGCTGTGTGCCAGCTGGTCCGTGTCTGCCGCCTGCCTCCCCGGGGCGGGCCCTGCGCAGTCCCCCCCCCGCCGTGTTCACACCGGACATGGCAGTGTGTCGGCCAGCCTCTGAATTGCCTCGGTGTGAGCCTCTAGTGTCCCGGGGGACATAAAGCCATGGGAATTAAGCGCTCACCGCAGTCCTAGAGACCAGACATCTGAGCCCGGGCGGGCAGGACCTCCGAGATGCAGGCGGGGTCCTTCCGGGGCTGCAGGGAAGGATCCTTCCGGCCTCTTCCAGCTCCTGGAATCCTCGGGCTGTGGCCGCGTCTGTGCCTCCATCCTCTCGTGGCTGTCACATTCTCCCTTGTGCACGTGTCCGGCTCTGTGCCGTCATCTCTCATTCTTATGACACCAGCCCTGCGGCGTTAGGGTCACCGCGAGGTGTGAACTTGCGGGAGACAACTCAGTCCTGATGGCTTCCCTGCAAGGGAAATGCTTTCCTGGAAACCCAACACCAGAGGCAATCCGGAGCTCTGTTCTCGGTTTCCGGGCAGCGCCGCCCGCGTGTGACCTGGTCACGTGGGAGCAGGTCCCGGGCCACTGCGGGACTCGTGTGGGCCGTGGGCTCAGGCCATGCATGCTCTGCCTGCAGGGTGCCAGGCAGGTGGACGGGACCCGCCGCTGGCGCGAGCATGCCAACATGAGCCGACACTTTGTCAAGGTGCTGCCCCGGCTGCTGTCCAAGGTGCCGAGTGGGGAAGGGCCCGAGGCCGGGAGCGGGCGCTGGGGGGCTCCAGGGCAGGTCCGGAGGCTGCAGGAGGGCGCTGGGGAGGCTCCGCGTCACGCCTGCTCTCTGGGCAGTTTGCAGCGGACAAAGAGAAGGTGACCCCCCTCCTGCAGATCCCTCAGTACTGCAACCTGGACGTGTACGACATGGACGGCCTGGGCTCCGTAAGTGCCCGGTTCCGGGCGCCTCCCAGGGGACGGCCTCGCGGGGGTGGGGGTGGGGGGGAGCGGGGCCTCCTCCTCCTCCTCCGGGCCATGCCCCTTCCCTAGAGCCACAGCACTCCTCTGGGCCACGCCCACCAGCCGCGGCCACGCCTCCTTTCCTAGAGCCCCAGCTGCCCTCCTGGCCACGCCCACCCCTAAGCCACGCCCACTCGCCAGTCACGCCCCTTGCCTAGAGCCACATTAGCCCTCCTGGCCACGCCCCGACTCCTCTAGGCCACGCCCCCGCAGCCCTCCTGGGCCACACCCCTTTCCTGGGACCACGCCCACTTCCCTAGAGCCACAGCACTCCTCTGGGCCACACCTGCGTCCCTAGAGCCACGCCCACTGACCGCGGCCACGCCCTTGCCTAGAGCCACAGCCGCCCTGGCCACGCCCACTCCTCTAGCCACGCCCACTGACCGCGGCCACGCCCTTGCCTAGAGCCACAGCTGCCCTGGCCACGCCCACTCACAGTGGCCACGCCCCTTGCCGAGCCACCGCTGCCCTGGCCACGCCCCTACTCCACTAGACCACGCCCCTTCCCCAGCCCTCCTCTGCTGCACTTTTCTTGGGGCCACGCCCACCAAACGCGGCCACGCCCCTTTCCTAGAGCCACAGCTGCCCTCCTGGCCACGCCCCTACTGCTCTAGGTCATGCCCCTCCCCCCGCAGCCCTCCTCCAGGCCACACCCCTTTCCTGGGGCCACGCCGACTCCCAGAGCCACACCCACTGACTGCGGCCACACCTCTTTGAGTCCATGCCTGTGTCCCCTGGGGCCAAGATCTCTTCCCTAGAGCCCTACCCTTCCCCTGGGTCACGCCCCCTTCCCTGGGGCCACACCCCTCCCCCTCCGGGTCCACACCCTCTCCACTAGGGCCACACCTGCTTTGTGCATTTAGACAAGGGAGCTGCATCCCCCTCCCTGGGGTGTCAGGTGTGGGGGCTCCTTTCCTCCTCCCTGTCCACCCTGCAGGGGTCAGCCGTCTCCCACCCAGTGGCACGGTCCTGGCTCCTATGTTTGCAGCTCCTATGAGCATCCTCTCTTGCCCCCATACCCCCTGCCCTGGGCTCCACCTGGCCCTTTTCTTCTAGCCCCTGATCGCTCAACCCTGATTTCCCACCCCACCCCTCATCTCCCGACCCTGTGATCCCTGACAGCTCCCCATTTAACTGCTGACCTTTCGTCCTTGATCCCATGACCTTTCATCTCAATCCATGACCCCATGGCTTCCTCCCTAATCTCCTGACCTTTCGCTGGCACGTTCGCCCTCAATCTCCTGAGCCCCTGAGCGGCCCTCTTGACCCCCCTCCAGTCCCCTGACCAGCCCTTGCTCCCCTGCCCCCCCAGTACCTGGACGCGGCGCTCCTGGAGCTGGACTGCCTCGTGCAGCGGCACTCGGATGTGGCGGTGCTGGAGGCCTGTGCCCGCGCCTACGGCACCTACTGTGATGAGGGTGGCTCTGCCCACGGTCAGGCTGCCTCCGCCTGCAGCCGGCTGGTCGACATGCTGGTGGACGTGCTGACCCCGCTGCTAGACGTGTTCATCCAGCACGAGGTGCGGGCTGCGGGGGCTTTGGGGGCTCCGTGTGGGCCGTGATGTGGGTGGTGCGGATGTTGGGGTATAGGCGGGGGCTTGGGGAAATGCGTGCAGGTGGGGACCCTGTGCTGAATGAGGGTACTGAGGCTCCATGCTCTCTTGTTGAAGTGTTATAAAGCGTGCACCTGTCAGGGGTCAGCTCCGTGACCTCGCCAGTGTGACCCTGGGGACGCAGGGCGGGTTCCCCTTCGAGCCCCGACTGCTGGTGCTGCACCCGATCTGCTGGCAGCACGTACGGGGGTGACAGAGTGGCTTGTTTCTCCCCGCGGGAGCCCTGTAAGCCCCTGGAGCACAGCCTGCCGGAGGCCCTGGCCTGCGTCCACTGGGCACTGGTGTGTAAGGAGCTGCGGCCTGACTGCACTGCTGGGGCGTCCTGTGCCTGGCGGTTGTGCGAGAGCAGCGCAGCCAGCACGTCACTGGGCTGCGTTCCGGTGGAACTTCCACGCAGACGGCGGAGGGCCGCGTGAGCTGTGGGCCGGGGGTGTGGCCCGGACTCGGTCTGTTACCACATAAGGAGTCCACGTTGCTCTGAGTCCCGCAGCCCGGGGCCTCCCTGATCCTGGGGTGCTAGGGGGCCGCGAGCGCTTCTGCGCCTGTTCTCCCAGCTGCGGAGTGAGGAACGCGTCCCGCGTGGCGGGTTCTTCACGGGGCGTGAGGCGGGTGCAGGGAGCTGGCCCATCCTGGATCGTCCTGGCCCCACTTGCCAGCGGCCTCCTCGTCTCTGGGGTGGCCTCTGGTCTCCCATGTCTCCCGGCGAGCTGGATGCGGGATGGGCTGTGACACAGTTTCCCTTTTTGGGAGTATCCAGCGCTGCCTTCCAAAGTGGGGGACAGCAGCGGGGTGAGCGCGGGCCCGGGGAGGCCGCCTGGGCCGTGCGAGGTCCGCCCCACCCCGTGTGCTCTCCCTGCCCCGCAGAAACAAGGCCTGTTCCTGGGACACGGGGAGATGGGGCGCATCTGCTCCACGCTGCGGAGGCTGGCTGCCTTCTACAGGTGAGGGGCGCGCGGCCCGTGCCCTCGGGCTGTTACTTGACAGCGAGCGGGGGGGGGGGGGAGGAGGACAGCGCTGTGGGGTGTCCATGGGTGTGCCTGGGGCTGAGCCACATCCCGGGAGCTGGGGCTGCCTCACGCGCGGGGCCAGACACCGTAGTGGACGGAGCCCCCGCCCGCTGTGTGGGGAGGGTGCCCCCAGTGTCCCCGCGGGCGGTCCCTCAGCCCCAGGCCGCTGACCGACCGCTGTGAGCGGCTCACCCCGGGGCCGAGGCGGGTGCTGAGACGCCTCGTGGGCCTCGTGCGCAGCACACACGACCTGAGCGGCTGGAACCTGTACGAAAAGATGGACAGCCTGCTGACGTTCCGCAGACACCAGGGCAGCCTGCCCACGGAGGTGAGCGGCGGGGCGGGCGGGCGCAGCGCTGCGGGAGGCGGTCGGGCCAGCTCGGGGTCCCTGCACGGTGCTCCCGGCTGACGGCCCGCGCCCCTCAGGTCGTCCACTGCGCGCTGCAGTGCACCTACTACGCGCTCCTGTGGCAGATCGTGGCGGCCACGGACCGGCTGCCGTCCCAGGTGGGTGCAGGCGCGGACAGGGTGGGGCCTGTGCTCTGCAGCCGTGCGGGGGGGGGCGAGGGGTGTGTGTGGGGGTGCAGGCACAGGCCCCGTCGTCCGTCATCCCGGGCTGGTAATCGGGGGGTGATGGAGGTGGGGGGGACGGGGAGGGGCGGTGGCGGGGAGTGGCGGCGCGTGTGGGGTGAGGGCGGGGAGGCAGATGGGGAAAGGAGATATAGGACAGGAGGGGCGTGGGGGTCAGGGCAGGGTGCGCGCTGATGGGAGGCCCCACCCCCGTCCCCCAGGAAGCGCTCCTGGACCTGAGGAAGCGGCTGCTCAAGTTCTGCCTGGCGTGTCGCGTGTACTTGAGCCACCAGAGCAAGGTGCTGAGCGAGAAGGTGAGTGTGGCCACACGGGACCGTGGGGGCCGGACGTGGGGACAGGCCACACTAGCTGCCCGGAGCCTGCCGCGAGGTGGTGGCCTGCAGGTGTCCCGGGCATGGACAGAGGTGCCTCTGCACCTCTGGTGGCTCTGGTGCACGGAGTCTGTCGGGGCACGAGCGGGGGAGCCGGGGTGAAGGCTCAGCGATGCGGGTCCGGGCTCCTGGCGTCCACTCGGGAGACTGTCCTGCTGTGGATAAAGCGTGTCTCGTGCGCGGCCATTCACTACGGGGGGGGGGCGTGTGTCCCTCGGCAGCCATTGCCCTGTCCTATGACCCCCGCGCGCCCCGTGCACCAGGTGTGTCACGGCCTCCCTGTCCGTGGGGCTCGGTGATGGCCTCGGCCTGCCTTTCCTGCCCGGTTGCTGGGGACGTTTCCGATTGCCGTCCGTGTGTGGGGTGTGGGTCTCGGGTGTCTGTTGGCGGCACGTGCTGCGGCCGCGTGTTGGGTTTCTGGTGGACGGGGGTTACGTTACAGGGAGTGTGTCCCTCATGTGTGTTGTCCATCTGCGGGGTGTGCGTGCCCACCTGCGTGTTGTGCATGTGCGTTTGCCGACCGCGTGTTGCATGTGTAGTGTGTCCTGCCCGCGTGTTGTGCATGTGCGTGTCCCGACAGCGTGTTGTGCGTGTGTCCTGACAGCCTGTTGCATGTACAGCGTGTCCTGACCGTGTTGTGTGTGCAGTGTCCTGCCCGTGTTGTGAGTGTGCGTGTCCCGTGTGCTGCATGTGTCCTGACCACGTGTTGTCTCCCAACTGCATGTTGCATGCGTGCTGCGTGCGCACATCCCGCCTGTGTGTCCCATTGTTCTGCTGTCACCCTTGTGCGCCGGCATGTGACGGCCCGTCTCTGACGTCCCCAAACGTCCCACGTGCTGGTCCCATCCGTACCTTCACACTTGGGCCTGTTGTGCCTGCGGGGTGGGGTTCAGGTGAGGGCGCTGGGTGTTGAATGCCCTGGGACGTGCGCCGTGTGGGCGGCACACGAGATGGGTCTCCGTGGGGGTGGGGTCCTGTCCCTGGGCGCCCCCTCACCCCCCGCCCCCTCAGGCCTTCATCCTGCTGTGTGACCTGCTGCTCATCCTGAGCCACCAGGGCCCTGAGGAGGACACGGGCCTGGGGCTGCTGTTCTTCGTCCCTGATCACGTCCTGCAGTGCAAGCTGCTCACCTTCGTCAGGGAGCACGTGTTCTTGGAGGACGCGGGAGCCGCAGGTCAGCCTCCCGGGACCTGGGGGGAGACTTGGGGGCCTTGGGGGTGGGGGGGACCTGCAGGGAGCCAGGGCAGCCTGGGGCAGGAGGGGGCCTGGGGGGGAGCTGGGAGAGAGCCAGGGGCAGGAGGGCAGGAGAGGGCCGGGGGCCAGGTGGGGGGACCTCTGGTGGGCGGGGAGGGAGGTGGGACAGACAGGGGGCAGGAGGGGAGAGAGCTGGGGGCAGCCCGAGGGCACAGGGCAGGAGGGCCCTGGGGGAGCCTAGATGGGCCTTGGGGTGCTGTGCCCCCTGGGTTCTGGAGCTGCATCCCCGGGCGTGTGTCGCTGTGGTTCGCGCCGTGAGGGGGCGCGTGGGGCCTGTCCAGGCAGGCGGTCAGGACCCGGACATGCAGGGGCCCACGGCCCTCCCGGTCTGGGTCTGCGCCCGCACCCTGGGGTCGGGGTGTGTGCTGGTGGCCCTGCCCCCTTGCTGTCCCGGCTCCCGTCCCCGGACACACGATGCGGGCCCCCCGCCGCGCCCCCGCCCGCACACACTGGGCCGCGACAGGGGCGGCAGAAGGCAGGGCACGGGCTGTGTCCCCAGGTGGCTGCCGAGTGTACAGGGAGGAGGACGCGGACGAGCTGCACGAGCTGTTCCACAGGAGGAACATGCTGGCCGTGTTCTGCAAGCTCATCGTGTGCAACGTGCTGGAGATGAGCGCGGCCGCCGCCGTGTACCAGTTCTACCTGAAGGTGTGTGCGCGGCTGCCCAGACCTGGGGGCGACGCCGGGCGTGCAAAGTACCCACGGACTCCCGGACTCCCCGTTGGGACCCGGGTCCTCCCCCAGTGGAGCCCACGTGCGCGTGTGGACGGCGTCCCCGTTGGCGTCTCGGGGGCGTGTTCTGTGTCACGAGCGCCTCTTCCCACAACTGGGCCCTGGGGCGCGTTTTCACTTGGGGTGTCATGTCCTGGGTTTTCAAGCTGTGCCCGGTGGTTCACGGAAGCACCGCTGTTGGCACTTTCCTCCCAGAGAGTGAGTGTGAGCGTAGCAAGGGCCGGGCCGAGCCGGCGACGGAGGAACGCATGACGCCCAGACGCGAGGGGAGGTGCTGGCGGAGGAGTCGGCGGCTAAGTGGGTGGACGTCACCTGGGTGGCTGCGTAGACAGACGGATGGGCAGGGGAGGCTGTGACGGGTGGATGAGGCGGTGGGCACATGGATGGCTGCGTGGACAGACGGACGACCGGGCGGGTGGAGGAGTGGCGGGTACCCACGGTGGACAGTCACCGCACCTCCCGTCCCAGAAGCCGCTCCGTCGGGACCTCCTTTTGGTGTTCTGTACGACAGAGACGTGAACCTCTTGTTCGGGGTCATTTGTGGGAAATCGGTCTCGATCCCTTTTTGACTCTGAGTTTGGCGTGTGCCACGCTGTTTCTTTCCTCGTCTTCACCCCGTGTGGGCCTGAGGCTCACAGCACGCAGGGGCTGCAAGGACCAGCGCCCCAGGTCGTGTGGGGCGCGCCTCCTCCCAGGTGGTGCTGAGCGCACCGTGGGGTCCCCGTCCAGGAGGCCCCGGGGAGCCCGGGGTCCAAGGTGCGTGGCCACCCTGAGCGTGTCCCGTGGAACACGGCGAGGAGAGCGTGGGCGTGCAGGCGGGGCGGTGCTGACGGCTTCCGTGTGGCTCACAGCACTACCATCACTTTGGCGACATCATCAAGGAGACCATGACGAGGACGAGACAGAACGACAGGCTGCGCAACGCGCTGTCCCTGCTCCTGTGCCTGCAGCAGGTGAGCATCTCCCGGCGTGGGCCGCATCGTGGGGATACCCCCGCCACGGCACCGCTGCTCCTCGCGGCCCAGCCGTGCGCACACCCCTCCACCCGGACACTGGGCTTGGTGTGCGATCGGTCCTGCTTCGCACCCGGGGGTGTCTGCCTCTCATCACCAGGGGCGACTCAGACGCGTGGGGAGGGTCTCGAGCGCGGGCCGCGTGGACGTCCGTGGCATTGGGGTCTCAGAAGACCGCGCGTCCGCCCCTTCTCCTGGTTCTGGCTCTGTGCACCCATGTGGGGCCGCCGACGTGCGAGGTTTCTGGAAGGACGTGGGTCCCGTCTCTCCCCCCGGGGCTGAGTCTCCCTGCGTGTGTTTGGCAGGGCCGGGGGGCGTCCGCTGCCCCCGTGGCCCCGGCCCTGGTGCTGCCTGTGGGCGTGGGGGGCAGGCCCCTCCCTGGGCACTTGGCACACGGGGTTCCGAAACGCGGCTTCTGTTTCCCGATTCCCGAGGGCTGTGCACACCCGCGACACCCACTCATCTCACCGTGCACACCCCCGACACTCAACAGTGATGCGGAACTTCCTCAGGGCAATCGTGCAACGTTGGCTCCACGTCCCCACCACGGAGGCCCCTGCCACGTCTCGCTGGTTTTCGCTGGTTTCCTGTGGTCACCGGGGAGGGCGGGGCAGGTGTCACCGCAGCCTGGGCGTCCGCAGATCCCACCGTGGGTAGCGGTGTGTGCCGCCGTGCTCGTCCCCCCCCAGCCCCTGCAGACAGCCTTGGGCCCGCTGTCTCAGCCCTGGGCGGAGGGGCGCGGACGGGGGCGCAGGAGACGCTTGCTTCTCTGGGTGTTGTTGAACGTCAGTGCCCAGGGCGGGGGGCACAGTCAGGCCGCAAGCCCCCGGCTCCTGTGCCGGCTTCGCGCTCTGCGCCCCGCTCCGGCGACCGCAAGGCCATGCTGTGCCTCCTCGTAGCGCTGTCGAGGCGCGGACGCGATGCCCCACGCACACGGCACCCCCCGCGCTCCGGGTGTGGCACCCCCGCGGCTGAGCACTGCAGGGCCACAGCCAGGTGCCGGGCCGCGGGGTCGCCCGCACCCCTGCCCCACGGCCCTGTGCTCCCGCAGCTGTTCCAGAAGCACGTGGACACGTACGGCCTCGGCTCCGACCCCATCGAGTTCATCTGCGGCCCCTTCTACTCCATCCGCCTGCTGGCCCGCCGCTTCGCGCTCACGCTCGGCTTCGACTCTGCCCGCGACGCCGCCCACCTGATCCACAGGTGCATGCCGGGAGGGGCCCTGACCTGCCCGACCCATGCCTCGGCCACCGCCACCTGCCACTGTGCTCCCGGGTGTCCCATCCTGCCCCCGGTGTGACCCCTGCCTGACCCCCGGCCTCATTATGACCCCGCCCGACTCCTGTCCCAGGTCTGACCCCTGCCCAGCCCCTTTCCCGGGCGTGACCGCGCCGGACCCTGTCCCCAGTGTGACCCCCACCCGATTCCTGTCCCCATCCTATCCCTGTCCCAGCCGCACCTGACCCGTCCCTGGCGTGACCCCGCTGACCCCGTCCCCATTGTGACCCCACCTGATCACTGTCTGCAGTGACCCCGGCGACCCCTGTCCCCGGAGTGGCCCCCCCCAGCCACCCTGCCCCAATGAGCGCCACCTGGTGCTCTGCCCCGTCTAATACCCGCCCTCCCCCCAAGCCTCACCTGACCCCACCCGTCCCGTGGGAGCCCCACCTGACGCCCCACTGCCTCCCGTCTGTGCCTCCGCCCTCCGCCCCACCTCCCCGCGGGACCCGTCCCCAGGCGCGGGCTGGCGTTCGCCTTCTCCGAGTCCCCGGTACCCGAGGAGGAGGCCCGCCAGCGCTTCCCCAACCTCAGCTTCCTGCTCGTGCTGGCCGAGTTCTCGTGCAAGATCCCACCCGCGGAGCGCGCGGCCGCGTGAGTGTGCAGGCCCCGGGCTGAGGCCCCGGGAGGGGCGCGGGAACGGGAGGTTCTCGGGTGGGCATGACCCGGGCTGAGGGTTGCCGCTCCCTCCGGCGGGCTGGGCCTGCGCTGCTGGGGTCCGTGCTGCAGGATGGCCCTGCGGCCGCGGGGGGCCCGGGGGCATCTCCCCTGACGTCCCCGCCACACCCCGTTGCCCGCAGACTCGCCCACTTCCAGGACTCCATCCCTGAGGGCGTGCCCGTGTTTGGGGAGGGGGACATGAACCCCATGCTCGCCTACCGCAAGTCCCTGATGCGCACGGACTACGTGGCGCAGGGGGAGGAGGAGCCCGCCACCAACCCGTTCGACGCCATATGCAAGGACAGCAAGCGGCCCCAAGGTGGGGAGGGTGGCCCGGGCGGGGAGGGGTGGCCGCGGGGCCCAGGCTGACGGCTCCCGGCCTGCAGAGCTGCCCGCGGGGACGTGCTCCACCTGGACGCCGGACACGCTGGCCGGCTGCGCCGCGGGGGACCGGGAGCCGAGAAGCTGCTCCTCCAAGGAGCGGAAGCCCAAGAGGTGAGGCCGCCGCGGCCCTGCGTCGGGGTGGAGCGGGGCTGCCGGGCCGAGTGTCCCAGAGCAGGGCCTGGGGACGGCTGCGACGGGACGCTGGCCCGACGGGAGCCCGCCCGGGTGTGCAGCAGGGACGGGGCTGTCGGGGGCGGGAGGCAGGTGTGCACGCTGCTCCTCCCGCGTCCCCCTGCTGCACAGCACGGTCCACGCTGCCCGTAGCACCACCAACACTGGGGACGTGACCGTGTTAGAGCTGCCGCTGGGGCCACGTCCTGGGGCCCGTGCCTTGTCCATGTGTCTCCCTGTCCTGCCTTCCCGCGCCATCCACACACGTTCCGTCCACGGCAGTCCCCTGGGGCACTGCCTTGGTCTCCCTGGAAACGGGCCACCCCTGGTCTCTGGCAGGGACATCTTTGATGTGGACTTCCTGTCATCTGAGGACTCTGAGAACTCCTCCAACGAGGACGTGGACGTGGACGTGGAGGGCATCTCTGTCCAGGAGGTTGGTGCCGCTGGGCCTCTGGGCGGTGGCCGCGTGGGGCGCGGACGTGGGGCTGCCTCTCCTCTCCTGCCTGCGCCCCCCCATCCCAGGGTGCTCAGAGGGACGTCCCACCTGGGTCCTGGGTGACACTGTGGCCTCTGCGCCCAGGGTGGGTGGGAGCAGGTCCCTGCACAGGTTCGCAGGGGACTCGGGCTCTGGTCGGAGGGCGCACCAGGTGTCTGCCGCATGGACGATCTGAGGCTCCTGGATGGGGGGATGGGGGGCCAGGCCCTGAGCCGACCCAGTGTGTGCTCCAGCCCACGCAGGATTCTAGGGGCCGCAACCTGGCAAGGGGCGGTCCCCGTGGCCTGGCCTGCTGGGCTTCAGACACTGGGCTTGGGGTGCCCTGGGGTCCTCGGCATGTCTGCTGGCTCCTGCCTGGCTGCCCTCTAGTCACGCCTCCAAGAGCCGCGGGTCTGGGGTGGCTCTGAGACTGGTGCGGAGGCTTCTGGGGGTGTGGGGGGCAGTGCATGTGTCGGCCCTGGGGGCCCTTGGATGCCGGGGTGCAGGAGGGGGTCAGTGACCCAACCCAGGGGGCCGCGGGAGGGTCGGGGGGTTCAGTGTGCCAGGCCTGGGTGGCCCTGGGGGTCAGGGTGCAGGGGAGGCCGCACCCCAAGCCCGCTCTGCATCCCGGCCTTGCTCTGGCACTCCAGGGCCCTGGCAGGTGGAGGTCCCCGCCCCCTCCCGAGTCCCCACCCCCCCCGACTGGGAACAGGCCTGGGCCGGAGCGCTCGGTCCTCCAGCACGGTCCTCCACCTGTCGTCCCTCTCGGGTCCTGAGGGCTGTCCTCTGCGTCCCTAGGGGGCGTCAGACTGAAGAGGATGCAGGCCCCAGTGGGACTCTTCACATCGGAGGTCGCGAGTTCCCCGTTGGTCGCCGCCTCGTGTCCACCACAGCCACCTGGTCCTGGGGATGGGGAGCCAGTGGCCTCCAGGGGCGGCCGACCGGGGCCCTGCGGTCTTCAGGGGAGGCCGGTGACCTCTGACGTCCGCAGCTGCACATGCGAACCCGTGTGTGGGGAGCGACCCCGTGGCCGCGGCCTGGGGCCCCCCACGGTGCCTGCACACCCGCCTCCCTGCCCACCAGGTGCCTACCTGCCTGCAACGTCCTCGCTGGCTACTGCTGCGCGCGCCTGGAAGGTTCCAGAACCAGCTTGGCCCTGCCCTGAGCACGGTGCTGGCCTCCAAGCTGCGGCTCTGCTGCTTCTCACAGCTGGGCCCCCGTTGGGTGCATAGGCGCGTCCGGTGCTGTGGGCCAGCGGCAGGGCCGGGGTGGGAGGGGCCGCTCCCCCGGTTCCTGACCAGGCGCGGCCTGGACGCTCGCAGGACGCCCTCCCCCGACAGATGGGGGGTGGGCACCCCGCCGTGTAGACCCCGTGTCGGTGCCATACCCGAGCCCCTGCCGTGGGGAGAACGACGTGCCCGTGTGCACAGGGAGGGAGAACGACATGCCCATGTGCACGGGGACGGAGAGGTCAGTGTGCGGGGAGGACCCCGCCGGGGGCGGAGGCGAACACGTGTGCCCGTGGTACGCGTCCCTGTGCCCGCTGGGCCTCGGGAGCCGCTGTGGGCGAGCGCGGCCCCTGGCGGCGGCAGGACCGCTGGGGGTTGTGGGTAGGGCCTCCCTGCTGGGCACGGCGGGCCGCAGGGCCAGGGCTGCGGCGTGGATGGGGTCTCCCGAGCTGACACTGCCGACCGCCCCAGCAGCGCCCCCGCCTGCTGTGTGACCTGTGTGCCGTGTCCGCGTCGAGGGCCGGGCAAGCCGAGCCCGTCACAAAATCCTTAAACTCTTTATTTGAAAATACAAACGTGATCTCGTAAAACATTTTTAAACCGCTATACACACCAAATAAAAGTTAACTTTACACGTTTTGTACATGTACACAAACATGTGAGTACACGCGAGGGGTGCTCCCTGGCAGGCCTCGCGTGGGGGGCGGTGGCTGGGGCAGCGCCCCAGACACTGCTGTGGACGGACACCTCCTGGAATGTTCCGGACCCACCTCGTGAGAACACGGGGCCGCCCCACACCCACAGGTCAGCATGCGGCGGGCGAGCTCCAGGCGCGGAACCGGGCTGCCCTCCACGTGGACGGACGTCGCGCGGGCCGGTGAGTCTGCAGGGGCCGCGTGTGTCCTGCCCGTCCGGGGTCCTTGCATGGACGTGGGCCCCCTGGACGGGCAGGGACAACGCTCGACAGCCACCTGACCAGCTTCCAGGAAGAAAGAACAACCTGTCGTCCGGCACAAATCACGTCCCACGGAAGTCCCGATGGGACACACGCCGCTGTGCGCGCAGCAGGCGCCCGCCTGTCCTGGCGGCGCGGTCACGAGGGCGGCAGGTCGTCATCTTCACACGTGTACTCGTACAGGTCCACGGCGCCCAGGGCGGACGGTGCCTCGAAGAAGGGCCTCTGGGCCAGCGGAGACCTCAGGGAGCTCAGCTTCTGCTCCACGGGGCTGAGCTCGGCTTCGTACCTGCAAGGATGCGGTCCTGAGCACCCCGGGGCGCGGCGCCCTGTCCCCTGCCTCACGCGGTGCACTTGCGCCCAGCTCCAGGTGCCCCTGGAAGTCACCCCTGGGAACACGCTGACGTGTCACCGGGGCCGGCTCCTGCCCACAGGGACGGGCAGCACGTCGTGCACACGGAGGGCTGCACGCAGCACACGGAGCCGGGCACGTGAGGTTGCGTGTGCACTGAGGGCTGGGGGCCACGCAGGACGGGCGGCCACCCGACGGAGGTCGTAGGGACGTCCTAGCAGGGCAGCGGCGGGCACCACTCACGGCAGGGCGGCCGTGCATGCAACAAGGCCCTAGAGCCTGCGCCGTCGCCCCTGCAGTGGCCGCCACGCCCAGCACACCCGTGGCCAGTCAGCCGCCTGCCGCCCACCACAGGCCGCAACGAACTGCCCCGCCGGCAGCAAATGTCAGGAAGCGCTGGGGGGACGGTACATCCAGAGCCACGCACTGGAGGCCACTAATCCTGGCGGAAGCGGCCAAGGCCACAGGACGTGAAGACGCGTCCTGGGCACGCCCGCCGGCTCTGGCACACTCACGCGGCAGGCAGCCAGTGAGGCGCTTCATGCGCAGTTTTAGGATCACGAGCAGAGGGATTTGCCGTGCGGCCGACGCACCGATGCCCACGACCGAGGAATGCCGGCAGCATGCAACCCCGGAGTCGTGATGAGGACAGGGCTAGCACGGGCTCGTGGTCACGCCACGGCCACCAGCCGGGGCACCGAGGCTCCGACGGTCCCAGAGACCCCCGCACCCGGCCCGCGGGCCTGTCGGGGAAATCACCAATGGCTCCCCCGACACGCGTGCATGCGAACCCCGTGGCTGCAGCCCTGTGACGGAGAAGGCGGGCAGGCTCGCCCTGACGCCTCGGCCGGAGGGCACTGCGGAGACACCTGCACAGCGGCTGCTCTGCCCTCGGGACGTGGGGGCCTGGGGCGCGCAGCACGTCACCGCTAACCCGCGCCCGGTCCCCGTGATCCCTCCACCGGGAGGAGGTGCACCACAACCACGCCGGCAGGAAGGGCCACGGCCGCCGATGCACGGCCCTGACCCACCCACGCAGCGGCCTGCAACTCTGGGCGACGTGGCGTCCAACACGGGGACACCAGGGCCACAGTCCGAGACGGCAGCACAGACGCACGCGGCGTCAACGGGACGAGCCTCTCAGAGGCGACGCTGCCATGAAAGTGGTGCCCACGCGTTAGGGGGAAGCCAAGAACCGCGGCTTCGCGGGGTCCTCAGGAGCATGAAGCCTCCGGGAGGGCTGGTCCACGAGGTGGCAGGCAAATGTCTGGCCGTGCGGCCCCCGAGTGCCCACCGATGCCCGGCGCTGGCAGGGCCCGTGGGAAGGTGCGGCGTCGGGGAAGCACGAGCCAAAGGAGCAGCGCCGAGCACCGCCAGGAGCTGGGGGGTGGGATGAGGGGGGCTGGGCATGCCCGGCCTCACTGGGACCCTCGGGGCTGGGGTCGGCCCCCCAGGACAGCCCCGTGCGCACCCCGCCCCCGGGCCCAGCAGACCAGGAGCCCGTGGACTTGAGGCCCCCACCCTACAGGCTCCACTGCTGCCTGCGACCTCACAGGAGACTCGCCTGACCCCGCATGACCCTGACCCGATGCTGGGGGCCCTTGGGTGCCTGCAGTGGGCGGGTGAGGGCCCCCGACGGGAATGGGGAGCACGCGTGTGACCAGAGCCCGTCACGTGTGTGTGGCCGGACGGACCCCAGAGTTCCAGGCGACCCAAGGGTCAAGAGGGCAGGGGGCCGGGCAGGGGGCCGGGCAGGACACGGGGTGGGGCATGGCACAGTGCACACACCCTGCAGGGTGGCTGTGGGGCTGGGGAGGGGTCACCCGGGTCTCCCGGTGGGTGCTCACAGGTCACTGTTGGGGCAGAGCCACGCGGCACCGCCAGGCCTGCGTCCAGGAAAGGGGTGGAGGCCGGCGCCAGGGCGGGCGCGGCTGGGGTGCGTGCGAGGTGTAGCGGCTGCGCTTGGCACCTGGCCCCTGACCCCGGGACGAGCCCTCCCACGGCCGCCCCGGGTTCCCCTCAGGGTTCAGGGCCCACGTGCCTGCCCCGCCCCACGGACGCACTGCCGGGAGGCGCGTGAGCAGCCCCCGGGCCCTGCCTGTGGCCGAGGCTGTGGGAGGCGGAGGCACCGCCGCCCGCGTACCACCCGGGCCCTCTCGCCATGCCTGCGACCCGTGCCCACTCACCCGTCCTCCCACGGCTCGGCCGCCGCCTCCTCGGCCACCAGGATGTCATACTCCTCGGCGGCGTACTTCTCCCAGTCGGACAGCTCCGGGCCTTCGCTCTCACTGTCCTGCACGAGACACGTGCGTCACGCGGCGCAGTCGCGGCGGGCACCCCAAGCGCCCGGCCACACTCACCCTCAGCAGGGAGACCTGTTCCTTCTGCTCGTGGTCGAGGTATTTCTCGATGTTGAAGAAGGTGTCGAAGAACACGTTGGCGAGCTTACACCTCTTCAGGTCGCGCAGGGTGATCTTCCCTACGGGGCGAGAACCGCCACATGGTCACATGGGGGGGGGGACGCGGGCGCCCATCCTGGGGGGCCTTGAGAATCGGCCCGCTCCTGTGCTTGGTGGGCACCCGGCCCGACAGCACCGCGCCACAGGCGGCCGCGGCGGGGCGGACACGCGGGTGGGTCGCGGCACACTAGCGCCCGGCGCGTGGGAACAGACGCTGCGGCGTAGGGAAGCCCACGCACACACCGCGGGGCGCCACGGGGCACGGCCCGGGGCCAGCGCAGGGACCGTCAGAGCCCCAGACCCGGGTCCCCGCGGCAACCGTCCGCGTCCAGGCGTCCCGCCGGGGCAGCCTCCTGTCCCGCTGCCCTGGGAGCGCCCTCCTCCGACCCCTGCTGGCCGCGCCCAGGCCGTGCCCACAGCAGGAGCTCCTGCTCCATGTCCCCGAGCTGGGGAATCGGAGCACAGGCGGAGGGACGTGGCGTCAGGGACACCCCTGACCCTGGAAGGACACGTGTGCTCACCCCACAGGGCAGGATCCTCCCACGGGCGAGGCGGAGGGGCACGGGGCGTGGCCGGCTGGGCCACACCGTGTGGGGTCCACACTCAGCAGTCACCACCACCAGGGGACGAGGACGCTCACGTCACACGGGACGGCACCTCCTCACCCACCCTGGGTGATGTCTTGCGGCAAGGTCGGGACCAGCCCCCCAAGGCCCGCTCACCCTCATCACCAGCTCACGGTGGGGATGCCATTCCCTCAGGGGCGCCCTTCACACCGTTGCTCACACAGGGAGCATCACACGTGACGCTATCTCCTCTCACTCGAGAGAAACGTGCCGTCACTCGGGGCATCCATCTCCCAGGAAGAACATCCCGTCACACGGGGTGTCTCCTACACAGGGAGGTACCACAGGGGGACATGGCACATGGGGAGCATCCCCTGACACCTCACAGAGCGGACCTTCCCTCACACAGGCTGAGGCAATATCCCAGGGGGACGTCCCCTCAGAGTGGCTTCTCCCTCACAAAGGGGGGGTCACCACACCTCACGGGGGTAATCACCTCACACAATGTGTCCTCTCACACGGGGGGACATCCCCTCACGGGGGTCACCACAGCTCACGGGGTGGGATCACCTCACACAATGTGTCCCCTGACATGGGGGGGGAACATCCCTTCACACGGGGACAGCACAGCTCATGGCGGGGAATCACCCCATACAATGTGTCCCCTCACATGGGGGGGGTGGACATCCCTTCACAGGGGGACAGCACAGCTCACGCAGTGGAGAGAGGTCCCCTTCCCCTCACATGGAACTGCATCATGGGTCACAGCGAGGAATCACCACACACAACGTGTCCCCTCACATGGGGGTCACCACAGCTCACGGGGGGAATCACCTCACACAATGTGTCCCCTCACACGGGGGGGGGTGGACATCCCTTCACAGGGGGACAGCACAGCTCACGCAGTGGAGAGAGGTCCCCTTCCCCTCACATGGAACTGCATCATGGGTCACAGCGAGGAATCACCACACACAGTGTCCCCTCACATGGGGGTCACCACAGCTCACGGGGGGAATCACCTCACACAATGTGTCCCCTCACACGGGGGGGCATCCCTTCACCGGGGGACAGCACAGCTCACGCAGTGGAGAGAGGAGTCCCCTCACACACGTCCCCTCACATGGAACTGCATCATAGGTCACGGCGAGGAATCCCCTCATACAACGTGTCTCCTCACTCGAGGGGCCATCCCCTCACAGGGGGCAGCACGGCTCACGGCGGTGGGGCAATCACCTCACACAATGGGTCTCCTCACACGGGGGGCGTCCCATCTCGGGGAATCACCTCACACGCTGTGCCCCTCCCACCGGGAAACCTCGCCACACCCGGGCAGGCGTCGCAACTACGCCGAGGAATCACCTAGACAACGTGTGGCCTCGCGGGGACACCGCCCACGGGGCCGCCCCCCACGGGTGCCCCACGGCGCGCTCACGGGGCCTCACCGTCGCTCTGCGGCTTCACCAGGTCCAGCATCTGGCACAGGCAGTCCTCGAAGGGCAGGGCCTCGATGGCCATGCTGTCCAGCCGGCGGCACTGCTCCTCGTAGAAGTACTCGAGCTCGAACATGGACAGCGCCCCGTCCCCGTCCAGGTCCATGCAGCGGAACCAGTACTCGATGCTGCAGCACGGCGGGCCGCGGGGACACGTGCTGGGGCGGCGCCGCGGGACCCTGCGCACGCCCACCCGCCCCCGCCAAGAGTCGCGCCAGGCGGCCGCCGAGCCCCTACCTGGTTGGAGTTCTCTTGTCTTCCTCGGAGAGCAGAAACCACACGAAGTCGGCGTAGCTGATCTTTCCCTCCTTCTGCACCTTCCTGCCCCTGCCGTCGACGTGGGGAGCGAGAGCGCGAGTGCGGCAGCCAGGCGGGGTGGCTCCCGGGCCTCCGCCACAGCCCTCACGGCCTCTCACGCTCACGGCCTCCCAGGCCCCAGGGCGTCTGCCGCCCTTTCTGATGACCTCCCGTGACAGAGAGCGTGTCCTCCTAACGATCTCACGAGGCAGGAGCGTGGGCGTCCCCCGTGACACCACGTGACGAAGCGGCGTGGGGCTTCCCTATGAGCTTGTGTGACAGCAGCATGTGTCCCCCTTACCAGTGACCTCCCATGACAAACGTCCTCCACGATGACCTCGCGTGACCCCGGCACTCCCTGTCAACGCCTGACGAGCCCCCGGGGGGTGACTGAGCTAGGGCCGGACTGAGGCGCTGCGCCAGAAAGCACCGAGCGGCAAGGACGGCGGGACGTACCTCGTCACGGCCCCGGAGAATATCCTCTCGATCATCTTGGTGGAGACGGCTGTGGACACAGAGTGGGTGGTGAGCGCAGGGGGACGCGGGGCCCCTGAGCCCACGTCAGAGGACGAGAGTGGGCGGCCGCCTGGGGGCCTGACACAGCGCGCTGTCAAGAGCGGGACACGCCCACGTGCACACCTACAGGCTCTCTGCTGCCCGACACGCACACGTGGTGATGGAATCCAAATGCCTTCAACTCACACTGGCCAGGTGACAAGCACCGCACCAGCGAGCGTGGGCGTGGGTCACAGAGCGCCACCGACTGGGCAGGTGACACACCCCCGCCTAGTCCCAGGCCCGGTCCCGTCCCCGGCAGTGGGGAGTCTGAGCTCCACGAGGGGCCGCAGCTGGCGACCCCGAGGCCTGTCTCCCGGGCGGGGGGGCATCTCGTCCCCGCATCCTCACGTGCGCGTCCCTCTGTGCGCGCCTGTGTCCTGACGCCCTCGTCTAACACCCGGTCCTGACCTCGGGGCCCCGCTACTGACGTCGTGTGCCCGTCATCGCCTCTAAGCCCCACGCTTCCACTTACAGTCCCGTCCTGGAGTCTGGGGAACGTGGCCCCAACAAATGAATTTTGGGGGACACAGTTCGGCCCTACCCAGCGCAACACCCGCCAGACGGGGAGAGGAAGACAAAGTCCCCTTGCACATCTCCCGGTTCATCCCACCCTGAAGACTGGTCTCCCGCCACCGGATGGCTGGGTGCTGCAGCAGGCTGGACCGCGTGCCCCAGAACACGTCTACACCCGGACTCCTGGTACCGGGACGCGGGGCCTGAAATGGAAGTAGAGCGCTGCAGGTGGGACGACATGAGGATCTGAGCTGGGCTCGCCTAGACCAGGTGGCCCTGCATCCAGCGACAGGGGACCTCGCAAGAGACAGAGGAGGAGCTGCAGACGCAGGGGAGGCGCCCCGTGAGGACAGAGACGGGAGGGATGCGGCCACCAGCCCAGGGACGCCTGGGGCCACCGACGCTGGAAGAGGCGGTAGGGCCCCTCCCCAGAGCCTCCGGAGGGAGCGTGTCTCCCCGGACCTCAGACTCAGGTCCCCAGAGCTCGGGGAGGACGAATCCAATCGCTGGAGGGTCCCAGTTTGTGGTCACTTGTTCCAACGACCTCAGCCACCGCCTGCACAGCCCCCCTAGATGACCATCCGTATCCACATGTCCCGCGTGTGTCCCTGGCTCGTGTGTGCCCTGCGCTGTCACACGTGTGGCCATCTCACGCAGGTGACCACGCCATGGCAGCGGACACAGCAGGGTCCCGAGGGCCAGCACCTGCATCCCCTCGTCCCCTCGTCCCATGGGCCGCACGCTCACCGTGGTCGTTGTGCCGGGCCAGGTCCTGGGAATCGATGAGGAGGTCGTGGTCCGTGTCCAGCTCCCAGAACTTGCAGTAGATGACGTAGAAGTGCTCGTACGAGAAGTACTCCGTCAGCTGGTTGATGTCTGCTTCCTCTTCCAAGAGCGCCACGTTCTGCCAAAACACAGCCAGCAGAACTGCCGCACCTTCCAGAGCAGCGGGGCCTCTGTGCGTGCGGCCCCCCGAGGCGTCTCACACTACGACGGTGGGGGCCCCAAACTGGTGTAGACAGGCCTGAGCGTCCGGAGCACAGCACCCAGGCCAGGCGTGCGCCAAGCTCAGGGTCGTGCCGGAGAGTGCCTGGCTGCTGCCAGCACCATGAGGCAGCCCGCAGTCACTGCTGTCACAGCGGGGACTCCGTGTGTGACAGGTCAACACCCCCCTCGCTAATGCCCACGTGTCCACGGGACCTGAGTGAAGAGGACACCCTGCTCCCAGTGCCCGTGGGTCATTTCTCCTGCGTGGATGGTGCATGGCGGAGGGTCAATGGGTGGGTAGGTGGGTAGAGGATGTGGAGAATACAAGATGGAGAAGAGACAGCGAACAGATGGAGAAAGGCAGAAGACGAAGTGGAGGATGGAGGGAGGAGGGTGGAAGGAGGAGGATGGAGAGGAGGGTGGAGGATAGAAGGAGGAGGGTGGAGGATGGAGGGAGGAGGGTGGAGGATGGAGGAAAGAGTGGAGAATGGAGGGAGGAGGATGGATGGGGTAGAGGGTGGAGGATGGAGGGAGGAGGGTGGAGGGAGGATGGAGAGAGGAGGGTGGAGGGAGGAGTGTGGAGGATGGAAGGAGGAGGGTGGAGGATGGAGGAAGGAGGGTGGAGGATGGAAGGAGGAGGGTGGAGGATGGAAGGAGGAGGGTGGAGGATGGAAGGAGGAGGGTGGAGGATGGAAGGAGGAGGGTGGAGGATGGAGGAAGGAGGGTGGAGGATGGAGGGAGGAGGATGGAGAGGAGTGTAGAGGATGGAGGGAGGAGGGTGGAAGGAGGAGGATAGAGAGGAGGGTGGAGGATAGAAGGAAGAGGGTGGAGGATGGAGGGAGGAGGGTGGAGGATGGAGGGAGGAGGGTGGAGGATGGAGGAAAGAGAGTGGAGAATGGAGGGAGGAGGGTGGATGGGGTAGAGGGTGGAGAATGGAGGGAGGAGGGTGGAGGGAGGATGGAGAGAGGAGGGTGGAGGGAGGAGTGTGGAGGATGGAAGGAGGAGTGTGGAGGATGGAGGAAGGAGGGTGGAGGATGGAAGGAGAAGGGTGGAGGATGGAGGAAGGAGGGTGGAGGATGGAGGGAGGAGGATGGAAGGAGGAGGATGGAGAGGAGTGTGGAGGATGGAGGGAGGAGGGTGGAAGGAGGAGGATAGAGAGGAGGGTGGAGGATAGAAGGAAGAGGGTGGAGGATGGAGGGAGGAGGGTGGAGGATGGAGGAAAGAGAGTGGAGAATGGAGGGAGGAGGGTGGATGGGGTAGAGGGTGGAGAATGGAGGGTGGAGGGAGGATGGAGAGAGGAGGGTGGAGGGAGGAGTGTGGAGGATGGAAGGAGGAGGGTGGAGGATGGAGGGTGGAGGATGGAGGGAAGAGGGTGGAGGATGGAGGGAGGAGGATGGATGGGGTAGAGGGTGGAGGATGGATGGGGTGGAGGGAGGAGGGTGAAGGATGGAGGGAGGAGAGTAGAGAATAGAGAGAGGATGGTGGAGGATGGAGGGAGGAGGGTGGAGGATGGAGGGAGGAGAGTGGGGGGTGGAGGGAGGAGAGTGGGGGTGGAGAGAGAAGGGTTGGGGGGTGGAGGGAGGAGGATGGATGGAGTGGGTGGAGGATGGATGGGGTAGAGGGTGGAGAGAGGAGGATGGAGGATGGAAGGAGGAGGGTGGACGGAGTACAGGGAGGAGGATGGATGGGGTGGAGGGAGGAGGGTGAAGGATGGAGGAAGGAGAGTGGAGAAGGATAGGAGGAGAGTGGGGGGTGGAGGGAGGAGGGTGGAGGATGGATGGGGTAGAGGGTGGAGAACAGAGGGAGGAGGATGGAGGAGGGAAGGAGGAGGGTGGGGGGTGGAGGGAGGAGAGTGGAGGATGGAGAATGAGGACGGATGGATAGAGGATGGAGAAGAGATGGGTGGGGAGAGGGTGGAGGACGGGTGTTCCCGGTGGAGGGACGGAGGAGGGTGCAGAGCGGGTGGATGAAGGAGGCTGGAGCACGGGTGGGCGGGTAGACGGTGGAGGGGGTGGAGGGGGTGGAGGGGCAGGACGACCGCGGATGGAAGAGAGAGGAGGGTGCAGGATGGAGCGGGCGACGGAGGGCGGGTGCGCCACGGGGCAGGGAGGTGCGGGCCCCGCTGGCCGCTACCTGCAGGAACGTGCTCCTCCGGAGCTCCGCGCACGTGATCCTCCCTGACCAGGACCTGTTGACGGTGTAGAAAATCCTCTGTATGACCTGCGGGAGGAAGGCCGTGAGCAGGGCGCCTGGCCCCGGGGGACGCGGGGCCCCCTCCGCACAGGCCCAGCAGCGCGGTGACAATGACGGCGCCCGAGGCCACGGGGAGGTGGCCAGGGGACCCAGGGGGCTGCTTATCTGCCCCCGAGGGGCCTGCACCGCCCAGGGGGACCAGGGCACGCACAGATACGCCTCAGCAGGCGGGGGGCCGGGGACAGCTCCCGGAGGCGGGAGTCCTCACGCGGGTGAAGGACCCAGCTGTGCTGACCTCACGCAAGAACGCCCAACCCGATCGCACGCATACTGGGGTAGGACCCGGGTCCGCAGTCGCACACGCGCTGGTGCAGGACACGGGTCCTGGTCTGCACGCACACTGGGGCCTGGACCTGGGTCCTTGTTCACACGCGCGCTGGGGCCTGGACCCGGGTCCTCATTCAGACTCTGAGGCAGGACTCGGGTCCTTGTCGGCACGTGCACTGGGGCCTGGACCCGGGTCCTTGTCTGCACACATGCTGGGGCCAGGCCCTGCTCCTCATTGGCACACGCGTGGGGTCTGGACTCAGGTACTTGTGTACGTGCTCACTGGGGCCTGGACCTGGGTCCTCGTTGGCACACGCACTGGGGCCCTGACCCGGGTCCTTGTCGGCACACGTGCTGGGGCCTGGACATGGGTCCTCATTGGCACATGCGCTGGGGCCTGGACCCGGGTCCTCGTTGGCACACGTACTGAGCCAAGTCCCAGGTCCTTGTTTGCATGCGTGCTGGGGCCTAGACCGGGTCCCTGTTAGCACATGCACTGGGGCCAGGTCCTGGGTCCTCATCGGCATATGCACTGGGGCCTAGGCCCGGGTCTTTGTTGGCACGCGCGCTGGGGCAGGACCAGGGTCCTCGCTGGCACGCGCGCTGGGGCCGGGAGCTGGGGCGGAGGCTGTGCACATGGACTCACCGTGGTGATGTAGCGAGAGTGGAACTCCGACGCCTCCTTCAGGAAGGCTAAGCCCGGGTGCGTGTTCACCACGTCCTGCACACAAACACAAGACGTTGCTGCGCACACGCAGAGCCCGCCAGGCACTAGCACCGTATCCGCCGCCAAGCCCTGCACAGTGTACATGCCGGGGCTGCCGAGCGCAGACGCCCCAACCACGTGGCCGTGGGCGAACCACGACCCCAAGGCTACGAGTCTGTGCCCCTCAGGCTCGAGTGGCGGCGGCTCGAGGCGGCTTACTGCAAGCCCCATCACGATCTCGGACCGTTAACTGACTCCACGCGTATGAACACGCTGAGGACCCACGCAGACGCCCCCGTGGAGGGTTCAAATACCCTCGCTTTACGAGGCACGGTCACATGACCCAGGAGGTCGCATGGGCTGCATGCACAGAAGATCGGGGAACACCGCCCTGCACCCTCAGCTACCACTCTGCCACCTGCGACCATGGCCTGACCGGGTCTGGGGGAGCACGGGCCGTTCTAGAACACAGAGCCCTGCCCCTACACCGCACTTGGTCGCTGCGCCCCGAGTCTCCGCGACCCAAATGCTGCAGTTGCTCACGGTCCCCCACTCACACCCCTGCACCATGGGGGGGCACACTGGGTCCTCCCTCTCACATCCTGCACTGCGGGGAGCACACGAGCCTGTTCCCCGACAGTCTGCACAGCAGGGAGCACACCAGGACCTCCCACTCACACCCCTGCACCATGGGGGGGCACACTGGGTCCTCCCTCTCACATCCTGCACTGCGGGGAGCACACGAGGCTGTCCCCCGACATCCTGCACCGCAGGGAGCACACCAGGACCGCCCCCCCACACCCCTGCACCATGGGGGAGCACACTGGGTTCTCCCTCTCACATCCTGCACTGCGGGGAGCACACGAGCCTGTTCCCCGACAGTCTGCACAGCAGGGAGCACACCAGGACCTCCCCCACACACCCCTGCACCATGGGGGGGGGCACACTGGGTCCTCCCTCTCACATCCTGCACTGCGGGGAGCACACGAGGCTGTCCCCCGACACCCTGCACCGCAGGGAGCACACCAGGACCGCCCCCCCACACCCCTGCACCATGGGGGGGCACACTGGGTCCTCCCTCTCACATCCTGCACTGCGGGGAGCACACAAGGCTGTCCCCCGACACCCTGCACCGCAGGGAGCACACCAGGACCGCCCCCCCACACCCCTGCACCATGGGGGGGCACACTGGGTCCTCCCTCTCACATCCTGCACTGCGGGGAGCACACAAGGCTGTCCCCCGACACCCTGCACCGCAGGGAGCACACCAGGACCTCCCCCACACACCCCTGCACCATGGGGGGGCACACTGGGTCCTCCCTCTCACATCCTGCACTGCGGGGAGCACACGAGGCTGTCCCCCGACACCCTGCACCGCAGGGAGCACACCAGGACCGCCCCCCCACACCCCTGCACCATGGGGGGGCACACTGGGTCCTCCCTCTCACATCCTGCACTGCGGGGAGCACACGAGGCTGTCCCCCGACACCCTGCACCGCAGGGAGCACACCAGGACCGCCCCCCCACACCCCTGCACCATGGGGGGGCACACTGGGTCCTCCCTCTCACATCCTGCACTGCGGGGAGCACACGAGGCTGTCCCCCGACATCCTGCACCGCAGGGAGCACACCAGGACCGCCCCCCCACACCCCTGCACCATGGGGGGGCACACTGGGTTCTCCCTCTCACATCCTGCACTGCGGGGAGCACACAAGGCTGTCCCCCGACACCCTGCACCGCAGGGAGCACACCAGGACCGCCCCCCCACACCCCTGCACCATGGGGGGGCACACTGGGTCCTCCCTCTCACATCCTGCACTGCGGGGAGCACACAAGGCTGTCCCCCGACACCCTGCACCGCAGGGAGCACACCAGGACCTCCCCCACACACCCCTGCACCATGGGGGGGCACACTGGGTCCTCCCTCTCACATCCTGCACTGCGGGGAGCACACGAGGCTGTCCCCCGACACCCTGCACCGCAGGGAGCACACCAGGACCGCCCCCCCACACCCCTGCACCATGGGGGGGCACACTGGGTCCTCCCTCTCACATCCTGCACTGCGGGGAGCACACGAGGCTGTCCCCCGACATCCTGCACCGCAGGGAGCACACCAGGACCGCCCCCCCACACCCCTGCACCATGGGGGGGCACACTGGGTTCTCCCTCTCACATCCTGCACTGCGGGGAGCACACGAGCCTGTTCCCCGACAGTCTGCACAGCAGGGAGCACACCAGGACCTCCCCCACACACCCCTGCACCATGGGGGGGGCACACTGGGTCCTCCCTCTCACATCCTGCACTGCGGGGAGCACACGAGGCTGTCCCCCGACACCCTGCACCGCAGGGAGCACACCAGGACCTCCCCCACACACCCCTGCACCATGGGGGGGCACACTGGGTCCTCCCTCTCACATCCTGCACTGCGGGGAGCACACAAGGCTGTCCCCCGACACCCTGCACCGCAGGGAGCACACCAGGACCTCCCCCACACATCCCTGCACCATGGGGGGGCACACTGGGTTCTCCCTCTCACATCCTGCACTGCAGACAGCACACGAGGTCATTCCCCCACACCCCTGCATCGTGGGGAGCACACCGGGACTTCCCCCACACACCCCTGTACTGCGGGGGGCAATGAGGTCGCCCCTGCCCCACACCCCTAAAGCATCTGGCCCCTGAACCATCTCTGTCGCAGGCCGTTCCCCAAGGGAAGGGAGCCTGAGTCCCAGGCAGCATGCAGTGTAGACGGAAGGCCGGGCCTAGAGGAGGGGAGGAGCGTGCGGGGGGACGCAGGGCCTACCTGTAGGAAGGGGACGAAGTCCTCTTGCACCAGGTAGTTGCAGCCGGGATTCATGAGCAGGTGCAGGAACTTGGCCGCGTCGTCGTGACAGTTGTGGAGGATCCTGCGGGGGAGGGGCGTGAGGGGGTGCCCAGTGAGGACCGCACAGGGCAGCACGGGCCCCTCCCCAACACGGGCCAGGGCGGGCCGTGATCCCAAGGCGGCCCCAGGACAGGACGGCCAGCGCGTGCCCTGGAGGCCGCTGCCCCCTCCTGGTCGGGCCGGGGAGGAGGGGACCTGGGGCCACGCCTGCCCTCCCCACCCCGTCCCCCCCCAGGCCCCGGACTCACTTCCTCCACATGGCGACGAACTTGTGGACGGAGACGGAGCCGGTGCGCTCTCCCCCGGCGCTGCAGAAGAGCGGCCCCTTCCAGTAGAGCGGGCAGCCGCACGCCTGCAGCGGGGACACACGGGCCGCAGGGTCAGCACCTGCCCCCGTGCGCCCCCACGCGCCCCGCAGAATGCCGGCAGCCCGCTGCACGAGGTGCCCCGAGCGTGCACCCCACCCGCACGGTGCCCCCGCGCTCCTCCCCAACACAGCACGCACTCGGTTCCCGCACACCGGCAGCCAAGAGGCGCCCATGGCAGCTGTCACGTTGGGTGCTGGGAACGCGGGACGGGGACGGTCTGCAGTACGCGACCAGCAGGCCCCCCAAATCTGCGGGTCCGGCAGCGGGCAACGGCTGTGGCCGAGGGGACGCACAGCGTGAGGACGGGCGGGCCATGCGACAGGGACAACAGTGCCCCTGAACGTCCCCACGCGGGCAGCGGTGCGGCGTGTGGCGGGGGCGCCGGCACACAGGCTGGGGACGGCCACCGAAGCTCTGGCCTCGGACCCGCAAGGAGGGAGGGAGGAGCCCAGGGAGGCGGAGGCGGAGGCGGAGGCGGCATCCTCCACGCACACGTCGGCGTAACCAGCAGTCGAAGCCGCCACTCGAATGCGTGAACGCAGGTAAGTGCCCCTCAGGAGTCGCCAGGCGCGAGTGTCAGAAAGCGGCAGTCGGGACGTCCGCCGTCCCCGCAGCGCCTGCAGGCGTCAGGAAGGCGTGGGCACGCACAGCTTCACGCCCGTGTGGCACAGCCCCGGGGACACGTCTGCGAGGCACTCCCCGTGCCATGTGAAGCTGTGCCCGCCAGGTGTGGGGAGCCCCGAGGCCCGGCCGTGAGCGCGTGCACACGTTTGGGGAGGAAGTCACGGGCCCCACGCGGCCCTGCCACGGTCACAGGAAGGGGCGGCTGTTCATGCTCGTGCTGGGCGTGCACGCGGCAGCGCCGGGGTCTGTGCAGGGGCGCGGGGCGTCGGCCGCCGCGGGTCAGGAGCACGCGCTGCCATCCCACAGACCCTCGGCGGCGCGCGGCACGGCGTTAGACGCTAGCAGCGAGGAAACCTCCCGCAGGACGCCGACCGCGGGCAGCGCCTTGCTCTGAAGTTTCTTCTTTGCAGTTTCAGTAACGTCTCCTCCCTGCGGGGCTCGAGCGCGTCACCGCAGGGCCACGGGGCGCGCGCTCTCCCCAGCTCCGCCTCCGCCGGTCAGAGACTAATAAACCGCCTCCGGGGAAAACCCACAGCGCACACGGGACGCGCAGGACGCCTCCGCGCCCAGCTGGGGCCTGCACAGGGGCAGGCACGTCCCCACGCGGCCGAGCCAGGGCCCTGGCGGGACACACAGGAGCGACGAGGGCCCGAGGGCAGGACTGGGATTCACGGCGGGGGGACAGAGGCGCGTCATCGCCCGCCGAACCGGGGCCAAGGTGCTGGAAGCAACGAGCGCGGATGGAGTAACCGACCGACAAGCGGAGCACGGGAGTCACAGGGACAAACGTCTTTTGACCTTCCCGGAAAGAAACAGGTCCGACCGCACACACGTCTGGGCTCCCGTGTGGGTTCTACTGAACACAGATGCAAAAGTAAAGCCGATTCCAGACGGAAGGCTCCAGAAAAGGGCCTGGTCAGGAGCGGCCCTGGGCCATTCTGTGAGGACACCCTGACCGCCAAGCGGACACGAATTCTGGGGACACGGGAGGCCACCGAGGTCTTTCCTGGAGCAAGATGCTAACCCGCAGGCAGACGTGCTCACGGTCTCCACGTGCACAAGTGATTGAGCACGCGGGTCTATGGTGCGTAACACACGAGCTAGGTCAACGGGAGACCAGGACCCCACTCTTAAGACGCACGACTGAGGTGAGCACACACAGTCATACACGCACAGTCCAAGATAGTGTCAACAGATGCACGGCTGACGGGACAGAGCAGCCACCGCAAGTGGGCTCAGGCCATGGAGGCCCGGGGGGCCGCGTGCACGGCTGGCAGGGACGTGAAATGCTGCCATGCTGTGGAAACCGCATGCCCGGGTCCTCCGTGCTTACACATGGAACGGTCATGGAGTCCACGGTCAGGGGGCAAGGGCACGCACACACGTGTGTAGATACGCACACCTGGAAAATAACCTAACGCATGGACTCTAACCAAACCCTGCACGCCCATGTGCACAGCAGCGTTCTTCACAGCCGTCCAAATCTGACACGCACGCACACCAGTCCATGCGCGAGCACGTCAACACCACGCGGCCCAGCCACATGGAATGCAGCGTTACTTGGCCGTGAACGCGACACCTGCTGCCACGTGCAGGGGCCCTGAGGACCCGAGAAATCCCCAACAGACCATCCATGGCTGCAGAGAGCGGACAGCGTGCCAGGAGCTGGGGGACGGCGGGTCTGCTGAGGCGATGAGAACGTTCCAGAACCAGATCATGCTAATGCGCACACGACAGGCTACGTGTCATGAGTGGGTCTGACCGTACTCTTACGACTGGTAAGATGCCAATGGCAGTTTATGTGAGTTTTACCACAGCAGAGACAAAAGTGTGTACTGAGTGACTGTAAACGGAAAATCCCAGAAAAGTCAGCTCACCAACAGTACTCACGGCGGCCGGGGACGAGCAGGTGGCCAGGAAGAGGCAGATTCGGGGCGCATGGGGAGTGTGTACCGTCGGACTGCGGCACAGCGTCAGGGACACGCACAGGTCACAGCTCCTCAGATCACACACAGGAAGCGTGTGCCTGCGTCCGCCCCGCGGACACCTCGGGGAAGCCGCGGAGGATGGGGACGTGCACGGGCGAAACACACACACACCAGAAAGTGCTCAACGTGACCAGGGAAATGAGAAACAAAGCCCCGAGGAGGTGCCCGCACACACGCGGTGGAACAGCTGAAGTCAAAGGGTCGAAGCCAAGCGCCGGGGAGGTTGGCGGGGAACGGGCGCACTCGCGCCCGAGCACTGCGGCCTGGAGATGTGCCGCGGACAGCACTTCTGGAAGGCATTTCCCGGTTCTTATAAAACCCGTCGCCAACAACGCAAGTCCGAGTATCTGCTGCCTGCGAGATGCAGACGTGCACACGCACACGCAACGGCTGCTCTCCTCAGCAAACACCACGGATACAACCAAGCGCTGGCCCACTGGGAAACACATAAGGCGCAGCGAGTGTCCACAGCGGGCAGGCCCCAGCAGTCTGTGAGCCGGCGGGGGGCGGGGGGGCGTATCACAATTCTGTGTGAGAGACACCAGGAAGCAGAGAGAGCGCACGGCACGGTCCCTGCCACATGATATTCCTGAAGTGGCAACACCGTAGCGCCAGCCTGTGTGTGACGGGCAGGGAGCCAGGAGCGGACCAGCTGCAAGGATAGTCTGGCGGCAGGGACGGCACTCCCCACCCTGACGAGGACGCGTGCGGGGGACACGTTCACGAGACGCAGTGCGCTGTACGTGTAACACGGGGAATCTCCCTGTGCGTCACGTCAGCTCTACACCGACGACGCTGACCAAGAAGGAACGAGTCACTGCAGAAGCCAGGAAGGAACGACCAGGTAGAAAAACCTGCAAGAAAATGGTGAAGATGAGCGCAGAAATCGCGACCAAAGAAACAAAACGATGATCCAAGAAGCGGACGGGCGCTCATGTGAAAAGTGAGCCGAATCCATCTCCGCCGTGGCCACACGACGAAGGAAGCCGAGACAGACAATACTAAGTCCCTGGAGGCTCACGTGCAGTCCTAGAAGCGATACAAGGGAACGAGGAAAAATACCGAAGCAACTAACGTTGGTAGTTGCACACCAAGAACCGTTGCAAAGACACGTGAACAGGTGAGAACCGAGCCTACGGGGTACACGCTAGCGGAGCGAAGCCGCCTGCAGGACGTCAGCAGAGAGGACGCGCTCCGTGAAGGGGCCTGTGCCCTCGGGGCTGCGGCTCCGTGGGAGGTTCTCGGTTCCGGTCTCCTCACAGGCCCCAGGACAAGCAGCGAGCACGGGAAGGGCGGCAGGAGGAAAACCGTCCTGGCAGGGGACCGTGGGTCATGCACCGGACGACGAGCAGCAGCACGGAGAACCGAGCGCACGTCTCCATGAACCAGCGTCGCAGACATTCCTCCAATACCGTGTCCGCAAACCACCAGGAACGCCAAGCAGACGTGCCCGAGGACGCCGCTGCCCATGTTCGTGATCGCCAGCCCGAACACGTCATGCGGCACCGCCGCCGGGGCCCGATGGCCAATGCGTCACGTGTTCGTGCACACACTTCCCGGGGACTCACGGCACCGTGACGGCGGCACCGACGTGGGAGCGAGCAGAGACGTGACTGTGGTGTGTGCGGACCCGGCGCCGTGCACCTATGACTCGGCTCCCACATGGACAGCACGGTGCGTGGGGAGGCCCTGGCCTCCTGCCGCATCAGCCTGCTTCTCCGGGGGCCTCGGGGGGAACGTGAGAACGTGCTGCTTACCCCCGAAACCCGCTCCTTCAGCCAGCGGTTGCAGCGTGGGGCGCCCACTGTCACAGCCTGACGGTCACACGCGTCACTGCGGCTGCAGCCGGAGGTCGGCTGTCCTGCGGGCCGGGTTCTGGGCGAAACAGGACGGGCACGGGCGGGAATCGCGGGGATGTGAGCGACCGTGGGAACGTGTTGCGGCCACAGGACAAGGGGCTGGATGGCCAGAGGACGTGGGCGACAGCCCGTGACGCCCACGGGTGAGGGTGGAACAGGAACTAGGACGCGCCCACAGGAAGTGGTGCCGGCCTCACATGCAGGGACCTCCCAGGCACACGTCACGACACAGAATGTGCAACGGGGACAAGGCGGGCAGCCAGGCAGACCCGCAGCAGGACCACGAGCCAGGCACGGACGGGGAGCTCGCGCTGCACCGGGGGCCACGCGACATGGGGATGAACCCATCAGCGTCGCCTGCGGACGTGACGATCCTGTAAGAGGCCCAGCTGCGAAGGGAGTTGGGAACCGTGTGACCCCTGCTCCACGAGCCGTGTGACTAATGTGAAACAGAGACGCAGGAGTCCCCAGATGGCAACAGAACCTCTGAGGGACACGGACGCAGCTGACATCCTGAGCGAGCCGAAAGCACGAACACCCAGAACGGACGACGCCCCGCGGCCACGGCGGGTATTCCCCGAAGGAGAGGTTGGTGCGACACGGAAACACGGGATCAGGAGGATGAAACACCGAACCACGGAGCAGGTGCCCATGAGGCAGGGGACACACGCAGCGCACAGCCCAGGTCCCGCTGCAGCTCGCGTGCTGTGGGGAGACGTCCTCCCCGACACACGTGCTGCACAAAGCGCACAGCTCACGTCCCACTCGTGGGTGGGACACCGCATCCTTTCCGCACGAGAGCAGCGCAGACCCAGGGCCGTGCACACGTCCAGCTGCCCCCACGCTACACGGGAGCTGAGCCAGTGGCACAGGGAGGCACAGAGAGGACAAGAGCCACGCACACGCGCGGTGGGGGGGATGGTGGCCAGAGGGACCCCCGGCACATTCCTCCCCCATGGACACTCACGGACACCCCGAAGCAGCACGACGACGGACACGTGCGGTCACACGTGCGCAGGACACGAGATCCACAGGGCATCAACTGCACTTTCACACACTCCCCAAAGGCCGTCTGAACAGCACGTGCGTGACCCAACTGCACCGATAACAGCCGCAGAGAACGAATTTAACTCGAGACGTGCAGGGGTCACGCGGAAACTCTGAAACCTCAGCGGGAGAAAGACAAGCTCCGAGACACGGAGAGAAGCCCGCGGACACAGATCGCAGGAGAGACCGTGAACACGGTGGCGGCTGTGCAGGATGACTGATGCACACCCTCGGGGTGACCCTAGGAGCTCACCCGCTGACCTGTGCAGATCCCACGACCCCTCCACGGCCACGCGGCCTGACCCCCAGCGCCCACCCGCTGACCTCTGTGTAGAACCCACAACCCCTCCACTGCCCCGTGGCGTGACCGGGAGTCCCCGGAGCCTAGGCGGCCCTGAGCAACACCTTCAATGCACGAGAGCCACCCTCCCCACTGAAACGTGACCATAAAGCACGGCGACACAGCACGGTCGTGGCGCCACAACAGAAACACGTGTCTGCACAGGGGCAGGATCCAGTGATCCACGTGCACCTGATTCACTCTTCCCCCAGGGGGGGCCAAGACCTCCCCAGAGGGCGTACCCCGACAGTGCCACGTACAACCGCCTCACGACCCGTGACACGCGTTCTCCTCACAGCTGCAGGCCCTGGACCTGCAGGGAGAGGAGGCTCCACTTCCCCGGCCCTGAAAGGACTCCCAGAAAATGACGCCGAGCACAAGCCACAAGGAAATCCTGGATGCGACGTGCGTCAGCGTGAAAACGTCCCCTGCACCTGGACGGCAGAATCGTGAACACGGGACACGGGCCCAGCCCACGGGAGCGCTGGCCTCTGGAGCACGGGGAGGACCTGTGCAGGAGCACGCGGGGCAGGGGACGCAGGGGCATGCGGGCAGCTCAGCGCCCAGGGGACACATGCCCTCGCGTGGGGGACCGTGCGTGCCACTCACAGCCGCTTCCTGCTGCAGCATCAGCACTGCAGGCTCTGTGGATGGGCACGTGCACAACCCAGGGGGCCCCGCACGGGAGCCGTCCACCCCGAGACAGGAAGGGCCGGGTCTGTGGGAACCCTTGCGTGCTGCCACAGAGCCCACGTGGGGCCGCGTGCCGGGGGAGGCTGGGACGTGCTGTCCCGCACGGCCACCGCGGACATGCACATGGACACCCGGCTCCGGGACGCCGCATCCACAGGGCACGCGTGAGTCCACATGGTACATGCCTGCAGCAGGACGACAGCCAGAGTGTGCAGCATCAGCCCTGCACACGGACGCCTGCAGTACGGCGTCCAGGACACACGAGGCCACCGCAGGCCGGTTCCTGGCACATCACACCACACGAAGGCCTCTGCGCAGCCCCGGGGACGGAGGCTGGGGGAACCCGGGATGGCGACCCGGGCCACGCGTCCCTCGCCTCACCGGGCGGGGCTCCCACGCGGTCCCACGCGGGCTTCGAAGGGCAAGTCGCTGGGACGGCGAGCAGCCGAGCTGCGCACTCGCGGGCGCCCACCTTGGCCACGCGGCCCATGTCGTCCATTGTGGCTCTCTCGTGCGGGAACTGGGCGAAGGTGCGCTCGATCTTGGAGATGACGGCGTCCACGTGCAGCGTGTCCGTGGGGCGGCCCCGAGGGAAGTAGAAGGCGGGAATGCTCTGGCTGGCGGCGGGCGGCAGGGGCTGCTCCTTCTTGGCCTGCACCTGGGGACGACACAGACACACGCGCGTCAGAACCTGCCCGGGCTGCTCTCCACGCCCACGCGGAGGGGCCGGGCAGCAGGACATGCACCCGGGACGTCCAGACACACGACGGCAAGCAGCCCCTGCGGGGGTCGCGCGCCCACGCTGCCAGCCCCCCACCCCCGCTCCTGCCCCAGGCTGCACCCCGCGGGACGGGGACAGGGATGCCCAGGCTGCCCAAGGAGGCGGCGCGGAGGCTCGTGGACCGGGGAGGGCCAGCCCAGGGCTCAGGTGGTCGGTGACGGGCAGCTGCGTGCACCCAAGACAGGGGACCCAGCATGTGCAGCACAGAGGTCACCGGACACGCCCAGCACCCTGATCCGACCCGCGGGAGCCGCGCACGCAGCACCTCGCCCGCCCCCTGCTCGCCGCACAGAGTGCAGCCCGGGCCACCCCATGGTGGCAGCTAAGGTGGCGGCTCCATGTCCCAGCACCGTCCCGGCCCCGCTGACAACACGGACTGGCCGCCGCTTGGCAGAGCGGACGCAGGGGACGTGCGGTCACCTCGCGAAGCAACATCCTTCCGCGCGCCGGGTTACGTCAGTAAAATCCCGGATCGGTGTGCTCCCGAACGCGTACGCGCTTTCCCAGAAACAGGTCGGTGACGCACGCACGCCAACGCACGGGTGTCCGTCCGTCCACCCCCAGGACAGACGACAGCTGAGGTCACCAGGGGTGATGGCCATGGGGACCCACCTGGAGCTGGGGAGGCCTGGGACAGCGAGGTGGGGCTCCCGGCAGTGCTTGGGGGTTTGTCCTGCAGACCCAGCAGGGAACACCCCCCGCCCTGGCCCCGGTGCCCAGGCCCAAGGACCCGAGGCTGACGCTCACCCAGGAGGGTCTCAGGGGAGGGGGTAGACGCCCAGGGCATGCTGGGATCACGGCTACAGGGGACGGCCCGGCAGCCCCGACCCCGAGGAACAGGGATCCCCACTGTCGGCAGGGGCGCCCAGACACGGACATGCACCCGCCTGGCCTGTGCAGGCAGGGCCTGGACCCCGAGGGTGGTCACCCTGACACACAGGGCTTCTGCCCAGCTGCGCGACGGTCACAGGCACGGTCCCCGTCCCCTTGATCACAGGTTCCCCTGGACCCCGTCCCCCCGTCCAGTCACAGGTCCCCGCCCTTCCCGTCCCCCACCCCATGGTCATAGATCCTGGCAGTCTCTGTCCCCCCTCATGGTCACAAGTCCCCACAGTCCCCACCCCCAGGTCACAGGTCCCCAAGCTCCCCGTGGCCCCCATGGTCACAGATCCCCGTGGTCCTTGTCCCCTCTAGTCACAATCCCCGTGGTCCCCATCCCCCCTCTCAGTCACAGATCCCCGGGATCCCTGTCCCCTCTAGTCACAATCTCCGTGGTCCCCATCCCCCCTCACAGTCACAGATCCCCGGGGTCCCTGTCCCCTCTAGTCACAATCCCCGTGGTCCCCATCCCCCTCACAGTCACAATCCCCGTGGTCCCCATCCCCCTCACAGTCACAGATCCCCGGGGTCCCTGTCCCCTCTAGTCACAATCCCCGTGGTCCCCATCCCCCCTCACAGTCACAGATCCCCGGGGTCCCTGTCCCCTCTAGTCACAATCCCCGTGGTCCCCATCCCCCCTCACAGTCACAGATCCCCGGGGTCCCTGTCCCCTCTAGTCACAATCTCCGTGGTCCCCATCCCCCCTCACAGTCACAGATCCCCGGGGTCCCTGTCCCCTCTAGTCACAATCTCCGTGGTCCCCATCCCCCTCACAGTCACAGATCCCCGGGGTCCCTGTCCCCTCTAGTCACAATCCCCGTGGTCCCCATCCCCCCTCACAGTCACAGATCCCCGGGGTCCCTGTCCCCTCTAGTCACAATCCCCGTGGTCCCCATCCCCCCTCACAGTCACAGATCCCCGGGGTCCCTGTCCCCTCTAGTCACAATCTCCGTGGTCCCCATCCCCCTCACAGTCACAGATCCCCGGGGTCCCTGTCCCCTCTAGTCACAATCTCCGTGGTCCCCATCCCCCCTCACAGTCACAGATCCCCGGGGTCCCTGTCCCCTCTAGTCACAATCCCCGTGGTCCCCATCCCCCTCACAGTCACAGATCCCCGGGGTCCCTGTCCCCTCTAGTCACAATCCCCGTGGTCCCCATCCCCCTCACAGTCACAGATCCCCGGGGTCCCTGTCCCCTCTAGTCACAATCCCCGTGGTCCCCATCCCCCTCACAGTCACAATCCCCGTGGTCCCCATCCCCCCTCACAGTCACAGATCCCCGGGGTCCCTGTCCCCTCTAGTCACAATCCCCGTGGTCCCCATCCCCCTCACAGTCACAGATCCCCGGGGTCCCTGTCCCCTCTAGTCACAATCCCCGTGGTCCCCATCCCCCTCACAGTCACAGATCACCGGGGTCCCTGTCCCCTCTAGTCACAATCCCCGTGGTCCCCATCCCCCTCACAGTCACAGATCCCCGGGGTCCCTGTCCCCTCTAGTCACAATCCCCGTGGTCCCCATCCCCCTCACAGTCACAGATCCCCGGGCTCCCTGTCCCCTCTAGTCACAATCCCCGTGGTCCCCATCCCCCTCACAGTCACAGATCCCCGGGCTCCCTGTCCCCTCTAGTCACAATCCCCGTGGTCCCCATCCCCCTCACAGTCACAGATCCCCGGGGTCCCTGTCCCCTCTAGTCACAATCTCCGTGGTCCCCATCCCCCTCACAGTCACAGATCCCCGGGCTCCCTGTCCCCTCTAGTCACAATCCCCGTGGTCCCCATCCCCCTCACAGTCACAGATCCCCGGGGTCCCTGTCCCCTCTAGTCACAATCCCCGTGGTCCCCATCCCCCTCACAGTCACAGATCCCCGGGGTCCCTGTCCCCTCTAGTCACAATCTCCGTGGTCCCCATCCCCCTCACAGTCACAGATCCCCGGGGTCCCTGTCCCCTCTAGTCACAATCCCCGTGGTCCCCATCCCCCCTCACAGTCACAGATCCCCGGGGTCCCTGTCCCCTCTAGTCACAATCCCCGTGGTCCCCATCCCCCTCACAGTCACAGATCCCCGGGGTCCCTGGCTCCTCTAGTCACAATCTCCGTGGTCCCCATCCCCCTCACAGTCACAGATCCCCGGGGTCCCTGTCCCCTCTAGTCACAATCCCCGTGGTCCCCATCCCCCTCACAGTCACAGATCCCCGGGGTCCCTGGCTCCTCTAGTCACAATCCCCGTGGTCCCCATCCCCCCTCACAGTCACAGATCCCCGGGCTCCCTGTCCCCTCTAGTCACAATCCCCGTGGTCCCCATCCCCCCTCACAGTCACAGATCCCCGGGCTCCCTGTCCCCTCTAGTCACAATCCCCGTGGTCCCCATCCCCCCTCACAGTCACAGATCCCCGGGCTCCCTGTCCCCTCTAGTCACAATCCCCGTGGTCCCCATCCCCCTCACAGTCACAGATCCCCATGGTCTCTGTCCCCCCCATGGTCACAGGTCCCCAAGCTCCCCGTGGCCCCATGGTCACAGATTCTCGTGGTCCCTGTCCCCTCCAGTCACAATCCCCGTGGTCCCCATCCCCTTCCCACCCTGCAGTCCCTATCCCCTCCACAGTCACAGGTCTGGTCACGGTCAGTCATGTGTTCACCCCCTCCGCTGTTCTGCAGAGCCCTCCCCCTGGAGCCATGTACGCCCGCTCATCAGACCTCGCCTCAGTTCGCAGTGGGGGTGGCGGGGGCGCCCACACAGGGGACACAGCTGCATAGCGAGGGGCACAGGGATGGTGAGGGAGAAGCCCCCAATGTGGAGGGGGGAGGGACAGAGAAGAGAGGACAGAGGAGAGAGAAGGAGGAGGGAGGGGGAGGGGGAGGGGCCCAGGGGGACACACAGGGAGAAGCAACGCAATGGGAGAGAAGAAGGCAGGAGGGAGAGGAGGGAGGAGGGAAGTGCCCAGAGAGGTTCAGAGGGAGGAAGAGGGAGGGGAAGGGAGGGGGAGGCACGGAGAGGAAGGGGGAGGAAGGAGCAGCCAGGTGCTGGGTGCAGGGTGCAGGGGTGGGGACGGGACGAGCACAAAGCCGGCTGGAGGAAAGGGGAGCCCAGGGACACAGCTTCCTGTCCCTGCACTGCACACATGCAGCAGGTCCCTGGAGTCCTAGTCAGGTCAGGGGAAGCCTCCCCTCCTCCCCTCCTCCCCTTGCCCCTCCTCCCCTGCACCCCTACATGGGCACCGCCCCTCCCCCTTCCCCCTGGCGGCTGCTGAGGGAGCAGGGTTCCTGCTCAGGGCTGGATGCTGAGGACCAGGAGCCCAGGAGCCGGGCAGGGGCAGGTGTGCAGGGCCTCTGGCACACTCAGCACCGCCTGCCCCAGACACCCCCACTCCCTCAGTCAGCCCCTCCCACACCAGGCTCAGATCCCGCCTCCATGGCCAAACCCCCCCCTCCTGCAGGAGGGTCACAGGAGGCCAACAGGTGCTGCGAGCAGGTAACGAGCAGGTAACGGGCCGCACCTGCCGCATCGCCGCACCCACCCAGACGGCAGCAGAGCTCGGAGCCGCTGGGCCCCACACCCACCCCGACCGCAGTAGGGTCCCACGGCACCGTCCCGGTGAGAAGCCTTCAGAGCAGACTGGGGGCCGAGCCAGGGCAGCTGCGAGGGTCAGGAGAGCTCACCTGTGCAGCGTCCAAGCCCAGGTGCCCAGGCCAACCCTCGACTCGGGGCCCCGCGGGTGCCCAACAGGGTCTTGTACAAAATTCCCTTGAGACCATCTATACCTTGACAAGAAAGCACGGCCTCAGGCTGCAAACGCTCTGGGGGAGATGGGGGGGCCCTGGGGAATCTCCATCCTGGACGGGGGACCTGGAGGCCAGTGGAGTCTGGGTCCTGCAGGGGGACCTGGGGGGGCTCATGCAGTCTGCGCCCTGGAGGGGGCCCTGGGGGGCCCGTGGAGTCTGAGCCCTGGAGGATGCCCTGGAGGGCCCGTGGAGTCTGCACCCTGGAGGGGGACCGCGACCCAGGCCGTGCATGGAGCATTGTTGCCACGACCGAGGCTGCACACGGAGCCTCGGCGCCCAGGGCAGAAGCACCACGGGGCAGCCAGCAAGGAGGCAGGCTGGGCTCGGTGTCCGTGTCCCCAGGCTCCGTGTCCCCAGGCCCCGTAGCCCGACGCACGGCCCCAGGAGCCAGAGCGCAGCCCGCGCGGGGATGTCCAGGGTTAATCTCGGGGACATAAATAGACCCGGCGGCAGCACAGCTGCAGGACGCGCATTCCTGCGGGCCGCGGGCGCCGTTGGGAGCCGGCCACCCCGGCCGCCGCCCGGCGCGAGCAGGGCTCGGCTGAGTCCCTGGGCTCCAGGAGGACACACGCCGTGTCGGCGAACCCGCACCGGCAGGTGCGCGCGGAGCAACGGAGCAGGGCCCGGCTCCCAGGTGCTGCGCCCACCTTCCTGCCGGCCGCCCCCTCCGTGTGAGCCCGTGGGGCACGCTGCCCGGGGCTCCCTGATAAAGACGACACGTCCCCTCGCAGAGCTATTTCTGTCCAGCACACTGAGTCACCACAAGGCCGCCGAGGGGGAGCACGGCCGCGGCGTCCAGCACACACACGGCGGGGCTACCCCTGTCCCTGGGGGCTGCCCACGGGTTCCCGTCGAAGCCACCACGGCCTCTTGGGGTGGACGGCCACGCCTGGTACACGCACGGTGCAGGCTGTGGCTTTGCCAGGGGATCCTGTCTGAACACCAGCCTCCTGCCACAGGGCGAGGGCGGGGACGTCGGAAGGGACCTCACCCCCTCCCGCGGGACAGACACGCAGGAAAAGCCCAGGGACGGTGATGGGCCTGGCAGGCCGTGGAGCTGCGCTGGGCGGGGGGCGTGTCAGCTGCAGTGGCCCAGGGCGCACCCCCACCGGGGCTGCGGATGCACAGCCGCTGTTGGGGTGGGCCGGGAGGCCTCGGGGGACGCGCAGGTGAGCTTCAGGCACTTCGAGGCCGCGGGGGGGCGGTGGGGAGGACAGAGGGCCCCCGGGCACGCGTTCTCCTCCCCTCCCACGGGCCGTCCCCGCGACGGGGCACACGTGCCAAGGGGCCTTGCACAGGATGCCCGGGGTGCAGGAACAGGACCCCCGAGCTCAGGCCGTGGTGCAGAGGAGCCGCAATGGCCTCGGCATGGGCCGTGCTCCCGGGGAGGTTCTGGGCGGCCCAGCAGCACGCGCGACTTGGGGTGGGATGCGGGCTCCCAGGGGCAGGGACCAGGTCAACGTGGCCCCCCGGGACTTCAGGACCTCGCTCCAGCTCGGTGCCCACGGGCACAGCACACAGAGAGGGTCTGCTCTCCACCAGGCCGCGCCCACGGGGTGGAAACTGTGCGCAGGGTCGTCGTCCCCACCCCACCCCGGCCGGGGCGCCACGGAGAGTCAGCCGCCTCCCACACCTCACCCACGGGCGGTCCCGTCCCCTCCTGGCCCTGGCAGCCTGCGTCCAGGGAGCCGACCCACCCCCAGCACCGTGACCCCGCTGAGCCTGCGGCCCTGCTCGGGTCCCCATGGCCAGAGCCCAGAGGCCCTGCAGTCACCGGGGGCGGCCGGCTGGACGTAGAGGCACGTCAGCTGGGGATGGCGTCGCGGGGCCTCCCCTGGCTCTGTGTAGGGCCCGTGGTCCCCGTGAAGGACCCTGCAGGGCCAGGACGGGCAGTGACAAGGGGCAGGAGCGGGGAACAAGGCACCGCCCAGGGTGCACAGGCTGCCGCTCCGCCTGGGGGAGCCTGGGGAGCACCGCCAGGGGGCAGGGGGGCGACGGGGGGGGGGGGAGCGATAGCTGGGGTCCCAGGTCAGCCAGCGCAGGCCACACGGCAGCCCTGATCCGAGGCCAGGGTGGGGGCAGGGGTGGGGTTCCCTGACCCAGGGCCCGTGGGCTGCAGCATTGGGGAGCAGGTGTCCCCAAGGGGTGCCGCAGCCTGAGGACCCGGGACGGCAGGTGTGGGGCAAGCTCGCGGCCCAGACACACATGGACACACTCCTGATGCCGACGCAGCACAGCCGCGGCGCCCGAGGCTGCTCCGCACCAGCTCCTGCAACACCCGTCCCCTCCCCATGCGTCCCCTTCTCCATCTCTCCTCATCTCCACCCTCACCCCTCCCATCCTCAACCCTGCTATCTCTCCCCTCATCCCTCTCCCCATCCTCCCCCTCCCATCTCTCCCCTCTCATCCCCCTTCCCATGCTCACCTGTCCCAGTCTCTCCTCTCATCCCCTTCCCCCATCCTCGCCCCTCCCCATCACTCCCAATCTCACTTCCTGCTTCCCTGTTAGCCTCTCTCCAGTGGGGCTGTCAGGCCATTTCCCGCAATCCCACCTTCCCCCATCCTCCCTCCTCCCTGCTCTTGCCCCCCCCCCCCCTGCAATCCCCTGTATCACCCGCCATCTGTGTCCCTCCATCTCTGTCCCACCATGCCAGTGGCCCCCACTGGCACAAGCACGTGCTGACCTCCGTGTCCAGGGCCGTGTGCACATCCACACCCAGATACCCCGGGCGGAAGGAAGCCAGGAACACCCCCCCCCGCTCCTCCCCCAACTGTCCTTACCCCCCCACGAGAAACACCGTCTGATTGACTGCAGGGCCCTCAGAGAAGAGGCGCTGTGCCCCGTACACCCCCGTCCCGCCTGCAGGACACGGCTGACTGCCGTCTCGTCTCCCGCACGGGAACAGCCTCCTGCTAAAGGAATTCACAGAACTTGTCCCCACAGTGATGCTGGAGACGCCCGGTCAGCCTAGGACCACCAGGGCTTCAGGAACCCGTTCTGCGGGCAGCAGCCCTGAGGGCGAGGGCAAGTCACTTGCAGGACGGTCAGCCCAGGCTCAGCGCAAGGCGACACCTGGAAGGTCGGCCCACCCAGCACACCCGGAGGAGCAGCCGCGGGTGCGAGGACTCCACAAGGCCGATCCCCTGATCCCCCTTCCGCCTTAAAGATCCTGAGCAGGCGCTGGCGCGGCCCAGTGCTCCAGGTTTCCTCACGTGCAGGGAGCAGAGCACGGCTCCATCCACCTCCCCACGCGACCTCCGAGCCCCCAAGGCACGAAGGGCCCAGCAGCTCCTGACCCTAAAACTGCAGTCAAAGGGTCAGCCAAGCAGCCCTTCCCTGCCCCCAACCCCGGTGCCCTCACAGACGACTGATTCCCCCTCCCAGCCCCGCAGAGACCTGGGACTCTGGGGGCTCTTTCCTGAGGCCACACGGGCGCCCAGTCCCCACGTGCCCCACGTGCCCCACATGCCGAGGAAACGCTGGGCTTTCACGTGGCAAGTGTCAGTCAGCCCAGACAGAAGGCATTTGGGGAGCGGTGCTCCGCCTCCAGCCCTGTGCTGCTGTGCCCCGTCCTACCCCCATCCCGTCCTGTCTCCCCCTCCGGCCCTGTGCTCCTGTGCCCCCCACCCAGACCACCCATCCTGTGCCCTGTCCTCCCCCAACCCGTCCACTCCCCCGTCCTGTCTCCCCCACCAAGACCACCCACCCTGTGCCCCATTCTACTCCCACCCCATCCACCCCCCTACTTTGCCCCTTCCGGTCCACCCCATCCTGTCCCCACATCCTGCCCCCTGTCCTGTCTCCCCTGTGCAGACCTGTGGTCCTGTCCCCGACCGACCCTGGCACCCCTGGCACCCGAGCACTAGGGGGCAGGCGGAGGGCGACAGGCCACAGACAAACCCGCGATAGAGTAACTTGGGAACTCGCAGGAAGAGCCAGACTTTTCAATTTCGTGGTCCCCTGAGACCAGCTGACGACACACAGACACGTGTAGAGACACGCACGGACACACGGACGCACAGAGACACATGTAGACACAAACGTACACAGTCACACACACACAAAGCCACGTTTTCCTCCTCTGAGCTCCCGGGACGACGACAAAGTTCACAAGCCAGCGTTAGTACAAGCCCCTGACGACGGGCTGCGGGAGCCCCGGGGCGACACGGCAGGGAGCGGGGGACGCTTCCACGGTTCACGCGGGGAAGAGCCCCGGGGATGACTCCCGAGGACCGCCAGCAGCTGGGGGACAGGCGGTGCAGGCGGGCTGCGGGGACGGCGGTCCTCAGGGGCGGCTGAGGGCGGGCTGAGGGCGGGTGGGGCGGCTGGCCCAAGGCACACCGGCGGCCCCGCTCCCGGTCCGGGGGACGCCCGCACGCCCCAACCGCGGAGGGCAGGCCTGGGCACACCAGCCCCCATCCCGGGACGCGGCACCCCGACCCCCCGCCGCACCTGCTGGAAGGCTTTGAGTCTCTTCTTGAAGCGGGACGGCAGCACAAAGTCGCAGCCGCGGGCCAGGGAGGCCAGCTCCTGCCGCAGATCGGGGTCCTGGCGCAGCGACAGCTCCCGGAGCCGCATGTCGGCGCGCACGGGCCTCCGCAGGCCGGTCCAGGCGCTGCGCTCTCGCTCGCGGGGCTGCGCGGGCCCGGGGGGCTCGGGGGGGCCGCGGCGCCCGGCGGGACGGTCCGGGCGGCCGGGCTCAGCGCGCTCCATGCGTGGCCGGCCGGGCGCTCTGGGGGCCGGGCCCCGGCGGCGCGCATTCCACAGGCTGACGCGGGCACATGGCTGCAGGGGGGGGCTCCCGCTCCTCCCCACGGCCGCGGGGCGGGAGCCACTGGGCGGGAGGGAGCCGTCGGAGCCGGCTCCTGGGGTGCTCTGGCCGCCGCGCTCCCCGCGCCCCTGCCCCTGCCTGCGCCCCTGCTCCTGCCTGCACCCCGCAAGGAGCCCTGTGGGACACGCCTGCTGGCCCCGGGGGCGGGGGCGGGGCGGGGGCGCTGTCCCTGCCAGGAGGTGACCGAGCTAGTCAGCAGAGGCGGCGGAGGGGGGCGGGGCGCTCTCCAGAGCAGCTGCTCCCTCCCTGAAATCCTGCCCGGAACAAAGGGGTCTGCGCCACCACCCGCCCTCTGCACTTAGGGCTGAGGAAATACAGCACCGGGTCCTCGAGGCCTTGCTGCAGAGGCAGAGGCAGAGGCAGACAACGTGCCATAGGGCAGCTTGTGCGGAATATGGGTTGTGTACCTCGGACGACGCGCAGGTAAGCGGGGAGCAGCAAAGGCCACTGGTACAGCGGAGGAGCTTCCAGGGAAGGCGACCCAAGTAAGGGAGGGACGCTCACTGCAGGAAGTGACCAGAGGGCCACGGAGCACAGTAGGTGAGGTTCAGGACACAGCAGGGCGCACGCGGTCCAGGTGACGTAGGACGGCCCCTACTAACACGGGCACAATGCAACCTGACGTAGGCACACAGCACAGGTGGCCCCACGCACAGGGACTGTCCTGACCACGCACAGAGAGCACAGGGTGGACGGAGCAGGGGGCTGGGAACCTAACGTCCCAGGCTCTCCACCTCCCTGGGCACCAGGAAGGAAAGACGCAAGGAGGCGGCCGACCCCCAAAGCCTGCCAGAGGTCCCCTGCGTGACCCGAGTGGTTTCAAGGACAGGATCCCAGGTGTGACACAGACACTAAGGCACACCCAGCAGCAAAGGGGAGCAGAACCTCAGCGTCCAGCCATCCCACCCACAGGAACCAACCACCCTGCAGGGCCCAGAGCCAGCACACCTGCACTGCCCAGAGCTATACACCTGCACTCCCCAGAGTGAGCGCACCTACAGGGCCCACCAGAGCAAACACACCTGCACTCCCCACTGACACACCTGTACTCCCCAGAGTCAGCGCACCTGCAGGGTCCAGAGCAAGTGCACCTGCACACCCCAGAGCAAGCGCACCTGCATACTCTAGAGTGAGCACAGCTGCAGGCTCCAGAATGGGCACACCTGCAGGCCCCAGAGCGAGTGCACCTGCATACTCTAGAGTGAGCACACCTGCAGGGCCCAGGGTGAGAGCACCTGCACTACCCAGAGTGAGCGCACCTGCAGGGCCCAGAGCAAGCACACCTGCACTCCCCAGTGACACACCTGCACTCCCCAGAGTGAGCACACCTGCACAACCCAGCGTGAGCGCACCTGCCCTCCCCAGAGTCCCCGCACCTGCAGGGTCCAGAGCAAGTGCACCTGCACACCCCAGAGCAAGCGCACCTGCATACTCTAGAGTGAGCACACCTGCAGGCTCCAGAATGGGCACACCTGCAGGCCCCAGAGTGAGTGCACCTGCATACTCTAGAGTGAGCACACCTGCAGGGCCCAGGGTGAGAGCACCTGCACTACCCAGAGTGAGCGCACCTGCAGGGCCCAGAGCAAGCACACCTGCACTCCCCAGTGACACACCTGCACTCCCCAGAGTGAGCACACCTGCACAACCCAGCGTGAGCGCACCTGCCCTCCCCAGAGTCCCCGCACCTGCAGGGTCCAGAGCAAGTGCACCTGCACACCCCAGAGCAAGCGCACCTGCATACTCTAGAGTGAGCACACCTGCAGGCTCCAGAATGGGCACACCTGCAGGCCCCAGAGCGAGTGCACCTGCATACTCTAGAGTGAGCACACCTGCAGGGCCCAGGGTGAGAGCACCTGCACTACCCAGAGTGAGCGCACCTGCAGGGCCCAGAGCAAGCACACCTGCACTCCCCAGTGACACACCTGCACTTCCCAGAGTGAGCACACCTGCAGAGCCCAGCGTGAGCGCACCTGCCCTCCCCAGAGTCCGCGCACCTGCAGGGTCCAGAGCAAGTGCACCTGCACACCCCACAGCAAGCGCACCTGCATACTCTAGAGTGAGCACACCTGCAGGCCCCAGAATGGGCACAGCTGCAGGCCCCAGAGCGAGTGCACCTGCATACTCTAGAGTGAGCACACATGCAGGGCCCAGGGTGAGCGCACCTGCACAACCCAGCGTGAGCACACCTGCCCTCCCCAGAGTCCGCGCACCTGCAGGGTCCAGAGCAAGTGCACCTGCACACCCCAGAGCAAGCGCACCTGCATACTCTAGAGTGAGCACACCTGCAGGCCCCAGAGCGAGTGCACCTGTATACTCTAGAGTGAGCGCACCTGCCCTTCCCAGAGCAAGTGCACCTGCACGCTCAGAATGAGCACACCTGCAGGGTTCACAGTGAGCGCAACTGTACTCCCTACAGCGAGCACACCTGTAGAGCCCCAAGAAAGGACACCTGTAGAGCCCTGAGCAAGCACACCTGCAGGGCCCAGAGGGAGCCCACCTGCGTGGCCCAGATTAAGGCCTGCCACGTACTAGACAGAAACACTTGAGTACCGAGCGAGTATTACATTTGGGGTATGGGCAGCCGAGATGCCCCTCCGTGGACAGCACTGCGTCCTCCGGAGAAAGACGGCCCTCTTCTTGTGATGACGCACTCGCTGCAGGCCTCACCCTGCCCCCGACGACCATGCCCCAGGACCCCACCCGCAATCTGCTCCCTCTGAGGCTCCTTGGCCGCCAGCAGCTGGGTGGGCACCCAGATGGGAAAGGACCTAGGGGACTGCTGTCCTCTGCAATCCCCTAGAAGATGGCGGCTCTTTACCGGTCCTTGCCCGTCGCCGCCGTCGCATCTCTCCCTTCCTACCTCTGAGGTCTGTCCAGTGCGCACCACCTGGCAGGCACAGCAGCCACGTGCACAGGGTTCACGCAGACGGTGCAGTCCAGCACACGGCGTAGGTACTGTTGGAATAGGCGCACTCAGAGACACAGGCGTCCCGAAGACACGCAGGACCCCAGAGCAGCACGAAGCCAGACATGCAGGACCCCGGAGCAGCACGAAGCAGCGTTAGCTCCAGCACACGCCCCTTCCTGAACCAGGCCCCCACGGACCTGGGCGGCGTCTCCTTCGCAGACCCTCTAGAGCTGGGCCCCAGGAAACCGCAGGCCTCCAGGGACACCTCATTCCGCCTGCTCTTGCCATCCCGCCTCCCAGCAGGTAGACTCCCAGCAGGTGGACGTGGCCTGTCTTCCTGCTCCAGGGACAGGGACATCCAGGAAATGCCAGTGGTCACTAAGCACTGGCCCAGAGCACACTGCACCACCTTCCCCTCCATAGCGGGCTTCGCTTTGTATTTTAAAAAAGCAGTTTCAGGTTTATGGAAATGCAGGGCTCCCAGGAGCTCCCCTCCCCCGCTCCGGGCCCCAATTATGAAAATCTGGCCCTGGGCGGCGCAATGAGCGATGAGCTCATGAACCCTGGAACCCTGAAACCTGGTGCTGCCACCTGGGGGACTGGACACCCGACAAGGACGCGAGTCTGCAGCTACGGGGCCTCTGCAGCTACAGGGCCGGGAGAGCAGGGGCGCCGCCCCGAGTGCCCTAAGCACCCTTCCTGTTCCTGTTCTAAGTCCTGCTCAGGAGCACGTCCCCCACCCCCACCTCCCCGCTGTCTCACCCTAGCAAGTCCATCTCTGCCACTTCTTATAGGTCCTCTAGGATTCACGGGTCTGCCACCGACCCCGTCTGAGGCGCCCAGACACTCAGACCCGGGCAGGGCGTGCAAACCACCAGGTGCCCAGAAAACGCCGGTGCTGGGCGACCCGGGCGTGCTGTGTGAGGCCACAGGGAGGCTGGTCCACTCAGACCCAGAGGCCGCTGGCAGGAAGGCTGTCTGAACACGACATGACCGGGACAAGGGATCCGGGGATGGCGTGCATCAGTCGGGGCCACGGAGTGTCCTGCCAAGCACGGCCACGCCGGCTGGTTTTGCTGTGTTCCTCTTTCCGTGCACGCCCCCGACAGGACACGCGACCTGTGCAGCTTGAACACACGGGCAGGGCCTCCCTGCTTCCCCCCTGGAACGTGACCGCAGCCTGTCCCACAAGGACACGGTGGGCTCGTGCGGGAGCCACACGTCGCTGCCACCACGGGAGGGTGTGTGCGAGCCGTGCACGGGGCCGCCCCTCCCTGCTGGTGCAACGCTCCTGGTGTGCACACAGGGCGGGCAGCAGAGCGCCACACAGAGCAGACGCCTGCCCCCCGAGCTGCCCCACGTGCCGCCCCAGAGCTGTGAGCTCTGCCCGTTAGGTCCTCAGCGTGAGGTGCTATGTTCACGCCGTGGCGACGGGGCCAGAGCACAGGAGGCCCACGGCAAAGCGAGGCACGCCATGCAAGAGCTTAGGCGCCTGCGTGCGGCCTCACCGGGCCGGGTAAAACGCCACCTTCAAATGAAGTCCTCTGGCTTCGCTGCTGCGGATTTCTGCAGCGACCAAGGCGCGCGCGAACCAGGCACCACGGCACGGGGCTCTGTGAGACGTCCCACGGACGGGACTGCTGCACCAGAAACACTGCTATAAGCCCGAAATCTTATTCCAAATACAAAAAAAGAAAGCTTTTCCTCATTTGTGCGCTTGTACATACGTTTTGGGGTAAGATTATTAGCAAACCAAGGGTTCAGAGGTATATTTATGAGAGTGGGGGGGGGGCAGAGGGGCAGACATAGGGACAAGCATCCCTGGTCCCTGCCGTCCGACTCACGTTTAAAATACTTCTTCCCAGGATCCCTGGGTGGTGCAGCGGTTTGGCGCCTGCCTTTGGCCCAGGGTGTGATCCTGGAGACCCAGGATCGAATCCCACGTCGGGCTCCCGGTGCATGGAGCCTGCTTCTCCCTCTGCCTATGTCTCTGCCTCTCTCTCTCTCTCTCTCTCTCTGTGACTATCATAAATAAATAAATTAAAAATAAACAAATAAAATAAAATAAAATAAAATACTTCTTCCCGAAGAGCAACCGCGAACCTTCTGACAGCCCAGGACGTAGGACGGACCTTACGCAGGACGACCACGTATGAAACATAGCGTGAAACGCACCCCAAAACCTAAATATAAAAGCCCAGCTTGCAAATCTCATAGAAGAAAGAGGAGCAAACCTTTTCGACCCTGAGCGTGGCAAAGACTGTTTAGCTCATGCCATGTCCTATTTGGGACACAACAAAAACCCGTGGCGAGTCGCACGTCATCGATGCGTGAAGCTTTCCTGATTCCGGAGACATGAGCACGAACGGAAAGGACGTCACCGAGCAGCAGTGGACGCTGCACGTGCAGCAGCTGTAACGGGTCGCGCAGGGAACCACACCACGTCCGTGCAAAGCGAGCAAGCCCGCGAAGGAGGCAACGCGGGAGGAGGACGTGCGTCCACGGTTCACCGACGACACACGCGGCCTCAGCGCGCCCCCGGCCAAAACCCCAGGAACTGCTCGACAGCCGTCCCGTGAGGCGTGCACGGCGTGACCCCGGTGACGCGTACGCTCACAGTGCGGAGCGGGATGGAAGCTACCACAGGGAGGGCGGCCAGATCCCCGTGCGCCCCCCCACGGGACGCCGAAAGGCGCGGCCACCCCCGAGAACAGCGCGCCCGGTTCCCCAGACTTATGTGTGTGTTCACCGTCACCCCCAGGAACTGCACTGCAGGCGTCTCCCCAAGAGAAACGAAAACATACGTCGACACTAACACTTAGAAACCAAAGTCCTGGGACCCCCGGGGGGCTCATGGGTGGAGCGCCTGCCTTCGGCTCAGGGCATGGCCCCGGGGTCCCGGGATCGAGTCCCGCTGGGAGCCTGCTTCTCCCTCTGCCTGTGTCTCTGCCTCTCTGTGTCTCTCATGAATAAATAAATAAATAAAATCTTTAAAAAAACAAACAAAAACTAAAATCCTCAGCGGGATTCATCACGACAGCGGAAAGCAGCCCAGGACGCAGCGGGCCGCACGGGCCCACAGGAGGGCACCACCGCGGGGTGCCAGTGGAACGCAGCTGTTGGCGATCTGCAGGATGCACGGCTGCAGGAGACGAGCCTCACGACAACACTGGCTGCTTGGGGGACACGGCGGTGTGTCAGAGTGAACGGAGCTTGAGAGCGGGAAAGGGGAAAGCACCGCCTAGGCGACAGCCAGGCCACCTAACGTCTGCGATGGCTGCACCCCGAAGCGGCAGCTGCCCACCTGCCAGGGAGCCGTTCAGGGGCATCGGGGCAGGTGCAGCTGGGGACAGACCCTCCCGTAGGTGACGTCCAGGGCACTACAGCTGCGAGCCGCAGGGCAGGTGAGCCTCTGGGGCATCGGCATCCAGGCCGGCTTCTCTGCAGCTGGGGAGACCGGAGGCCCTGTGAGTCAGCAGGGGCGCCCCGAGAGTCAGAAGTGTCCCCACCTGCCATGGAGCCCCTGCACCCCCCCACCCGCTGTGGGAGCCCCTGAACCCCAGAACGTCCTGAAGGACACTCTGCCCCCCCAACAGACAGGGTCCCATGCCCCCCACCACCTGAGGGGGCCCTCGCACCCCTCCCCAGGGACCCCCATGCCCCCCAACGTTGTGAGCACGTCCTCACACCCCCTACCTCCTTCAGAACACCTGCGTTACAAAGCACGTGCTTCAAGCTTTATACGGAGGACCCGCCCAGCTCCACGTTAGAAGAGAATCCAACGTAAGAGCAGAGGAAGTACCCGAAGGGAACCTTATCGGCGACCAGAGCGCAGGTGCAAAGGAAGCTCTACCGCCCAGGCGGCGGCCCTTGGCGTTTCAGGAACGTCAGATCCCACCGCCAACGCTGTGTCTGCTGACGGTGGTCACAGGCGAAGGTATCCTGGGTATCCTGTCCCGATGCGTTACCGCGCCTCTGGGGGAGTCCCCCAGGGACAGTCGGGGCTTCCGCAGGCCCAGGAGCTACAATGCTCCGAGACGTCGTGAGACGAGGCGACGTGACGGTTACTTATGCTCTAAGCTGAACACTTACCGCTCACCACACAGCACACGGAGGATGAACGAACATGGTAGGTCACCAGGACGTTGCCCATGGGGGGGAGGAGTAGGGGGAGGCCCTGCAGGAGCGTGAACTGGCCGCTGGTCCAGGTCACCAGGACGCCCCCCACCGTGGGGGGAGGAGTAGGGGGAGGCCCTGCAGGAGCGTGAACTGGCCGCTGGACCAGACCTAAGCTCTAACATCTGTTTAAAGCACCACTTTGCGTCCTCTAGGAAGGAAAGCCGGGTCCGTGGTCCCTCAAACTGCACCTCCAGGTCTCCCGTGGACGAGGTCCCCGGGGTAGGAAGTCCCGCAGACACTCCCGTGCACAGTTAGCTCTGACTGCCCTGGGAAGAACCTGCCTAGAGGCACGTTTAGGGTCGTCGTAGCAGGGACATCCTGGTGGGACCGTGGGAGTCAGACGCATGGAGTCCCCCCCATTCAGACTCCGCCTTCTCCCTGGGGAGTCAGGCAGGGGGCCGACCACGTGTCCCTAGCTGTATGTAACGTCTTTGCAAACCCATCGCGTAATCCGTGTGCGGCGACACTCGCAGGGTGCGTGACGTGACAGGGCCATCGGGCGCTCAGTGGGAGCGTTTGGACGACCCGTGCCTCCGCGTCCTCGCAGCTGGGGAATCACACGGAGCAGGGCTGAGAAGCGGCCGCACAGGGCGCACCTTCCGCCTTCCCGTGTCTGGAGCAGGGGGCTCCTGTCCCTGGGACCGGCCCTCAGACCGTGAGCAGCACCCGACCGTCCCGTCCCGTCTGTGCCTGGGAATCAGGTCTCCGTTCACACAGCCGCCGCAGCGCGTGGGCGGGGAGCACGGCACTGGGGCCCTGGCACCTGGTCCCCGTGAGAACACCTCGCTGCCCGAGGTTCCCCTGAAACAGTCCGTAAATTCCAAACATGCTAGGACGTGCTTCAGGTCAACGTCACGTCCCAGACAAGAGCCGACGTTGCCGTGAACACCCCAAAGAGAAAAACCACGTTCTGCTCCTCGTAAAACGGCTGCCCTGCTGGTCGCGGGCACTGCCGAGCAGCCCAGGGACCTCCCATGGCCCCGAGGAGGCGGCAGGTCCCAGCAGCCCCTCCCTGCCTCCTCCCGCGTCCTGCACGGGCACCCGCCAGGCCTCAGGGTGTCTCAGGGCTGCGGCAGCACACACGGTGCGTCTCTGCCTTGGGGGGGAGAGCGCGGGGGCAGAGGGAGAGGCGCACAGTCTCCAGCAGAGTCCGTGCTGAGCGTGGAGCCCGACGCGGCACTGGATCGCACGACCTAGACCGTGACCCAAGCTGGAAGCCAGACTCGGGTGCTCCGTGGACTGGGCGTCAATCGTGGTAGCTCACCAGTGCCCCCACCCCACCCCGGTACACAGCATCCCCAAGCCCTGGCAGCCAGGCGAGGAAGCATGCACAGCGCTCTGGGCCCAGAGCGCTGCACCCTGCCCGAGCACCCTGCCCAAGCACCTGCCTGAGCACCCTGTCCGAGCACCCTGCCCCAGCACCCTGGGCCCAGAGCCACACTTGCCCGAGCACCCTGCCGAAGCACCTGCCCAAGCACCCTGGGCCCAGAGCCACACCTGCCCGAGCACCCTGCCCAAGCACCTGCCTGAGCACCCTGTCCAAGCACCCTGCCCCAGCACCCTGGGCCCAAGCCACACCTGCCCGAGCACCCTGCCGAAGCACCTGCCGAAGCACCCTGGGCCCAGAGCCACACCCTGCCCGAGCACTCTGCCCAAGCACCTTGGGCCAAGAGCTGCACCCTACCCGAGCACCCTGTTGAAGCACCTAGCCCAAGCATCGTGGGGCCAGAGCCACACCCTGCCCGAGCACCCGGCCGAAGCACCCTGCCTGAGCACCCTGGGCCGAGAGCCGCACCCTGCCCACGCACCCTTCCCAAGCACCAGCCTGAACACCCTGCCGAAGCACCCTGCCCAAGCACTGTGGGCCCAGAGCTGCATCCTGCCCAAGCACTCTGCCCGAGCACCCTGGGCCCAGACCTGCACCCTGCCTGAACACCCTGCCAAAGCACTCTGCCCGAGCACCCTGCCTGAGCACCCTAGGCCCAGAGCTGCACTCTGCCCAAGCACCTGCCCGAGCACCTGCCCAAGCACCCTGCTGAAGCACTCTGCCCCAGCACCCTGGGCCCAGAGCCACACCCGGCCCGAGCACCCTGCCCAAGCACCCTGCCCCAGCACCCTGGGCCCAGAGCCACACCCTGCCCGAGCACCCTGCCAAAGTACCCTGCCCGAATACCCTGCCTGAGCATCCTGGAGCCAAAGCCGCACCCTGCCCGAGCACCCTGGGCCCAGAGCATTGCACCCTGCCCGAGCACCTGCCCAAGCACCCTACCTGAGCACCCTGCCCTAGCACCCTGGGCCCAGACCTGCACCCTACCCGAGCACCCTGCCTAAGCACCTGCCAGAGCACCCTGGGCCAGGACCTGCCCCCTGCCTGAGCACCCTGCCCAAACACCTGCCCAAACACACTGCCGAAGCACCCTGCCCAAGCATCGTGGGCCCAGAGCCATATTCTGCCCGAGCACCCTGCCTGAGCACCCTGGGCCCAGAGCCGCACCCTGCCCGAGCACCCGGCCAAAGCTCCCTGCCCGAGCACGCTGGGCCCAGAGCTGCACCCTGCCCGAGCACCCTGCCCAAGCACCCTGCCTGAGCACTGTGGGCCCAGAGCTGCACCCTGCCTGAGCACCCTTCCCAAGGACCCTGGGCCGAGAGCACTGCACCCTGCCCAAGCACCCTGCCAAAGCACTCTGCCCGAGCACCCTGGGTCCAGAGCACTTCACCCTGCCCAAGCACCCTGCCGGGTACTGTGGGCCCAGAGCCGCATTGTGCCCAAACACCCTGCCCCTGCACCCTGCCCAAGCACCTGCCCGAGCACCCAGCCGAAGCTCCCTGCCCGAGCGCGCTGGGCCCAGAGCTGCACCCTGCCCGAGCACCCTGCCCAAGCACCCTGCCCGAGCACTGTGGGCCCAGAGATGCACCCTGCCTGAGCACCCTGCCCAAGCACCCTGGGCCCAGAGCACTGCACCCTGCCCAAGCACCCTGCCCAAGCACTGTGGGCCCAGAGCTGCATCCTGCCCAAGCACTCTGCCCGAGCACTCTGGGTCCAGAGCACTGCACCCTGCCCAAGCACCCTGCCCGAGTACTGTGGGCCCAGAGCCGCATTGTGCCCAAACACCCTGCCCCTGCACCCTGCCCAAGCACCTGCCCGAGCACCCAGCCGAAGCTCCCTGCCTGAGCGCGCTGGGCCCAGAGCTGCACCCTGCCCGAGCACCCTGCCCAAGCACCCTGCCTGAGCACTGTGGGCCCAGAGCTGCACCCTGCCCGAGCACCCTGCCCAAGCACCCTGCCCAAGCACTGTGGGCCCAGAGCTGCATCCTGCCCAAGCACTCTGCCTGAGCACTCTGGGTCCAGAGCACTGCACCCTGCCCAAGCACCCTGCCCGAGTACTGTGGGCCCAGAGCCGCATTGTGCCCAAACACCCTGCCCCTGCACCCTGCCCAAGCACCTGCCCGAGCACCCAGCCGAAGCTCCCTGCCCGAGCGCGCTGGGCCCAGAGCTGCACCCTGCCCGAGCCCCCGGCCCAAGCACCCTGCCCGAGCACTGTGGGCCCAGAGCTGCACCCTGCCCGAGCACCCTGCCCAAGCACCCTGCCCGAGCACTGTGGGCCCAGAGATGCACCCTGCCTGAGCACCCTGCCCAAGCACCCTGGGCCCAGAGCACTGCACCCTGCCCAAGCACCCTGCCCAAGCACTGTGGGCCCAGAGCTGCATCCTGCCCAAGCACTCTGCCCGAGCACTCTGGGTCCAGAGCACTGCACCCTGCCCAAGCACCCTGCCCGAGTACTGTGGGCCCAGAGCCGCATTGTGCCCAAACACCCTGCCCCTGCACCCTGCCCAAGCACCTGCCCGAGCACCCTGCCCAAGCTCCCTGCCCGAGCGCGCTAGGCCCAGAGCTGCACCCTGCCCGAGCACCCTGCCCGAGCACTGTGGGCCCAGAGCTGCACCCTGCCTGAGCACCCTGCCCAAGCACTGTGAGCCCAGGCTGCATCTGCCCAAGCACTCTGCCCGAGCACCCTGGGCCCAGACCTGCACCCTGCCTGAACATCCTGCCAAAGCACTCTGCCCGAGCACCCTGCCTGAGCACCCTAGGCCCAGAGCTGCACTCTGCCCAAGCACCTGCCCGAGCACCTGCCCAAGCACCCAGCTGAAGCACTCTGCCCCAGCAACCTGGGCCCAGAGCCACACCCGGCCCGAGCACCCTGCCCAAGCACCCTGCCCGAGCACTGTGGGCCCAGAGATGCACCCTGCCTGAGCACCCTGCCAAGCACCCTGGGCCCAGAGCAGTGCACCCTGCCCAAGCACCCTGCCCGAGTACTGTGGGCCCAGAGCCGCATTGTGCCCAAACACCCTGCCCCTGCACCCTGCCCAACCACCTGCCTGAGCACCCGGCCGAAGCTCCCTGCCTGAGCACGCTGGGCCCAGAGCTGCACCCTGCCCGAGCACTGTGGGCCCACAGCCACACCCTGCCTGGGCACCCTGCCCAAGCACCCTGGGCCCGGAGCACTGCACCCTGCCCAAGCACCCTGCCCAAGCACTGTGGGCCCAGAGCTGCATCCTGCCCAAGCACTCTGCCCGAGCACCCTGGGTCCAGAGCAATGCACCCTGCTCAAGCACCCTGGACCCAGAGCTGCATCCTGCCCAAACACCCTGCCCGAGCACCCTGCCCGAGCACCCTGCCCGAGCACTGTGGGCCCAGAGCCACACCCTGCCTGAACACCCTTCCCAAGCACCCTGGGCCCAGAGCACTGCACCCTGCCCAAGCACCCTGCCCAAGCACTGTGGGCCCAGAGCTGCATCCTGCCCAAGCACTCTGCCCGAGCACCCTGGGTCCAGAGCAATGCACCCTGCTCAAGCACCCTGGGCCCAGAGCTGCATCCTGCCCAAACACCCTGCCCGAGCACCCTGCCCGAGCCCGCGGGCAGGCGGCCACGCACCTCCCGGTCAGATGGCTGCAGGCGGCCCCGCTCATCAGCCAGCGTTCCCACGGCCCAACTGCTGCAGCCTCTGATCGAGGCGGGACACAGGACGTCTTGCCAAGTCCCCTTGTCCCCTCCTGCCCAATGTGCTTCCCACTTGACACGAAGAACCTCTCTGTGCTGTGAACACCTGAACTTAACCTGCAGCGCCACGAGTCTGACCTCCGTGCCTGCTTTACAGAAACATGCCCTTCAGGAGGCATCCAGGGCCCGTCCTGGTGCAGGGCTGACCTGCCACCTGCAGGCCCCACGGGGTTCACGCGAGGTCACGGGGTCCCAAGGCTCCAGAATGCACCTGTGAGAGTGGAGGGGCCTCCCCGAGATGCGCTTCAGGGTCAGCCCCAAGCAGGCCTGCTGAGGACGGATGTCCCCGGCCCTGCGAGAGGAAGCCTCCTGCGCGAGCGCTGGCCTCTCACACGGCCCGTGGCCTCTGGGCGGCGAGCGCTTCGGGTGCAACCGTGGACCGCGTGTTGGTCCTGCGGGTCAGGGGGACAGCGACCCGAGCCAGGACAGGCAGGACGGTCTGGGGCCTGCAGCTGGAGGAGCCTCCCTGGGGGGGCGACCCGGGGCGTCCACAGCAGGCGGGGTCTGGCATGGCCCTGAGCCTCCTGCCTGCTCTCCGCAAACACCCCGTGGGCCGCGTCACAACAGGTCCCGGCGCAGCACTGCCCCCGCCTGTGGTACGGGCGGGCACCAGCCACGCCCGCTCGTGAACTGCTGTGGCCACCGCGGCAGGGCTCTGAAGGGCCACGGAGCCTCGCGGCAGAAATCCATGCCTCGTCCGCTGCACCCCTGCCTGTAAGCACCCCGGACCCTTTAGGGACGAGACCACGCAGTAGGCAGCTACCTCTAGGCTCCACGCCCGAGCCTCTAGGAGAAACTGCAAAAGCAGGCCCGTGAAGGCCACGACTTGAGGAACCTCAGGAGCCAGACGGCCGCGTGGGTCGGCTTCAGTGCACAAGGCCGCCGTGTGGGGACCCACCTGAGCATGACGCTGGTGCAGCCACAACCCGCCCCCATGCTACCCTCGGAGGTGTGAGCGGAAGTGCGCACGGACTTACGGCTCTGGTCCCCGTGGATCGACGAGTCCCTCGTGCGTGTGGGCTGCTCCTGGGACTTGAGGCGGCTCCCAGCGGGAGCGCGGTGGACGCGGGGGCCAGGCTGGGCACCCCCAGGCCGTCCAGCACCCCGGGCTTGCAGGCGGGCGCTGCGGGGGCGAGCAGGGTGCCGGGGCTCCTCCCGGGCACCTTGATCCGCTGCAGGCAGTCCCGCAGCAGCGCCTGGGTGCTGGACTCGCTGAGCCAGCGCAGGAACAGCTCGTCCACCTTCATCTTGAGGACGGGCTGCAGGACTTTGCCGGGCGGCATCCTGACGGCCGAGCTGCGCTCCCGGGGAGCCCCTCCTCTGCACCCCGCCGGACGCCGCAGTGAGTGTGGCCGGAACGGAGCTCGGCAGGGCCGGGGTTGGCCACCAGCGGGGGTCCCGGTTCCCAGGGAGGGGTGACAGCGGCCTAGTGAGGGTGCCGGGCCTGCAGCCCCAGGCCCTGGGGGCCGAACCGGATCGGGGTCCCGGGTAGGCGGGGATTGCAAACTTGCAGTTCGGGCTCGCCGGGTCACGCGTGTAGAACCCGGAATTCCCGGTCCCAGGGACCAGGGGTGGTGAACCCGGAGTTCGGGGTCACGGGGTCACGGGCTGGGGGCGCGGAGTCCAGAGTTTGGGGACGCCGTGGTCACAGGCCCAGAGGTTGGGGTCGCGGGGTCACGAGCCGGGGCGCGGGGTCTCAGGGGTCTCGCGCCTAGAATCCGGGATTCTGGGTCCCGGGGTCGCGGGGTCACGGGCCCGGAGTTCGGGGTCGCGGGGTCACGCGCCTAGAACCCGGAGTTCGGGGTCGCGGGGTCACGGCACGGAGTTCGGGGTCACGGGGTCACGCGCCTAGAACCCGGAGTTCGGGGTCGCGGGGTCGCGGGGTCACGGGCCCGGAGTTCGGGGTCGCGGGGTCACGCGCCTAGAACCCGGAGTTCGGGGTCGCGGGGTCACGGCACGGAGTTCGGGGTCACGGGGTCACGCGCCTAGAACCCGGAGTTCGGGGTCGCGGGGTCACGGCACGGAGTTCGGGGTCACGGGGTCACGCGCCTAGAACCCGGAGTTCCGGGTCGCGGGGTCGCGGGGTCGCGGGGTCACGGGCCCGATACCGAGGCGAGGCGCGGGGCGCGGGGCGCGGGACTGGCCGCCCGGGGCGCGGGTGGGGACAGCGCCCGGCGCCGGCGGAGGCCCCGGGGGAGGCGCGGGCGGAGGGCGGGGCGGAGGGCGGCGGCCCCGGGAGCGGGAGTGGGCGCCGGGCGGGGTCCCGGCGGCGGCGTCCCGGCGGCGGCGCGGCGGGAGCGCGGACAGGCGGGCGCAGCCCCGGCAGCTTCAAAACGGGCGCGCCGGCCGCGCTCCCCAACAAGGTCGCCCACGTCGCGCGTCACGGCAGCGCGTGACGTCATCACGGCGGCCCGGGCCCCGCGCGCTCCCCGGCGTCGGACGCGGCGACCTTGGCCGGGCCGCGGTGGGGGCGTGGCTGCAAGCGGGGGTGGGGGGGGCGCTAGGGCTGGGCGCGGGGGAGGGGCAGCAGCCTGGGGGTGTGCGCATGCGCAGTGCGTGCCCGCCGCGAGGCGCTTGAGGGAGCGGGGCCGGCGGAGGGCCGGGGGCGGGCATGCGCGGTGCGTGCCCGGCGGGAGCGAGCCGGAGGCCCGGCGGGGGCCGGGGCGCGCACGCGCGGTGCGTGCGCGGCGGGAGCGCGCGGACATGCGCAGTGCGTGTCCGCCGACCACGGGGACGAGCGGAGGTCGGGAGCGCGCGCGAGGCCCGCGCTGCAGTTTTGCGGGGAAAGCGCAGCCTCGGGCCGCGGAGGACCCTGCTTGGCTGAATTTCCTCTATCGAACGGTGTCGGTGCGTCGCGCGCGTGCAACTGTTAAACATTTGCTTTTTAGCAAGAGAACGAGCTCGCGAACAATCGCAGTAGTGATAAATGTATCTTGTGGGAGGTGTTATCAGTGACCCCGGTGACCTTTGGCCCCCTGAGTACCTTATTTCAGTTTATGCTTTTCCCAGCGTCGTACATCATTCACAGCGCACACGTGCACTCTCCTCTCGCCCTCTTCTATTGTGTTTTTTTTGTTGTTTTTTTTTTTTTGCAAAAGGCATTTCTTTTCTCTGTAGTGTGGTTTTGTAAACACGTTTTCAGGCTCTGGCCCCCTTTCACGGGGTGGTTCCCAGGCTCTGAGCCGCGTTGTACGGAGCCGTGTAGGTGCAGCTAGCTCGCTAAGTGTCAGGTGTAAGTCTGCACCTACCACGGTTGCAAACGCCGTGCGTGTTTCACAACTGCCGAGGACACTGCGTGCACGCCCGCCACGAGAGCGCCCCGACGCGGGAAGTCCGTGACGTGATTTCTGTTAGCTGGGACGACAGGCTGCTGTGGACGACAGGCTGCTGTGGGAGCTGCCGGCCCCGCAGAGCAGTCCGTACCCACACACGCACGCGCTCCCGGGGTTTATCACGGACACACATCTCGCAGGGAACAAAGGTGCCTTTCACCCCGGGGCCTTGAGGAGCTGCCACTTGCTGTGGTTTGGGCGGGGAAGGGCCTGCACAGGATGGCTTTGTGCGCCCCGGGGCCTCCCGGGCCCGGGGGGGGGGGGGGGGGCCCATGCAGCGCCCTGGGCGGCCGCCAAGCGCCTGGACGGCAGCTCCTCCAGGACAGGAACAGAATGCGCCCTCAGTGAGTGCTGGCCGGGGAGGGCAGAGAGGTGCCCTAGGGGCCCCGAGCTCCTGCGCCCCGGACCTGCGCCCGCTTGCGCCAACTCAGGAGCGCGGTCTGCTGCTGACTCGGCTTCCCTAGTGCGTTTCGCTGAGGAACGCTTTCCTGCTTCCTGGAAAGGAAGGCGCTGGGATGGGTGGAGGACACCGCGGCCACTGCCTCTGCACACCTGAGCCCAGTTCACTGCGGCCGCAGCCCACCACCAGGCCCCGCAGAGCTGGTGCAAGCGTCCTTGGCTTTGGCCCCCCGGGGCCTGGCTGCCTGGAAAGGCCGCCCTCCTGGCACCCCGTCTCTGAACGACAGCACAACCACATGCCCATGTGCAGAGCCCGGGGTGCTCGATGGCAGCCCTGCGCGTGGGGATGAAGTCGCCCTAAACAGGGCACCTGAGAGGCCGGATCTCACGGGTCCCAGGCTGACCCTAAGCCACAAACACACTCACGTGTGCACCTGCAAACCAGACTGACCCAGTTCATAGTTGCCAAGTACCTGCATCCAAAATGAGTTGCTTTTTTCTCCTTTTTAAAATCTTTGTTTTTATCATTAAAATGAACTCCGGCGGTGCCTAGGTGGCTCATTCGGTAGAGCTGCCAACTCTTGGTTTCTGCCCAGGTCGTGATCTCAGGGTCATGAGGTCACGGCCTGATTGGTCCGGAGATCAGCGGGGAGTCTCCTTGAGGTCCTCTCTCCCTCTCTCTGCTCCTCCCGCTCCTTCTCGCTCTAAAATTAACCTCAGAACAAAAAGCGGCCTCCACGATAGCCATAAGCATGCCCATGTCTGATGTCAAGTGATTTCCTTCAAAGGAGCGAAGCGGGAGCTTAACGGGGTTGTGTCGGGCCCTGCCCCTTCTCTTCCTGCTGTATTTGCTGCACGTTGCTGCTGACCGACTTCCTTTCCAACATTTGGTTTGGTTCGCGGCTCCATGACGTGTCCTTGTATACAATTCTGATGTGAGGGGGACACCTGGGGGGCTCAGCACTTGACGATCGGCCTCGGCCCAGGGCGTAACCCCGGGGCCCCGGGATCGAGTCCCACATCGGGCTCCCTCATGGAACCTGCTTCTCCCTCTGCCTGTGTCTCCGCCTCTCTCTCTCTCTCTGTCTCTCATGAATAAATAAATAAAATCTTAAAAAATAAAAAAAAAACAGGGACGTGGGTTGAGGACCTCACGGACCATGGGGCTGTGTGTCTCTGGCGTCCTGCACGTGAGCCCTGACCACTGGGCGACGTGTGTGTGTCCCGACGCCGCTGGGATGCTAGGAGAGCTTTGACGTTTGCTGTCAGCTCGTCTGAGCCCATCCGTCAAAGCTGCGTGGTTGAAAAGTGTGGGGTTTTTGCCCAATCAGAAGTGTGCCCATTATGATGTTGCCCTGGGGTGCAGGTGGGGGACTTGTGGGTGAAAACTCCTGAAAGATGGAAGGTGGACAAGGAAGAGCCCAGAGGCCCTGTGACCAAGTTTAGGGAGAAGGGCTGGCCCGGATCGGTCTAGATGTTTCAACTAGAGCATTGAGGATGCTTGTTACGCACGGGCAGCTGATTGATACATAAAACTGGAGCCACTGAGTCAAGCGGGGATGGAAATGGTCACGTGGGGTTGAGGCACTCAAGGTGCCTAGCTGTGGCCAGGAGGAGGGAAGATCCCTTACAGACATGGCATCTAGGCCGAGTCCGCGGGCTGGAGGCCTTCACAGGGGGTGCTTGCACACCCACTTGCAGTCCGGCAAGGGGGTCCGACGTCTGGGCACACAGTGCACGATTCCCTTCTGCAAAATATCCAGAATGTGACGATCCACATAGGCAGAGAGCAGATCCGCGGTGGCCGGGTGCTGGGGAATGGGCTGCGGGAGGCTGCTCATGGAGACGCGGCCTCCGTCCGGGGCGATGAGAACGTCCTGGCAGCAGGCAGTGGGGAGCATGGCTCGCCTTTGGGTGAGTGCCAAATGCCGCTGCGTTGTAGCCTCCTAGGCAGTGACGTTCATATTACATGCACCTCACCTCAATTTCGTCGGAAGGAAGCACGTAGGGGGGAATGAACGAGAGGCAGTTGAGAGAGGAACCCGCGTGAGGAGTGGGAAGGCGAGGCGCGCAATGGAACTGGAGGGAGCGACACAAGAAGCCCACCGTCGCCTCTGGAAAGTGAGACTCTGTTCCCTGCAGTGGGTGTGTGGCTCCGTGGGAGCCCCAAAGGGACGCCCCACGTCCCGGCCTGCAGACCTGGGGAGGGGGCCTTAAATAGGAAGAGGTCATTGCCAATGGGATGACGTGAGGATCTGAGACGAGGTGGCCCTGCGTCCAACGACAGGGGTCCTGGGAAGAGACAGAGGAGGAGCCACAGACACAGGGAGGATCCCCGTGAGGATGGAGGCGGAGATGGGAGGAGAGGGACAAGGGCGCCTGGAAGAAGCGGGAGGGCCCCTCCCCGGAGCCTCCGGAGGGAGTGTGTCCCCCCCAGCACCTCAGACTCAGGTCCCCAGAGCTGGGGGAGCACATGTTCCTGTGGTTTTATGCGCCCACGTTACGGGAATTGGTTACAGACGCCACAGAAACTAGCACCCTGGCCGCACGTGAAAACGGGAAGCTTCTGGTGAAATAAGGCTGAGAATCTTGTTCTGATGCAGCTGACGGAGGCCGCGAGGAACGCTGTCCCTGCCGTCGGGGGGCGGCGAGGGGCGGGGGGAGGCGGCCCGGCCCGCAGGTTCATCCGTGTCCTGGAGAGCTCGGCGTCATGGAGGAGCGCCTGTTCCGTTAGGTTCTGTTCCCAGGCGGTCGCGGTGGCCTGTGCGTGGAAGTCTCTTCTTTTCCTCTGGTGGCACAAGTATTTTGTCACATGGCCCCATGAATGAACATCCATGTTGGGGACATGCATCCCCTGCTCAGGACTCGGATGTTGGAGGCGCCAATGGCAGCGAGCGCTTGTCCGAGGTCCCGCCAGCCACAGGGGCCCTGCGAGCTCCCTGTCGGGCCCCCCTCGGGCCCCAAGTACACCGCCCCGGACCTGTGTCACCTCTTTGATCCATCGAGGCCGCGTCCCGGTTCCTTAGACGACTCCCAACCCCCCGCACGGACGCCGCCTCAGCCGTGCGCCGCTTGCCAGCGCTTGTTTGCAGAAATAAAAGTAAAGCGGGAACGCGCCCCTTCTCCGTGCTCATCTCTGATCCAATTGTCTCCTGCCCCCCGGCTCCCCACGGCGCCGTTTCAGGGTCGGACGATAAGGAAAAAAATTCTGTATTTGGATAATAAAATTTCCTTACTTGCCTTCAGCAACCTTCAACTCAATTTCCTGTCCCCGGAGACAGCGTGTGGTAGAGGAGAGAATCCGATGCGTCGTTCGTAGGGGGAAGGTGCCACCTTGATCCGAATGCGCGGCGCTGGGTGGCAGTGCTGGGTGGTGGCGCTGGGTGGTGCATGGAAATGGTCCGGGGCAGTAGGAAGCGGGGAAGGCTGCGCCCTGGAAGGGATAATGAGGTCCACTCGGCATTCCGGGGGCTGCGGAGGCATGTCGCGTCGGCCCCCCTCATTACCCGCGTGGCCCCGCTGTCCCCGAAGCGGCCAATACATAGATGAAGGGCGGCCGCACACGAGGGGGCCCGGCGGGAGCGCAGGAAAATATAACAGGCGGGGTTGGGGGGGCCCGCGGGTCACCGGGCCGACACGGGAGCACGCAGAAGCGGGTCTCCTGGGGGGCCGAGGGGGAGCTTCAGGATGGCAGCAGGGACGCGACCCCTGATGACGACCTGGGGACGCGGGGCATTGATCCTGGGGGGGGCGGTGAGGGGGAATTAGAAGCACCTGCTATAGTGAGTCGTGCTGCACGTTGGAAACCCGGGCCTCCCGGGAGGGCAACACCTGGGGCCCAGGCCGACAGACGGGGGAACGTGAGTAGCACTCGGGGCCCGGGCGCGACCTTGTGTCCAGGTCACAGGTGTTCAGGGACACGCACCCGGTGCCACCTTGCTTCCCCGGGACTCGATCCTGTTGGCGTGCTGGGTGACAGCAGTCACCGTCCTCCCTGTTCCTCGTTAGACGTGACCCACGACGCACTTTCCCGCTGTGATCTTCGGCTTAGGTGGCGAACGCTGGGAGCCAGGCCTCTTTCTTCCATGCGCGACACGCAGGTGCCATCTCCAAAGGAGGACAAGAGCACAGACGGGTTCTGTGGCAGGAAGCCGGCCTTTCTGGGACGTGTTTCCAGAAGGAAGAGTCTTTCCCTGTCAAACCTCCATGGACACATGCGCTCTGCAGAGCCCCACGGACAGCAGGGGTCGGCTCCACCTCCACGTGTGCTGGGCGGCCGAGCAGACCTCGGGGCCCCCAGACGCGGGAGGGACCCTCAGGGCGGACAAGGGCTACAAGCCAGCATGACCTCTGCTTCCTCACCAGCCTCAACTGATCACAGACGGGACCTCACAGTGACCTGGGCCTGGGCCTGGGTGACCTCTGTGACCTCACCGTGTCCTGGGTGACCTCCATGACCTCACCATCCTCATCTGATCACAGACGGGACCTCTCAGTGACCTGGGCCTGGGCCTGGGTGACCTCTGTGACCTCACCGTGTCCTGGGTGACCTCCATGACCTCACCATCCTCATCTGATCACAGACGGGACCTCTCAGTGACCTGGGCCTGGTCCTGGGTGACCTCTGTGACCTCACCATCTCCTGAGTGACCTCCATGACCTCATCACCCATATCTGCTCACAGACGTGACCTCACAATGACCTGGACATGGATCCTGTCCTCAGGTGACCCCTGTGACCTCACCACCCTCAAGTGTCACTTCATCACCTCTGCTCTGTTGAGAGATGTGACCTCTTAGTGACCTGGATGTGGAGGTGCTCTCAGGTGACCTCTGTGACCTCACCACCCCTGCTCTGCTCAGAGATGTGATCTCTCAGTGACCTGGACCGGGTCCTGGGTGACCTCTGTGACCTCAGCACTCTCATCTCACACAGGTGATCCCACAGTGACTGGACATGGGCCCCGTTCCCCGGTGATCCTAGTGACCTCGAGCTGCATGCCCTTTCCCTTCATGTCCCTGCTTTGCTGGCCCTTGCTCTTCTGGGCACAGGAAGGAACCCAGGGGGCCAAGCCGCCCCCGCCCACCACACTGTCCTCCTGGGCTCGACTGAACGTGCAGTGCCGCGGGGAGCAGGGCCGCAGCGTTTGTTGGGACCCTGGTGCTGCCAGCCTCAGCGTGCCGGGTCTGCTCCTCCGCAGCTCCTGAGCGTCTCACCGCGCTGGGGGGGGGGGGGGGTCAGGTGCAGCCAATGTGGCGAAGGGCCCTGCACGGAGGAAACCTCCTCCACCGCCTGCCGCTCAGAACACGTCACCGTACTCAGCTCTTCACGTTTCACATTTTTACTTGACATATTTTGTTTCGAGGTAAAACTCACGTAACCTAAACTCAGCTACTTTAAAGCCAGCGATGCAGCAGCATTTCGCACATTCCCAGCGCCGTGCAGCCATCGCCTCTGTCTAGTGCCAAAGCATTCCCATCCGCCAGACGGGGGGGGGGACCCCGTCCCCACGAGCAGCCACCCCCGCCCACTCCCCCAGCCCCCGGCGACCTGTTTCCTGTCTGTGGGTTGCATGTTCCAGATGTTTCATATAAACAGAGTCACATGCCACGTGTCCTTGTGGGTCTGCTTCTCTTGGTCACCCCCACGACCTCAGGGTCCATCCCCGGGGCAGTCTGCTCCTTTTCACAGCCAGGTAGTAGTTCCCCGTGTGCGTGGACCACACTTCGTTTGTGTATCTGTCCACGCACAGGGGCTGCTTCCACTGTGTGTCTGTGCCGAATCACGCGCGATGAAATGCTTCGCATTGGATGGGGACAGCTCATCCTGCTGTGTCAGCATAAGCTCCCTGGTGACCAGAGCTCCAATTCACCCGCTCGCGGCCTCCTTTTGCTCCTCGGTGACGTCATCAAAGCCCTTGCCTTGCGGGTTCTGCTGAGCATTCAGTGAGCAGTCATGCGAAAAGCCCTTAGGACCATTCTGCAACCTGAGTATAGGATTTTATTTGGGAATAGGGTGTTTGCAGATGGGATGACGTGAAGGCTTTGAGATGAGCTCGTCCTGGCCCTACGTCCAATGACAGGGGTCCTTGGAAGAGACAGAGGAGGAGATGCAGATGCACAGGAGGAGCCACGTGAGGACGGAGGCGGAGACGGGAGGGACGCGGCCACCAGTCCGGGGACGCCTGGGGCCCCAGACGCTGGAAGAGGCGGGAGGGACCCTCCCTGGAGCCCCTGGATCTCAGTGGTCCTGCCCCTCCTGGAGCTCCAGAGCTGGGTCAGGATGGGGTCCTATGTAGGTCCCCGTTTGGGGTCATTTGCTGTGACCACCCCAGCAGCCTCACACGGCACCCAAATCCACTGTGGCCGTGGAGCCTAGAGACCTGCAGTGAAGCCTCACTCACCATCACCAGGACCCCTTTCAGACCCTTAGGGATGAGAGAGACTCCTCCGTAACCCCTGGGGGGTCGTCCGGTTCAGCCGTTAGGTCAATCCCTTTAAGTCATGGGAGGAATGGATGGGTCTTGTGCGTTGGTGAAGATACAGGGAGGGCGTCTCACCTGGGCGGGCACTGCCATCCGGGCACAGGCGGCCTGTCTGTATGTTTAATGAACACCGCGCATTCCTTGCCGTCGCCTGCTCCGTTAGGGCCCCCCAGGAGCAGGTGCGAGCTACGCTCCGGGGCTGCGTGGCCTTCACGGTCCGCAGTCTCACATGGTCCACCTGCAGCCTCCTGCGGGGGGTGAGCCGAGCGGGCGCCTTAGGGGGCGGCGCCTGGGGCGGGAGAACCTGCAGCATCGCCCACCCGGAGGCCGGAGGCCGGAGGCCGGGACCAGCAGGACCCCGACACGAGCCGGGCCGCGCTCCACCCAAACGGCCTCCGGCCCGGGCAGTGGCGGCCCCCCGCGAGCCGATCCCGTTAAGGCGCCCACGTCGTCCGTGAGCTCGAAAAGCGTTTTCTCTGTCTCCCAACTTTTCCAGAGTCGGACGCGCGTGAGCTAAAAATAAACGTGCGTTAAACGTGTTTTGGAAACGAGTTCGGGCTATAAATAAGTTTATAACCAGAGAGAAGACATCTGGCTGCCCAGCCTCGTGCCGCGGCGGACCCCGCTCGCAGCTCTCTGGGGAGGAAGCACTGTTTTCTGGACGGTTCTTGAGTTCCGCTCAAACCGCGGAAGCAGGACTCTGGCTGCGGCGTCCTCGTGCCCCTGAGCCCCCGAGCATGAAGGTGGCAGAGACTCCAAGGACTGTGGGGGCGACGCTGTGTTCCGCTCCCGCCAGGACTCCGCGTTCCGGAGAGCCTGAGTTCCTGGCCATTACGTATTTTATTTTTTAGGGGTTACAAATACCGCTTGGAGAGAACTTGCAAAGCCCAGGCCCAGGATAAAGGGAACCATGTCTCCTCTTCCACGTGCCAGGCCGCCGCTCACAGAAGACAGGGAGCGTAGGGGTTCCTTTGTCCAGATGTGAATAACCACGTCTGAGGACACGGGGTGAGGGTAGAAACGGGGAGCAAGGCAATCACGTGCAGGCTCTGACACCAGGAAGGGCTCCATTTGACAGGACGTGGGGGCTCCTCTCAGCTGCATGCTCCGGGAGTGGGCTGGAGACATAAAACAGAAGGAATTAGCCCGAAAATGTGGGTAACGGTCCCAGGCCCAGGGTCCCAGCCAGGGGGAGGGTCCTGAGGCAGGACTGAGGCGTGCGTGCCCAGGGACAACCAAGGCTCTGGGCTGGGGCCTGAGGGCGGTGGGTGCGCCGTGCCGGTCCGTTTGGCCTCATCGGGACGGGACAGGGAGCTCCCGGGAGGAGCTGCCCCCACGGGACACCTTGCCGTTGGTACTGTTAAGAGGGAACAAGAAGAAACCTGCCAGTTCCTCAAGGGTTAAACACGGAGGTGGCCTGTGACCCTACAGGGGTGGCGGCGGGCGTGACACAGGAGCTGCGTGTGTGCGCGGGTGTGTGAATGTCTAAACGTCCGACCTGTGCAGGAATGAGTTAAGGGCAGGTGAGCAGGTGTCGCGGGCAGGATGGGGACATCCCCAGGATGCACGTCCACATGCCAACTTCCAGCACATGGAGCGGAGGGGACACAGCCAGCAGCCCGGGGACGCCTGGGGCCCCAGATGCCGGAAGAGGCGGCCGGGACCCTCCCCGGAGCCTCCGGAGGGAGCGCGGCCCGCCTGGACCTCAGACTCTGCTCGCCAGACTTTAGGGAGCAAAGGCAGCCCAGAGGCGTGAGCGCCGTGTCCAGCACGAGTCCTCAAGCGGCACCTCGGGGCGTCTTGAGACAGACTGGTCAGACCGGCGGCCCCGAGCACCACAGCTGGTAACCACAACCCGGGCTGCTGATCCCCGGGTTCGAGAACCCCCCCCCCAAGCCGGGCCCAGCCATCTGCGTGCCCTCGCCAGCAGCCCGCGTGGAAAGAATGCCCTTGCGGAGGACAGCTGAGTTAAGTCTTGTTTTGGCAGCACATAACTCGGGTTATTTTAAGGGCTCTTGTTCATGCCCCAGAGGTTATGTACCAGCAGATTGCAGGAAATCACAGCCACGCATGGCATTAGGGCCGCATTACCGTCTGGCTCCAGAATCCGAGGTATGTAATTAAGTCCTAATCCCCGGCGTCCAACCCCCGTCGGGAACTTCCATGACAGAAACGCGCTGTCTCACGAGCCGTTCCGGGGTCGCGGGGGCACAGAGCTCCACTGGGTTTGAGCAGACGCCGCCTTGGGCGGACACATCCACGCCGCGCCAGGCCCACCGCACACACGGAGCGAGGTGGAGTCAGGTGTTGGCAACAGGCGACCGGCTCCATCCCCTCGCCTGCTGCCCTGGCGGCGCGATGGCCAACCTTCCAGACTTGGTGGCATTTCTGAGGTTCAAGGGCAGCAAGAGCCTCACTAGGAGCCAGACAACGTTCCCACGACCACCGGGGACGAGGCGGGCTCAAGAAGCAGCTGGCCTGCACAGGTTGTGAACTCTTCGGTCGAGTTGTCGTTTTCGCGGAGTCAGAACTGGGTTACCTGAGAGGAGCGGGTTGTGAACTTCAGTTTCCTTTCTGACCCACTTTAAACCCAGCCCTGATCCCGTTGTGCGACACAATGCAGGTTCTTTCCCGGAAAATGCACAGAGACAATGGGCCCTCCAGTCTTTGAAAAGGAGCGCGCATGTAGAGTTTGGGTGTCCTTCCAGACTTGGGGACGAGAGAGAGAGAGAGAGACAGAGACAGAGAGAGAAAGAGATGATGGAAGGATCGATGGATTGATAGACATGATGGTTGGATGGATGGATGGATGGATGGGGGATGGACAGATAGATAATAGATATAATGGATGGATAATAAGATGATAGATGATAGATAGATAGATGGATAGATGGATAGATAGAAGAATCAATGGATGGATAGGTGCATGGATGGATAGATGGATGGTTGAATGGATGGATGGATGGTTAGATGGGTGGATCAATGGGTGGATGGATCGATGGATGGATCGATGGATGGATGGATGGATGGATGGATGGATGGATCAATGGGTGGATGGATCGATGGATGGATCAATGGATGGATGGATGGGTGGATGGATGGATGGATGGATCGATGGGTGGATGGATGGATGGGTGGATGGATGGATGGATGGATGGATCGATGGATGGATGGATGGATGGATGGATCGATGGATGGATGGATGGATGGATGGATGGATGGATGGATCGATGGATGGATGGATGGATGGATGGATGGATGGATGGATGGGTGGATGGATGGATGGATGGATCGATGGGTGGATGGATGGATGGATGGATGGATGGATGGATGGATGGATCGATGGATGGATGGATGGATGGATGGATGGATGGATGGATCGATGGATGGATGGATGGATGGATGGATCGATGGATGGATGGATGGATGGATGGATGGATGGATGGGTGGATGGATGGATGGATGGATGGATGGATCGATGGGTGGGTGGATGGATGGATGGATGGATCGATGGGTGGATGGATGGATGGATGGATGGATGGATGGTTGGATGGATGGATAGATTAATCAATGGATCGATGTGATGGGTGCATGATGGATGGACGGAGAATAGATGGGTGGATAGATGAGTTGATGGATGATATGATGGAAGGAGGGATCGATAGATGCACACATAGGTAAATGGGTAATAGATTGAAAGCAGGTGTGTTTCCTTTACTCCGCTTGTTTACAGCACACACGGGCACACACGGAAAGATGGTAAAGAGCGTCTGAGGCTGTACATGTGGATTTGTGCTGGCACAGAGATGAGCAGAGTTCCTGATCTGTAGACACAAAAATTAGAGGCATCGTGATTATGTATCGAATCTCCCATAACCTCAGATAACACGTGTGCGTAACACGGAATACAACCATATCATGTAATTACATGATACGTGAGTGTGTGCTACACTGCACAGCACAGCATACACGTATCTGCCTTGTAGAGCATGTAATTTTAGGAAACACGTGTATCCCTAGCCCATAAAACCACAATGTAGTAGGCCCGATGGTATGTAATCTGGTTTCTCCTTTTGCGTTATTTTTATAAGCCGTGAGTTGTGAAGATGGCTGTCAAGTTTCCCATCTGGATTTCAACCCCACACCTGCGCCGTGAGGTGAATTACTCCTGCAGTGGACCCTCCCCAGTGGGTCTGTGGACAGGTGGGGTCTGTGGACAGGTGGGGTGAGGTCTGTGAACAGGTGGTGTCTGTACACAGGTACAGTGGAGTCTGTGGACAGGTGGGCTCTGTGGACAGGTAGGCTCTGTGGACAGGTGGGGTGGGGTCTGCAGATAGGTGTGGTGGGGTCTGTGAACAGGTGGGGTCTGTGGACAGGTGTGGTGGGGTCTGTGGACAGGTACGGTGGGGTCTGTGGACAGGTGGGGTCTGTGGACAGGTGGGGGTCTGTGGACAGGTGAGGTCTGTGCACAGGTGGGGTCTGTGGACAGGTGCCCTCCTTCCCACTGGGGTCACGGCTGTGTCTGGCTGGTTGACGATTTCCTGAGCCTGGTGGGACAGGGGTTCAGGCCCCCAGGACGGCGAGCTCAGCTGAAGGCAGATGCTCCACCAATGGAGCCCCCCAGGTGCCCCTTGAATCTGCAGGTGTTCGGGGCGGGCGCGAGGGGGGAGCTTGTTGCAGGAGGTGGCTGAGGCAAGCTCCGGGCACCGACTGCACAGGAGCACCCGCTGCAGACACCAGGCCTCCGCAGACCTGACCCCACAGCGCGGGTGCATGGGAGCCCTGGGAGTCTGCGCCCACCTGCAGCAGTTGCAGGTTTGCCCTGACAGGTGACACCCCGCGGCCGTCGGAAGCAGCACGCCTTCCGCAGGTCGTACCCGAGGTGCGTGAGGGCCGCAGGAAGCCTGCGCCTCACCCCGGGACCCTGTCCCAGCGCACAAGTGGGCCCCGGTGGCCGCCAAGCCGGCAGCGTCTCCCGGACACCTGTGCATCGAGGGGTGCGGTTATTTCTGGCCACAGCACAAGGGGACCGGAGGGCAAGAGTCTAAAAACACCCCATGCAGAGCGCACGGCCCACACCTGCTGGGCACGCCTGCGCGCCTGTCGCCTGACGGCGGCTGGCCGGAGCCGCTCTATTTCTGGGGAGCAGGTGCAGGAAGGACGACAGGCCCCGCGCTGCCCATGTGGGCGGCGACACTCAGGCATTCGCCCCCAGGTTAACAGGCTTGCGTCTCGGCCTTGCCGTGCACATAAACCCTGCGGTGTCAGGGTCTGCGCCCCACCTGGGTCGCGGGGTGACAGTCGGCACAGGCCACTGTGGGGCTCAGGGCGCCAGGTTAGGGGTCTCCCCTCCTGGCGCCAGGTGCTTCTTGGTCTTTCCGCTGACCCTGGAGGTGGCTGGTCCCACCCCTTTCCGGGCTCGCCAGCTGGCTGGGAGGACGCATCCCTCTCGGCATTCAGAAAATCTGCTGGGGTCAGGGCCCCCGCGAGAGCGCAGGCCCCGCACCTCCCATGCAGCACACTCACGTCCGGACTCCGGCTCTCCTCTCTGGTTGCTAAGGCTGGGCTGCATCCGACAGCCGACGACCCCCGGAGGTCCTCCCGCCTTGGGTCTGGGTCCCCATCCCGGCCCTGCCCGCGGTCCCGTCAGAACGCAAGAGACACTCAGAGACTTGCCGTGTGGCTGGACCCGAGGAAAGTCACTGCAGGCAAATGCAGACTCGCAGCTCCCCGGCACGAGCGGGGGCTGCGGACAGCGTGTTTTATGTTCCCTGTTTTCTTGCAAAAGTGTGCGTTTTGGTGAACCTGAAATTGAGAGGAAACCTCCACCTTCCCTCCCTCCTTCCACATGGAACCAGGTCGCCCTGGGAGCTGGGAGCTGGTGTCCCCGTTCTCACAGAGAGATGGGCTGGTTTATTTATTTATTATTATTATTTTTAATGATAGTCACAGAGAGAGAGAGAGAGAGAGAGAGAGAGGCAGAGACACAGGCAGAGGGAGAAGCAGGCTCCAGGCACTGGGAGCCCGACGTGGGATTCCATCCCCGGTCTCCAGGATCGCGCCCTGGGCCAAAGGCAGGCGCCAAACCGCTGCACCACCCAGGGATCCCTTTTTTTTATTTTTTATTTTTTTTGACGGGCTGGTTTAAGAGGAGCACACGTGAGCACCATTCTTGTCCTACAGGAATAAGCTGTCGTGTCTGGGCGTTTCGACGCTCCTGTGGGCCACCTGTTGTGTGCTGGGTCCCGGGGACACAGAAGTCAGTGAGGTGTACCTTGGAGGAGCTCCCAGTCTGGGGGAAACAGGAGAAAAGGTGGTTGACACGCTTGGGGACTGTCGACCACGTGGGTGAGGTGGGCGGGCAGGCCAGGGAGGAGGAGGAGGTGGGTGAGAGGGTGGGAGTCCACCTCGGATGGAGGACACAGCCCCGGCAAAGGGACGGAAACGGAAACCGAAGCGTGTGTGCAGTTCCCGTGTGTGGTTCGGGGCCGAAGTGCACATGTCGCGGTCCCAACCCCCAGGACCTCAGCATGCGAGGTCTTACAGGGGTCATCAAGTGCAAATGAGGTTGTTCAGGTGGACCCTGCCCCAGTGGCCTGGGGTCTGTGTAAGGAGGGGACGATTGGATGTGGGCACGGCCACACACGAGCACGGGGGCAGAGATGACGGGGATGCATCCACACACCACGGGACGCCGGGAACCACTGGCAGCTCCAGCTGGGAGAGGAGCAGCTCATCCCTGGGAGCCCCCAGGATGTGCCGACGCCGCCCCTCCTGGATCTCAGACATCTGGTCTCCACAGCCGGGGTGGACGGATTCCTGTGGCTTTCAGATCCCCCTCCGTCCCCGGGCGCATTGCTTACGGTCGCCCCGGGGCCTTGCGTGCGAAGCCCCACATGCCTACATTCCCAGGTATGAGGGCAGCTGTGGGTGCGGCGATACGAGGAGCACACACGCCCCAGGTGGCCGGCGACGCCCCAAATGTGCGGATGCTCCGGGGAACTGAGGGTCCTGGCGAATCCCCCCCCCAGTCTCTATATTTCCCGCTCACGTTTCTGCCGCACGGGATGAAGCGTCGTTCACATTCTGCAAAGTGGCAAGGTCAGCGATGCTCCGTCCTGGCTGTCGGGGGCCGGGAAACGTCCGTGGTCGCCTTGGGAGGTACTTTAGCTGGGTATGGAATCACGGGCTCACAGTTGTGTCTCTTCCAGAACCTGAAAGCTGTTGCTCCACGGCCTTCTCACCCGTGTGGTGTCTGGTGCAAAATCCTGGTGGCTCAACGGTTGAGGATCCGCCTTCAGCTCAGGTCGTGAGCACCACCCCAGCCCCTGTTGCAATGCACCCCCCCCGGGGGAGGGGGACCTCGTTTTGCCCGCTGCTGGGGCCCCAGCCCCTAGGACAGTGCCTGGTGCAGAGGAGCTTTGCACTACATATGGGTGGCATCAGAGCCACGGGGCTGGGGCACGGGCCGCTTTCACTGCTGAGATCCCGAGCTCCCGAAACCCTCCTTGCCGTCCAGGCCGGCGGCAGTAATTTGGAGTAGAGGCGACTTGGAAGAAGGGATGTTCATTCACACGTTCACACGAGGTGCTGTCCCAACCATCTCCCCACCCGTGGACGTCACGAAATCCTATTACATCGTGTAGTTTTCAGCATTCTGGAACATTCTTTTTTTTTAAAAAATTGATTTATTAATTTTAAATATTTTATTTATTCATGAGAGACAGAGAGAGAGAGAGGCAGAGACACAGGCAGGGGGAGAAGCAGGCTCCATGCAGGGAGTCTGACTTGGGACTCGAGCATTCTGGAACATTCTGAAGAGACATGGGGCTGCCGGGACGAGGGCCCTGTCGTCTCGGGGGTGAGTGAGGGGTGAGCCGTGTCCACACCGCTCCATCCTCCTAGCTGGGAAAACCTCAGCTCAGAGTGTCGTTGCTCAGCACTGCCGCCGGCCCGCGCCCCGTCTCAGGAATAAAGTATTTGTGCGTGTGTGTAGCTGTGTGTGCGGGTCTGCGATTGCGTGTCTCTGTGCGAATGTCCTTGCCGCCTCGTCCCCCGTGGAGAGAGCGCGTCTCCGAGGCGGACTTGAGACGTCCCGGCCCCGCGCGTCGGCTCCGGAGGCAGGAGGTCTGTGCGGAATGCTGACTGTTCCCCCAAGAAGAATGACCCCAGATCCACGGCAGCTGTTTCATTACAGCTCGGAGCGACGCAGACTTATTTAATAAATAGAAGAATTTTTTAATCAAGTCATGAGACAGGATGTATAAACTTTATTATTGATTACACGTTTGTAAAAGCTTTCTCAATAAAGCAGGCTTGCTCCCCTCTGTCAGGTTTCTATTAGGCAATTTAATCTGTGTAACTCTTACTTTATACGGTTCTTTCTGTTTTATTACTTCGTATTACACTACATCTTTGTGGCCGCAAATTGAATAGCATAATTGTTTTTTCTTCTTGGGACCCCCCCCCTCCAAAAAAAAAAAAACCAACAAAAAACCCTGTGCTTTTTGTTCCAGGAGGTAATAATTTTAGACAAAACGTAACCGTTTTAATGGGGAAAAGTTCTACCAAAAAATAATAAAAAAAATGAAAAACGCTTCATGGGCATTTATGGCTCCCTTTTGATCTAAAACGCTGGGGCAATCTGCACGATCTGTTTTTTTTTTTTTTTTTGCCGAGCAAGAAAGAGAGGTCGGTTGTGAACGGTGCCATCTGCTTTCTTACATATTTTATGTAAGATGAAGCTAATTTCGTTCAAGGGCGTTTAATTTTACGGTCACAAAGTTGGTTTTCCCGTGATGGAGCAGGTGAATCGTTGTCAATTAAGGGGCATCGACGCTTCACGGAGGGCGGGACCGCTCAGCTCGCGGGCTTGGCCCGGACGCGCACTGTGTAGACATTTCTGTGTTTGTTCACGGCAACCACTTCTGCACACGGGGTCTCCTTGGTGCTCTCACTAAGCACCCGCTTAGGTCACTCTACGTTAAAGGTGGGGACGGAGAAATGGGGGGGGCTTAGCTGGGGGCCCGGATGGAAGCCGGCGAGGTCATGGCGGTCAGCTTCACCGCCTCGTCGTCCATCCCGGGCCACATGTCCCGTCCTGGGGCGCTCTGCTCCTGGGGTGAGACCCATCACCGGTGCCACGGTGAGCGGCATCATGGTGTCCCCTCAAAGTCGTGGAAATCCAACGCGATGAAGCACGAGCGAACCTGTGAGTGTTTGTTCCGGCCTCGTTGTCGTCATGACAGGACAAGCGCTAGTCTTGGTGTTGAGGACATCATCACCACCGTCGGGCATTAGGGACGCGTCACTCTGCTCCTCCGGGATTCCCGGCGGGCTGCCGCCTCTTCCTCAGTGCAAGCCCAACGGCCGCCCTCTCATATGACGCCGACAAAGTGCTGTGTGCATGGCCGTCCCGGAGTCGGAGGGATTGTCATGACACCCCGAGGAAGCGGAGGACCCCACGTGGAACGCGGAGACAGCCAGTTTGCTCGCTGGATGAAGACAAACGTGCCTTTGGGTCGGTTCCAGAAGCTTCCACCAGGATCTTCTCTCCAGGATGTGAGGAACAACAACAACAACAACAACAACAACAACAAAAACAGAGAAAAGAGGTAAAATCTGACCTCACTGTGGTTTTATTTAGTCTTTTTTCGGGGGAATTGGCTGTTTGGCAAATGCTTGCGGACGTGTGGAAACGATACGTCCAGGAAAAGCCGTCACCCTGGTGGGTTTCTCAGAAAGGCCTCCACCGGCGGGTGTAGACGGGCAGCGTTGGGCGTGCGGTGCTGGATGATGGGATTGGGGGAACACCCGTCCGGCGGGCTGACTGTCAACCCTGTTCCAGTCGCTCAGGCCCGAACCGGCCCAAAATCAGACCCCGCATCCTCACCACAGTCACATCACGCGGCCGTCTGCCGACAGCGGAGCTCCCGCTTGTGGGTTAAAACCCTTGACAAGCGCACGCAGAGCCGCCTCCGGGATTTGTCCCCTTGGTGGGCTCGTCTTAGTGGTTTGTCTACCCGTCGCCCGTCTGCCATCGCTCGTCTTTACGGTGAGCCTGTGAGCCCGTGACGGAGTAAGCATTTGTTTTGGGGGAACTCAGGTGAGAGTTCGTTCCTAAAAGGAGGTGAAACCCGGGGAAGGGAACGTTGCCCTTCCTAAGCCTGGGGTGGCTGCCCACGGGGGCCGGCGCCACCTCGTGGGCCCCAGGGACATGACACCTGGTCAACCTCCGTGCCCATGGGGGCAGCAGGGGCCCTTTGGGGTTCTTGCCCTGAGCAGCGACCTCCGCAGGAGCCCAGCATGGCCTCAGCTCCTAGGCAGGCCCTCCCCACGAACCCCACAGACATGTCTTGATGCTCGTCCGGGCCCCTCCACAGGCCCCCGACCCCTGCATAGGATCCGTCCAGGCGTCCGTCTGTCCGGGCCATTCTTCAGCCTGGGTCGTGGCCCGGGAGGGGCGGTGGCTGTGGCGGGGGTGGGGCAGCAGCTGCCGGCAGAGGAACAGCTGGGGCGTGACCTCCTGGGCTGGCAGGGTGGCCTCCCGCCTCCTCCCTGTCAGCAGGGCCTCGGGTCTGTTTACTGGTTTCCGTGCGCCTGGTTGCCGTGGCTGCCCAGCGTGACATTTCCTGCCTCGTCCCCTCTCCCACTCCCCGCCATCCCCCACGGTGGCCCTTCTGTCCTGCAATGTGGCTGGACACGTTCTCCGTCCCACCCGGGACCTGCAGGACGAAGGGGATTCCAGCAGGTGGGACCCTCAGGGAGGGGATCCTGGGTTGAAGCTTTGAGGGCCGGGTGTAGGGTGTGTTCTGAGCCAGTGCCCCAACCGTGGACGGTTGGCGTCACACGCACACCCATCTCTCCAGACATGACCTGTGCTGCAAGCATCCGGGCTATCTGTATTGATCTGTCATCTGCTCGCGTGCTGTCCATCTGTCCAGCTACCCACTCACGCCTCTCTCCATCCATCATGTATCTACCTACCGTCTATCCATCCGTCCATCCGTCCATCCACTTATTTACTTACTAATATCTGCCCATCCACCTGTCATCTGTCTACAAATCCACCAAGTATCTATGAGGCATCTACCATCTGTATCCATCCACCCTCCACCTGCCATCCATCCGTCCGATCTGTGTATCCATCCATTTATTTACCACAATGTGCTCATCCATCTATTGATTTATTATCCACCCATTGATCTATCATCCATCCGTTCATCCAATCTATCCATCTATCTCTCCATCCATCCATCACATCTATGTATCTTTGCATCCACCCATCTGTTCATTGGTGATCTATCTGTTGATGAATCCTTCTATCATCCATCCATCCATCCATCCATCATCCATCCGTCCATCATACCTGTTTCCATCCATCCATCCATCCATCCATCCATCCATCCATCCATCATCCATCCGTCCATCATATCTATGTTTCCATCCATCCATCCATCCATCCATCCATCCATCCATCATCCATCTGTCCATCATATCTATGTTTCCATCCATCCATCCATCCATCCATCCATCCATCCATCCATCCACTTCCCTATTTACTTACTAATATCTGCCCATCCACTTATCATCTGTCTATAAATCTATCAAGTATGTATCATGTATCTATCATCTCTGTCCATCCATCCAGCCATCATCCATCATCCATCGCTCATCCATCCATCCATCAAATCTATCTATCCATCCATTTATTTACCAACTATGTACGAATCCATCTATCATCCATCCATCATATCTATGTATCTATCCATCCATCCATTTATTTATTAGCTATCCATTGATCTATCATCCAGCTGTTCATCCATCATATCTATCCATCCATGCACCCATCTACCATTCATTTATTACCTATCCACTGATTGATCATCCATCCCTCCATCCATCATAGCTATGTATCCATCCATCCATCCATCCATTTATTCATTTATTATGTATCTACTGATCGATCATCTATCCATCCATCCACTGGATGAAGGAGTAGAACGCAGACTCTGACAATACCGACGTGGGGCGTGTGTGTGTTTGGACACGCGTTTGGTGGGTTTGAGGAAACGTGTGCAGACGTGAGGGTGGGTACCGTGTGCACCCCGGGAGGTCGTGTGTGGCAGGTGCAGAGCCCAGCATGAGCACAGGCCCCACAGGGCTTCGTGCATCTGCATCTCTCACGAGCATCATGTGCATGTGGTCCATCCATGGGGCAGCAGGTGCCAGAGTCCTGTTCCTGTCCGCGGCTGAGTCGTGCCCCCCTGTGTGGACGCCCCAGCTGCAGTTCACGTGTCTGTCTGTCCATGGGCACCTGGGTTGCTTCCTCCAGTTGCTCTCGGGTCGGGGGAGGACGGTGGGGGGGGGCTGCGTGTGCCTCTGGGTCCCAGGTATGAATTGAGAGTGGTGAGGAGCATGGGACCCGAGAGCCCAGGCCGGAGTCACGGCAGCTCACACCTGGGTGGATGGACGTGCAGGTGGGATATGTGACCCCCGAGGGTTTGGGTGTCCAGGCGTCCAGGGGCACTGGGGGCCGTTGCTGGAATAAGCAGCAGACGCGGTGGCAGGGACAGCGGTGAGCCTGCTTTGGTCCCAGTGGCCCCCCTCCGAAACCCCAAAGGTCTAGTTTCTGCGGCGTTGGGGACGGCGGCAGGGCGGCTCCCACTGGACGTCTTCTGAAGACCGATGTGGCTGCAAGTGGGACTGGACAGGTCGCCGGGAGGGCCCACCGGGCCACACGCTGCATCCCAGGGGCGGCTCACGCAGGACGGGCTGTGGAGCCGCAGTGTGAGCACCTGGGCGCGGACCCTGCCTCCCACGGGGGAGCAGGTCTGCACCCCTGAGGTGCACCCAGAGCTGTCCCCCCTGGGTAGACACACCTGGGCTCCCCGTCCCCGTCGCCCCGCCCTCCCGACCTGCCTGTACCGAGGGGGCCTTGACCTCAGCCTCTGGGAATGTGGCACCTTCCGAATTAGAAAGGAACCAGACCCACCCTGGAGGGACCGTCACACCGCACAGCTGCCCCCGAGCTGGCCACCGGGTGCAGCACGGGGACCCCGCACGCCCTGGGCGTGGGTCTGTGCTCGGCCCATCTGTGGAAAGGGGATCTGGGCATCTAAGACCTCGGGGCTCGCCTTTGCCTCTCAGCTGTCGCTGCTGCCGTGTGTTTGTGCGGTTGCCGGGTGACGAGGCTATAAATAGGGCAGGGTCAGCTGGGGCTGCGGGCGGGGGTGGGGGGTGCCAAGGCCCGGCTGTTGTAAACAGTGACACGTCCATCCGCGTGGCTGGCTTCTGGGCTGGCTCTTCAGGACCCGAACAAGCGCCCACAGCCCCGCAGGGGCCGCGGGGTCAGGGGTTGGCCTGTGCCCCCCCGCCCACAGGCGACACCAGGGTCTGGTCCTGGTGGAACTGAGTCCCCACCAAACAGAAGGCTGCGCAGACACCCAGGGTGACCCGGCAACCGTGTGCGGGGCTGGGGTTGTGCCGTGGGCACGAGCCCTTCAGGAGCCCCCAGGACATGGGTGCGGGTGCACGGCTGGCGGGCAGCTCGCTGTGTCCTTGCACGCGGGGAGCGCCGGGGCTCTCTGAGGTCTCCTCGTGGACCAGGATGCGCATCCCGCCCTGGGGGGTCCCACCTCCATGACCTGGTGGCCCCTGTGGGCGCACCCTGCACAGCAACCACAGCGTGAAGGCCGCGTGACAGACCCCGCTGTGCGCCCGGGTCTGCGGTTTGCACACGACCGACGGCCACACGCGGCTCCCGAGCCTCATTTTTCTCCCGCCGCGCTCGTGAATCTCACGCCCTGAGCCTCCCCATGCAGGAAATGTTTGCGGCTTCCTGCACCCACGAGGTTCTGCAAACACGCTGTTGGTTTACCAGGTCGTAAAGCACGTTTAAGGGAGCCGCGCGTGGGGCAGCGGGCGGCCCCCAGCTCCGACACACGTGGGGTGTGGGTGCAGAAGCTGCTGAGCCGCTGCGGGGTCTCTGGTCCCACGAGGGAGGGGGTGGGCTGAGGTCTCAGGGTACACGTGGCCTCACAGGGAGTGTGTCCGTCTGCAGCCCATCAGGGAGCTGGGTGCACCGCACGGAGATGGGATCCCCACGCGGGGGGAGGAAATCATCTTGGTGGGGACACGACAGGTGCACGGGGACCACCCAGGACGGGCTTTCTCTGTCCCGACTCGGCCGGGGGCTGGGGGGCGTCCGGGTCTTGGCTTCAGGACGAGGAAGCCCCGGAGCAGTCACATGAACAGGCCCCTTCCCTGTTTCCCACTGGCCGCTTGGCGTTCGATGCTGACCTTCACCTTCATGACCATGGATGAGTCTCGTCTCTGATCGATGGATTTAGTGATAAAGGGAATTGTCCCCCAAAATTCAAGAAGGTGAATGAAATGAGGCATGAAAATAGTAAGCAGAGTGGGGTTGGGCAGGGCTTTGTCCACGTCCAGCTGACCCGGCCCATGGGCCCGGGCTCTGGCCACGTCCAGCCGACTCGGGGGTCACAGCGTCTCCGCCCGGGGGTCCCGGCATCACGACCATGGGGGTCCTGGCATCGCCGCCGTGTCCCTCCGTACGCCCCATGTTTCCCTTACCACAGAAACGTGGCCGCACGTTTACTTGCCTGTCTTTCAAGCTGGGAACTCCCCAAACCCTGGCATCCGAGATCCCTCTTTTTGGAAAAATCGATCTGCATTTGGGCTTTTTAATGTTTTCATCTATGACCTATGAGGGGAGGCCTGTCTTAGCAGAACCATATTTTTATTTTGGAAGGCTTCGGTAACGGGGTCCTGGGGTGACATGGTGTCCCAGGTCCCCAGGCACTTGTGGGATCGCTCGGGCACCGCCGTGCCTCCGTGATCACGGCCAAGCTGTCACGCCGCGTGACAAAGGGTCAATAATTAATTCACGAATTGCAGAGCTCACCTGCACGGTTTCCTGCACCTGCGGGACGGAACAAAGGACCAAACACAGGGTCTTCAAACCCGGGGGGTTTATTCCGTCGTAATGGTGAGGGGCCAGCTCGTCGTGAGCTGAGAAGTCATGCAGACCGGGTCACCCCGCCCACCGAGCGCATCTCATGAATCAGCTCGGCCAACACCCTGTTTCCAAATGCGGCCGTACTCCTGGGCGCTCGGGGTGACGACTTACCTGAGGACCAAAGTCCCCCCAGGACAACACGGATGACAGTGGGGGGGTCCCCATGGAGGCTGGCACAGGTTGAGCATAGTTCATGGGTCACAGGGGTCTCTGTGCGTGGAAGAGACGATTTTTACTTTTCAAGATGATTGCCCTGAGTTTACTCTTTATTTTATTTTATATTTTATTTTATATTCTATTTTATATTCTATTCTATTCTATATTCTATTTTATTTTATATTCTATTTTATATTCTATTTTATATTCTATTCTATTCTATATTCTATTTTATTTTATATTATTTTTATATTCTATTTTATATTATATTCTATTTTATTTCATATTCTATTTTATTTTCTATTTTAGTTTATATTCTATTTTATTTTCTATTTTACTTAATATTCTATTTTGTTTTCTGTTTTACTTTATATTATATTTCATTTTCTATTTTACTTTATATTCTATTTTATTTTATATTTTACTCTGTATTCTATTTTATTTTATATTTTACTTTATATTCTATTTTATTTTATACTTTATATTGTATTCTATTGTATTTCATATTCTATTTTATTTTATATTCTATTTTATATTCTATTTTATATTGTATTCTATTTTATTTCATATTCTATTTTATTTTCTATTTTAGTTTATATTCTATTTTATTTTCTATTTTACTTAATATTCTATTTTGTTTTCTGTTTTACTTTATATTATATTTCATTTTCTATTTTACTTTATATTCTATTTTATTTTATATTTTACTCTGTATTCTATTTTATTTTATATTTTACTTTATATTTTATTTTATATTCTATTTTATTTTATACTTTATATTGTATTCTATTGTATTTCATATTCTATTTTATTTTATATTCTATTTTATATTCTATTTTATATTGTATTCTATTTTATTTCATATTCTATTTTATTTTCTATTTTAGTTTATATTCTATTTTATTTTTTGTTTTACTTAATATTCTAATTTGTTTTCTGTTTTACTTTATATTATATTTTATTTTCTATTTTACTTTATATTCTATTTTATTTTATATTTTACTCTGTATTCTATTTTATTTTATATTTTACTTTATATTCTATTTTATATTCTATTTTAGTTTATACTTTATATTGTATTCTATTTTATTTCATATTCTATTTTATTTCATATTCTATTTTATTTTATATTCTATTTTATATTCTATTTTATATTGTACTCTATTTTATTTCATATTCTATTTTATTTTCTATTTTAGTTTATATTCTATTTTATTTTATATTTTACTTTATATTCTATTTTGTTTTCTATTTTATTTTATTCTATTTTATTTTGGAGAGAGCATTTTTATTCAACTTTTTTTTTCTTTTAAGTGCAACAAGGTAGTTACAATTAGAAAAACAAAATCGCTTTCCAGGATGACCTAATGTTCTCAGGGGTTGGTCCTAATGGTTTGGGGGTTTCCCGCTGATGCTGTTTAATTAACAAATGGTGAGAAGAGAAACATCCAGAGACGTGAATTTACACGTTGTTTCGCCGGCACTGGGTTTGTAGCTGCACCAGGCGTAGATCCTCGTTCACGTGTATATTCGCTTCTTTGCAAGGCTTTCCGAGTGTTTGGCCAGGTTTATGGTCTTGCTTACCTTTTTTTAAAAAAAATATTTTTGGGGGGTTTTGTTACAGTTAGGAATAAAAATCTGTACGCGGTGGTCCTTATCTCGCTATAATCCACTCAGCGATTTTAGGGATGGGCTTTTCAAAAAGTGTTGCGTGAAAAGAGATTACATTTCCCATATCGCGCTAAAAAAGTAACGCACAGGTGAGAAAACGTCCCGCCCACTTTGTTCCAGGGGTGTTGGGCCGCCGCTGGGCCGCGTGGCGAGGACCTGGAACCCGCAGCCCGTGGACGTGGACCTGGAACCGGGAGCGCTCGCAGGCCTTGGTGACGATGGGATGTGGATGCAGAGTGTCACCCATTTCCGCTCACGATGCTGCCACGCAGGATCCGAACGCCCGGGTAGCGGGATTCGCGGAGACAGAGGCCCAAATACCTCGTGTCCGTGTCCCCCGAAGCATGCGGCTGAGAGTGATGATGACCCGGGTGGACCCGCGTGCTTGGCGGGGTCACGGGGCTGGCTCGCGGGTGCTCAGGTTATCCTCTGGGTGTGGATGGTCGTAAAATGCACGTAACATGAAATTGTTTTGACCATTTTTACGTGCAGGGTTATGTGGTTTACATCCCCGAGCGGCGCGGCGCGGCCTTGAGGCCCATCTGTGGCCTGGCAGGTGCACAGCATCCTTCCTCCTCAGGCCTGTGCCGCAGGCACCACGGTTTTTACGCGTCCATCCCCCCCTCCCGAGGCCCCTTGGGCTGTTGCTACGTCTCAGTAAGTATCCAATATCACGTCCGGGAACATGCGTGTGCAAGCTTCTCTTTGGGTTCCCGCTTTCGAAGGCTTTGGGAGAATTCCAACGAGGATGGGTGGGGCCAGAGCTAAGTCAGTGTTCACTGTTCCCTCCGCGGTGCTCCTCGCCCGGCCCGCGTCCCGCTGCCACCAGCCATCGCTCGCCATCCTTGGGGACAAGTCGTTTCTGGTTCGGCGGGCAGGTAGGGATACCTCGCTGTCTCCTGGCATCCGACACTTGCTTCTTTCTCCTTATTTTGCATTTGTTTGTGACCACGGGTTACGATCCCCCCCCCCCCCCCGCCCCCGGGGTTTACTGAGTCATACTTCCTTCCCCCGGGAAACGGCCACGTCCTTTCCTCACCCGCGTGCCCCTTTACTTACCGATTCCGGGGAGTCCTGAAGTAAACATGTGCCCACTTTGTTTGCCCTCGTGAGTTTGCTCGGCACCTGTGCATCCAAACGTGTTGCGTCCTGAGACTTACCACAGTGGAAGGTCCTGGCCCTGCTGAGGGGACAGCCTCCCCGCATCCCAGAAACGGGCACACGCGCTGCTGTGCTTTTCTCGGACACGTCTTTACGCGTGTGGCTTTTGCACGGAAGCCCCCGATGCGCGTGGAGGTCACGCAGGCGTCTCTGGAGAGGCGGGTCAGTGACGCAACGGTTTTGCCACAAGAGACCGCGTCACCACGATGGGCACTAAAGGACCCTTCCTGCACCTGCTTGGTTCTGCAGTCTCAGCGCCAACCGAGAGCCGTTCATGTTGGGGCCATGCGTCCCCTTTAACTATTTCTGCGAAATGTTGCGATCACCCAGGGCTTTGAGGGGTGGCCTGCGAGGTGACCAAGTAGGGCCCGGTGGGCACACAGGCCTGAACCCGGGTCAGCTGGGGGTCTCAACCGGCAGCCTGATGGGGCATCTGGGCTCTGCAAACTCTATCTGCACACTTGCTCTGCACACTGCTGCCTCTCTGCCGTCTTCTCCCTCCTGTCTTTGTTTAGGGACCCCCTGGGGGACCTTCCCGTTCAGACCCCCGGGCCGTGCGGGGGTCCCGATGAGCTCGCTGGGGCAACAGCGTGCATGACGGGCCCACGTCTAGGGGGTTTTGCCCTCCGGACATGACGTGTGTGTCGATAGCTGCCCTTAATCTATTTTGATTTCTTTCCACGGAGAAGGAAGCGCACAATTCTGGGCACCTGCAGGGAGCCGGGGGAGCCGGGTGCGGGGTGTGGCGGGAGGGCAGGCGGGCGGGGGGCAGTATTCCTGGTGCCCCTGAGGCCGCACCGCACAGGGGCCTCCCGGTTCCAACGAGCAAGGGGCCGACCCCGCATGGGATCGATCACCTGTGTGACCTCAGACCAGGGACGGAAAACAGGCTGGAGGTGGTCCTGGGGACGGGGACGGGGACGCGGCTGGACAATCAGCACAGAACGAGCTTTTCTCCCTTGCACTACGGTCCCGCGGCCGTGCCACACTCAGCCTTCTACGTGCACGCCGAGTGTCCGTCGTGGGAGAGCCCCAGCATGACAGACAAACAACATAATATTTAAGTGCTCCAGGTGGGCAGCTGCTGGGAGGCCACCTTGCAGGGTGTGGGCGGAGGAAGGACAGAGACGCGCCTGGGCTGGTCTTGGAAGTGGCCGCCAAGGGAGACGCGATGTTTAGACCAACACCTCACGGGCTGGGAGGACCTGGCCAAGCGCAGGGAAGAGCATCACAGGCGGAGGGATCGGAGTGTTTACTTCATCTGGGAACCACCGTCCCCGCCCGCTGGACTCACCTGTGTGCTCAGCTGTGTGGGTGTGAGCGGCGCTCACCTGCATGGCCCTTACGCTGGTGTGTTTGCTGTGTTGTGGATGAAACCACGGGCAGGGTCACCCCCATCCCCAAGAGGCCCTCATGCAGGGGTGCGTGGTCCCCTGGTGCTTGGTGGCAAAGCCCCTCCAGGTGCCCTCTTGCTGCCCCATGGACACCCTGAAGGTGCAGAGCCCCTCGCCGTGGGGCTTCCCTGGGCTTACAGGGCGCTGGCAGCTTTCTGGGCCCTATCTGGGTGCTGCTGGGATGCCTGGGGGACAGCGGGTTTCCACTGCTGCATTGTCTCTGCCGTTACTCAGTCTACCTGCATGGCAGTGCTGGCAACGGAGGGCACAGTGAGCTGAGGGACGCCCACGGTGCCCTCCAGAACGGTGTCCTCTCCAACAGGTCAGCGTTTGGACGCCCGCATCCCCGGCTGAGGGCGCCTCGGGAAGGAGCCCAAGGTGGCACCACCGGGGCTGGAGTGCACGGAGACCAGAGACCCTGCGTACCCCGAGGGCTTAGGGTCACCAGGGATGGCTGGTGCATTGGGGGTGTCTGCGTGCACGATCCCGCGGGTGCTGCACCCTCCCCTTGGGTCACAGTGGTCACAGTGGAGTCACCTCTTTTGGGATGAGAGGAGGGTCAGGGATACCCAGGCCCCCGGGATGGGGGGGCGCTGCAGGCTCCGGAGGCTTTGCACGGAGTGGAGACGGCCACCGTCCCCCCTCACTGCCTCTGCGCCTCTGTCTCTCCCGCCTGTCCATCCAGTATCGATCCATCAATCGAAGTGAAGTATCTATGGATCAGTGGTGTGTCTCTGTCTCCTAGTCTTTCATCCCTACGCAAGTGCAGATACGCACACGTGCACACCGCTGGGCTCCTGAACTACACGGACACCTGCCCACACGCGCTGTGGGCGTCTGAACAGAACGGACACCTGTACGCAAGCGCCCTGGGCGTCTGAGCCACCCGGACACCTGTACGCATGCGCCCTGGGCGTCTGAGCCACCCTGACACCTGTACGCATGCGCCCTGGGCGTCTGAGCCACCTGGACACCTGTACGCATGCGCCCTGGGCGTCTGAGCCACCCGGACACCTGTACGCACGCGCCCTGGGCGTCTGAACCACGTGGACACCTGCCCGCACGCGCCCTGGGCGTCTGAACCACGTGGACACCTGCCCGCACGCGCCCTGGGCGTCTGAACCACGTGGACACCTGCCCGCACGCGCCCTGGGCGTCTGAACCACGTGGACACCTGCCCGCACGCGCCCTGGGCGTCTGAACCACGTGGACACCTGCCCGCACGCGCCCTGGGCGTCTGAACCACGTGGACACCTGCCCGCATGGCGCACCCTGGGCGTCTGAACCACGTGGACACCTGTACGCACGCGCTGGGGGCGTCTGAACCACGTGGACACCTGCCCGCACGCGCCCTGGGCGTCTGAACCACGTGGACACCTGCCCGCACGCGCCCTGGGCGTCTGAACCACGTGGACACCTGCCCGCACGCGCCCTGGGCGTCTGAACCACGTGGACACCTGCCCGCACGCGCCCTGGGCGTCTGAACCACGTGGACACCTGCCCGCACGTGCCCTGGGCGTCTGAACCACGTGGACACCTGCCCGCGCGCGCCCTGGGCGTCTGAACCACGTGGACACCTGCCCGCACGCGCCCTGGGCGTCTGAACCACGTGGACACCTACCCGCGCGCGCCCTGGGCGTCTGAACCACGTGGACACCTGCCTGCACGCGCTGGGGGCGTCTGAACCACGTGGACACCTGCCCGCACGCGCCCTGGGCGTCTGAACCACGTGGACACCTGTACGCACACGCCCTGGGCGTCTGAACCACGTGGACACCTGCCCGCACGCGCTGGGGGCGTCTGAACACATTTGTCTTTTCTCCTCAAACCACGTGGAAGGCGAGTCCTCAGCTCCGTCTGCTCCCGCGAGCATCTCCTGGGAGCAGGACCCGCTGCGCCTCGCACGAGACGCCCTTCCCGGAATGCACAGCACGCTGGGCACGCTCCAGGTGGCACAGTCGTCGCCAAGTGTACGGGGACGCCTGCTTCGTCCCCAACCGCTCACAGGTGGAGGCGCCCGCCCGGGGCTCGGGTTCCGGGGCCAGGCCGCGCCCTCGGGGGAGGCCAGCCGCGCAGGGACCCGGAGCGGCGTGCAGGCGCCGTTGCGCGCGCAGCCACAGGATGGCACTGTGAGCCACGGAAAGCTCCTGCGCGCTCAAACCCCGCCTGCACCCTGGGGTTTTCCCTGCCGTTTCTCCCTCCGCCTTCCCCACGGGTGTCACGTTTCGCTTTCGAAGTTCCCGGCACACCTGTGGCGACCGGGTGCCTGTCCCCATCCTCCCCAGGCCGGGACGTGCGCTGCCCGGGGCCCACCCAGGCACTCAGAAGTGACCTTTCGGAGCCCGCAGGCTTCTCCCAGCAAAACCACCGGGGTCGGCTGCAGGGCAAGGGCCATGCGGGTTCACGGGCATCTCGCGGGTTCACGGGCATCTCGCGTGTCAGATGGACGCCGCCGGCCACGGGTGGGTGTCCAGGGTCCCCCACGCTCCCCACCGTCCGCCCCAGCCAAGGATCCCGTGAAGAAAGTCAGGACCCCGGGCTCCCCATGGTCAGGAACACATCCGGCGACCTGCATGCTGTGCAGACGCAGGGAGGGCTGTGCCCGTGTCCCCGGGTCCCTGGGTCCCCACCCAGCCCGGCGATTCACACGCACGGCGCCCCGCAGGCTGCCCTGTATCCCTCTCGGGCACCTGTGGCTCCGTGTCGCCCTGTAAACGCCACTTGTGGTCAAACTTCCTGAGAAGCTACTCGGTCGGCTCCCCGCTGCTTCCTCGAATCCTCTGAACAGCGCTTGTGCCCAGATGGCCTAAGTGGCCGAAGTGTCCCCGCAGAGCCCCCGGTGGGCGCAAAGGGTGTCTAGGTGGCGGCGCCTCGGTGTCCTCGGTGTCCTGGGCTTGGGATCGGTCCCGTGCTTGTAACTTCCAAGCAGCGCAGCATGCGACGTCCCCGAAGTGTGACCGCCGTCCGCTGTTGTCACACTCGAGCAGGACGGCTGGTCCCGAACCCACGTGTGGCCTCCCGACCCCAGAGACGGCGGCCGTCTGCAGCTGCCCGCTGGTGGCTCTGGGCTCCGGCCGCGTGTGCGCACGGGCAGGCCCTGCAAGGTGCCCGCGGCTCCGGCTCCAGGAGAGGTGCCTCCTCCGCCACTTGCAGCGACCTCGCCGCCCAGCGGGTGGCCCCCGGGCCACTGCCCTCCCCGCCGGCGCACACCCGCGTGTTCTCCACGGCTGGGCACCCCCGCGGCAGCTGCCACGGCTCGGGGTGCGGGTGGGTCTGGGCCACGCGGGCGAGGGACCTGGGCCTCCTGCTGGCAGGTGCGCAGGCTCCTCGGGGCAAAGCTGCCAAATGGTCACATAAAGTGGTGGAAAGAGTAATTTCGACCTTAGGTACGTTTTACCACGATTCCCAGGAACCTCTAAGCAGCCACGCACGCTCGTTGGCCGGCAGCCCTTGGCACTTGCCCGACGACGCACGAGCTTGCACCGTAGCTTCGGGTGAGTCAGAGGCCACCTGTCCAGGTCACCTGGTGGCTCTCTGTTGTAGCCGCTGCCCTGGACCCCCGTGCGGCCTGACGCAGGAGCTCTGTGGGGGCAACTGCCACGGCTCGGGATTGCACACCACCCCGTGCGCATCCTGTCCCAGAGTCAGCAGGAGCGGCTCTCGGGGTTTCTCTGGGTGGGTCGGTGTCACGTGGCCGGGCGGGGGGTGCAGGGGGCTGCAGGGATGGTGGGGACGTGTCCGTTTGCATCTCGTTATTTTATTTTATTATTTTATTTTATTTTTACTTTATTTTATTTTATTTTATTTTAATTTTATTTAAAGATTTTATTTATTCATTCATGAGAGACCCGGAGAGAGAGGCAGAGACACAGGCAGAGGGAGAAGCAGGCCCCCTGCAGGGAGCCCGACGCGGGACTCGATCCCAGGACCCCGGGGCCACGCCCTGGGCCAAAGGCAGATGTTCAACTGCTGAGCCCCCCGGGGATCCCGTTATTTTAGAAGGACAACCAGCTTCTCTAACTTTCAGGGCTCTCTCATCGCTCCCCCTTCCTGAGTGTGCAAGGGGGGGGACGAGGTCCGGCCCAGGCTTTCTTCTTTTGTGTAACTTCATTATCACATTTATGTTTCTCCCCTTTTCTCATTGTGATCGAATATACGGAACATGAAGTTATGATTCGTAACCACTTTTAAGTGCACAGCTCAGTGGCGCCGGGCGCATTCGCACTGTTGTGTGAGCATCCCCACCATCGTCTCCAGAACATTCCGACTCCCACAACTGAAGCCCCGTCCCCATGAACCACGGACTCCCCACCCCCGTCCCAGGCCCTGTTCCTACCATCTCCCCTCTGCACAAATGTGACTCCCCTGGGGACCCTGTGTATCTGGAACCAGGCTGGATTTGTCCTTTCATGTCTGGTTTATGTCACTGAGCGCAGGTCCTCAAGGCCCATCCACGTCCTGGCAGGGGCAGAACGTCCTTCCTTTTCAAGGCGGCATCATATTCCACTGTGTGTATGGACTACCTGCTCTTTGTTCATCTGCCCATCCATCCACCCATCCTCCCATCCATCCACCCATCCACCCATCCACCCCCCCACCCATCCACCCCCCCACCCATCCACCCATCCACCTATCTATCCATCCACCCCCCACCCATCCTCCCATCTATCCATCCACCCACCCATCCTTCCATCCTCCCATCCACCCATCCATCCATCCACCCCCCACCCATCCTCCCATCTATCCATCCACCCACCCATCCTTCCATCCTCCCATCCACCCATCCATCCATCCACCCTCCACCCATCCTCCCATCTATCCATCCACCCATCCTCCCATCCATCCATCCACTCACCCTCCCATCCATCCATCCACCCACCCACCGTCCCATCCATCCATCCACCCATCCATCCACCCATCCATCCATCCACCCTCCCATCCATCCATCCACCCACCCACCGTCCCATCCATCCATCCATCCATCCATCCATCCACCCCCCACCCATCCTCCCATCCACCCATCCATCCATCCACCCCCCACCCATCCTCCCATCTATCCATCCACCCATCCTCCCATCCATCCACCCACCCACCCACCCTCCCATCCATCCATCCACCCATCCTCCCATCCATCCATCCATCCATCCATCGTTCCATCCACCCCCACCCATCCTCCCATCTATCCATCCACCCACCCACCCATCCTTCCATCCATCCATCCACCCATCTATCCATCCACCAGCCCACCCATCCTCCCATCCATCCTCCCATCCACCCATCCATCCATCCACCCACCCACCCTCCCATCCATCCATCCATCCACCCACCCACCCATCCTCCCATCCATCCATCCACCCACCCACCCTCCCATCCATCCATCCACCCATCCACCCATCCATCCATCCACCCATCCATCCATCCATCCACCCACCCATCCTCCCATCCATCCATCCACCCATCCATCCATCCACCCCCCACCCATCCTCCCATCTATCCATCCATCCATCCATGCATCCATCCATCCATCCATCCACCCACCCATCTATCCACCCACCCACCCATCTATCCACCCACCCATCCATCTGTCCATCCAACCACGGACACTTGAGTTGCTTCCACCCCTTGGTACTGTGAACAATGACTGAAAATTTCTGTATGTGCTTCTACGTGAACATGTTTTCGGTTCCTGTGCATCTACACCTGGCGTAGAATCACTGGATCACACGAGGTTCTTCTCTGTTTTAATCCAATGAGAAGTGCTTCTCATTTTGGCTGCATGTCGTTGGTGCATGAGACTCAGGCCCCTCATGGCACCGCAGGGTCTGGCTCCCAGGGACCCTCCGTCCCCTGGCGCTCCTGAAACGTCCCCTGTTGGTGTAATTCTGTATGTTACACCTCAGCCACATGAAGAGTAAACTCAATCAGGGCAGGGGAAGACCACTCTGTCTCGGCTTCTTCGTTTCCAACCCAGCTCTGAAATCGAATCCTGTGGGACCTGCTGTTTGGCGGAGTGGGAAGGGGGTTCAACCTGGACGCACGGCCAGCATCACGACTGTGCAGCCAACACCGCTGCCATGATCACCCCCCGCCATTGACCCTCCGGACCCGCCTCCCCCTCGGCCACCATCGCCTCATGGACTCTTCACACCCGCCTCCCCCTTGGCTGTTACCTCAGGGAATGTAAGCTCCTTCCACCCGCCGTTTCCTCGGCGCGACACCCAGAGGCTTCCCGGAGACGCGTGTCGTGGCTGCAGTGGGTTCTGGACGTGGTGTGTGGTGTCCCATCCACCTGCACCGTCCAGCTGTGCCTCCCCTCCTTGTGCCCTGGGCCTCCGCTCTAGGCCTTGCATCCTCCGGGCAGCGATGGGGTCTCACCCCACGTGACCTCCCTGCCCTGGGTGCCTGCGCCCACGCTCCTTCCTTGCCCCAGCCCTCCCGCGTGCTCTCACCCCAGCCCCCTGCCCGCCGTCTGCACGCCTGCCATCCCCTGCGACCGTCACCCTCACCCTCACCCTGACCGTCGTAGGGTCCTCCCTGTGCCGCGGCTCCTCCGCATGCCCCGGTCCTGACCCGGGCCCTCGGGTGCCCCAGGTGTCGGCCCTGTGAGCTCCGCTCAGACGACACCTACCGCACACAGCGCCCCCATCGCTCGTGTGCCTGCGCTTCCCGTGACCTCTGCCTGTAGCCCCGTCCAGGGCGCCAGCACGTCCGCCCTGACCACTCAGCAGCCCCGTGGCCGCTGCCCGCCGCTTGACCCCACCTGACCCTGCTCGACCCCACTGCCTGCCGTCTACCAGGCCGCCAACCCGTCCTCTGTGGACGGACCGGCCAGCTCTGGACGTGTCCCTGCACGGGATGCTGTGACGTTGGCCCTTTGGTGCCTGCTTGTCCACATGGTACATGTTCCGGGTCCGTGCACGGGGGAGCAAGTGTCGGAGTGTGAGCCGGGGCAGGTGTGGGCGGTCCCTTCCCTGCGTCCGCATCCAGGCTCCCCTATCCCGCCGCAAACAACACGGTGGCTGCCCGTGCACGTGGGGGCCATGTCTGTGATCGCGGCGGTGCAGGGCGAGACCCCACAGCCGGGAACACGGACGCCCAGCCGTGTGGCTCCTGGCACCCGGCGTCTACACCCTGGCCCACGGCCTTTGGGTGCTGGCTTCCCGCTCAGCGAGAGGAAGCTGTGTGGCCAGAGAGCAGAAAGGTCGAGACCCCGTGGCCTCCCAGCCCTCGAGGCTCTGACCCCTGCCCCCAGGCTCCCTGCCCATAAAAGGCACGTTGGACGTCGTCTTCTGGAGCGGGAAGCCGGGGTTCGGGGCCTGGGCGTCCCCTCCGTCTGCTTCAGCTTCCCACGCCTGCGTCTCCTGCCGTTGTGTCCTGGGTGCGCAGGGGCGAGCCGGGCAGAGCACACATGGTCCTGCAAGCCTGGACGGAGGCCCTGAGCGAAGCCTGCAGGGTGCCAGGAAGCCCTTTCTGGGGACCCAAGGGTGTTTCTGCGCCCAGGCCAGGGTGTTGGGGTCTGTGCCGGGGGGCATCGGGTCCAGCTTGTGTTCTATTCCCTGTGACGCCAGCAGCGAACAAGGCCGTTTCCGGGACGTGTCCGTTTTCTCAGGGGTTAAGGACACGTTTGTTTGGCGGAGCTGCTTCCCCCAGCGGCCTAGGATCCACGGCGGGGGAGGGAGGGGCTTCCCACAGTCCGTCGGGACAGACCCCATTCCGTTTATCTGTCCATCCTGGGGCAGTCGGTGGTTTCCGCCTCTGCTTGGTGCAAATAGAGACGCCACGCACGTGTTTTGAGGCCCCCGTTGTCCATTCTTTGAGGTCAGACACCCGGGGCGTGAATCCTGGGATTGTGCGGTAATCCTGCATGAACCATTGGTGGGGGGGGCCGCGGTTCTTGTCATCTGGGGGTCACAGTTCTCGGCATCTGGAGGTCGTGGTTCTCAGCGGGGACGCACAGCAGCGAGGTTGCCCTGGAACGTGACCCCAAGGTCACGTCATTGGGGTTCCTGTGTTCACATCCCCTGGGACCCTGTGAGCGGGACCTTATGCGTCAACAGGGTGTTTGCAGATGCGGTGACATGAAGCACATGAGATGAGCTCGTCCTGGACCAGGTGGCCCTACGTCTAACGACGGGGGTCCTCGTAAGAGACAGGAGAGGAGCCGCAGATGCAGAGGAGGAGGCCCGTGAGGACAGAGGCGGAGACGGGAGGGACGCGGCCTCCAGCCGGGGGACAACTGGGGCCCCAGATGTTGGAAGAGGCAGGAGGGACCCTCCCCGGAGCCCCTGCAGGGAGCAGGGCCTCGGGACACCGTGAATTCAACAGGCCGACCCGCAGCAAGGGCCTGGGCTGGCCCACAGCCCTGCCTGCCCGCACCGTGCACACCCAGCGTCCACCCGCATGGTGCTCCGCGTGGGAACCGCTCCTCCCCAAGCCCCACAGACGCCGACCCCACTGAGCTCTGCAGGCGGGTGCCTCTGAGCCGGGGTGCGGGTGGGGGGCCCCCGGTGGATCTGTGTGCAAACGAGCATTACCTGCGGTGTTCCGCGAGCGGCCCTTTGATGTGGGGTCTGACACCCTGAGACGGTGAGGAAGAAAATAACTTTAAAAATTTTAAGAAACCCTAATTGAAGTTAACATAAAAGAAGATGCACGGTGTTAATTGGTCTGTCTCCGGCATAATGCGGGCCCTGGAGACCATGTCCCTCGCCCCCTGCCAAAGTGTCAGGACTCACATCTTTAATTCAACACGCTTTGTATTAATTACCTCTGGATAAGGTAAGCTTTGATGGCGAGCCCTTTATTAGGACACGGCGCCTCCAGATAAATAAATGAGGGATGGATGAGCGCGCAACACTCGGTCCGACTGCGCCCGGGAAGGGGCGCTTGTGCGTGGAGCGCGTGATGGATGCAGGGGCGGCGTTCCGCGGGCATCCTGGGCGGGGCGGGGATGTGGCTGGGGGGGCGCGGGGGCGCGTCCAGACCGCCCTCCCCACCAGGACTGCGGGGGCCAGGGGGTGAGGGCAGTGTGCGCACCTGTCCGTCCGGCCCAGGGGCGGTGCTCCATGGGCATCCTGGACGGGGATGTGGCTGGGGGGGCGCAGGGGCGCGTCCAGACCGCCCTCCCCACCAGGACTGCGGGGGCCAGGGGGTGAGGGCAGCGTGCGCACCTGTGCGTCCGGCCCAGGGGCGGTGTTCCATGGGCATCCTGGACGGGGCGGGGACGGGGATGTGGCTGGGGAGGAGCAGGGGCGCGTCCAGACCGCCCTCCCCCGGACTGCGTGCGCCGGCGGGTGTTGGCTGCGTGCGCACCTGCGCGTCGGGCCCAGGGCGGTGTTCCGCGGGCATCCTGGACCGGGGAGGGGGGGACGTGGAGGAAGAGGGGGGCGCAGGGGCGCGTCCAGACCGTCCCCCCCCAGGACTGCGGGGGCCAGGGGGTGAGGGCAGCGTGCGCACCTGTGCGTCCGGCCCAGGGCGGTGTTCCATGGGCATCCTGGACCGGGCGGGGACGGAGATGTGGCTGGGGAGGAGCAGGGGCGCGTCCAGACCGCCCCCCCCACCAGGACTGCGGGGGCCAGGGGGTGAGGGCAGTGTGCGCACCTGCGCGTCGGGCCCAGGGCGGCGTTCCGCGGGCATCCTGGACGGGGGAGGGGGGGACGTGGAGGAAGAGGGGGGCGCAGGGGCGCGTCCAGACCGCCCCCCCGACTGCGTGGGCCGCGGGTGTGGTCTGCGCCTGCACCTGCGCGTCCGGCCCTGGAGCGTGCGTGACCTGAGGCCGGTGAGGAGCGAAGGAACAGGTGCGGCCACGTGCAGCTCCGCCCCGCGCGCGTCTGGGACACCTGCCTGCGGAGCCGGGGCCGGAGGGCGCCTGCCCGGGGTCTGAGCTCCGGCTGCGGGCTCAGCGGTCACGGCGGCCCCAGGACACCCGTGCGCACAGTCCCGGCGCTGGGGCCCTGAGGGGAGCCGGATGCGGGACTCGATCCCAGGACCCCGGGGTCACGCCCTGGGCCCAAGGCTGACGCGCAACCGCTGAGCCCCCGGAAGCGATGTTTTCAACTGAATTTCAACACTTTCTTGTTTTGCCGGGATCCCACTTACGGATCCATCTTCGTTTTTACACACGCGTAAGAGCGCGACACGCGGCGCATGTCCGACGGGCCTTTGCGCTTTAGTCTCGTTACCGGGAAAAAATAACCTGCACGTTCCAGCGGGGGAATTCTACAAACCCTTTCCAGAAATGGGCATGTTCTAATGAATGAGAATACAGTTATTTACTTAGTTAATCATTAATTAATTGCCAGTTAACTCATTTGAGAACCAGCCGACCGCGTTGAATGTCACCAAGGGAAGGCTTGTGGCCTCGGGTGCGGCAGCCTGGGCAGCCCGGGAGGCTCCTGCTCTGCTGGCCTCGCCTCACCTGCGGCCCCTGCGGGGACGCCCATGTCTGTGCCCACGTCCAGGGTGGGGACCCTGCCCGCCGCATTTGCGAAGTCTGCGAGGCCGCCACGCACGGAGCGAGTTGGTGTGCAAGACGGCGCTGCGGCTTTGCACGTTGGCTCTGCCAACCTCCCTGGGGTGTGGGGTGACCCCAACACGCGCTGCGTGGACGTCCAGGTCCGGACGCCTGAGACGGGGTGTGGACGCTCGCAGGGGGTCGCCGGGGTCACCAGCCCTGAGGCCAGAATTGGGGGTCGGTGACCCCCAGCCCGGGTGGCCGATGGGCACCCTGGGATCAGGTTGAGGCCTCTGTGGCCTGTGCATGGGCACAGACATGAGCTGGTGCCCTCCGGCACTGGCAGCAGGTGTGATGCCCTCAGGGAGGGCAGTCGGGGTGTCCTGGGGAAACCAAGCAGCAGGTCGAGTGTGTCCGGCTCCCCAGGCTGCCCCAGGCTGCCCCAGGCATGGACGGGTCCTCCTGGACACCAGGCTGGGCACACCCGTGTGCTCAGAAGGACGCACACATGCCCCGGGCTGCTTCCACGAGGCCACTGCCCAGGTCAAGCGAGTGGCCAGGCGGGGCATCGGGGGCAGCAGGGCAAGACGCCCCGCAGGGGCCAGGGGCGCGGGACACGTCCAGCAGACAACACGGCAGTCCCCCGGCCACCCCGGGCCCCCGGGGACGCGGCAGGAGCACCCCGACCAGGGCAGATGAGGCCCTTCGCCGCGAGCAGAGCCCTAATCCACGATGAGGTCGCTTTCCCGGAAGGAAGACACATTCCCCTGAACCGTGTTCCTCTTTCAAGAGACTCTGGGGGGGGGAAGCGGGGGGGGTTTCCCCTGAAACCGTCTGCATTTTGCTCCATGATTAACTCTTGGCAGCAGTTGAGACCCAGAGGTACAGCAGGGAGCCCAGCGGGGTTTGCGGGGTGGGGGGGCAGGGCCGGTGACCCCGTCTTCTGCCTCATGGGGGAGACAAAGGAAATGCACAGAGGCCTGTCCCCCCATGCACAGAGGCCTGTCCCCCCTCCATGCACTGAGGCCTGTCCCCCTCCATGCACAGAGGCCTGTCCCCTCCATGCACATAGGCCTGTCCCCCTCCATGCACAGCGGCCTGTCCCCCTCCATGCACATAGGCCTGTCCCTCTCCATGCACAGAGGCCTGTCCCCCTCCATGCACAGAGGCCTGTCCCCCCATGCACAGAGGCCGGTCCCCCTCCATGCACAGAGGCCTGTCCCCCCCGTGCACAGAGGCCTGTCCCCCCTCCATGCACAGAGGCCTGTCCCCTCCATGCACAGAGGCCTGTCCCCCCCATGCACAGCGGCCTGTCCCCCTCCATGCACAGAGGCCTGTCCCCCTCCATGCACAGCGGCCTGTCCCTCTCCATGCACAGAGGCCTGTCCCCTCCATGCACAGAGGCCTGTCCCCCCCATGCACAGAGGCCTGTCCCCCCTCCATGCACAGAGGCCTGTCCCCTCCATGTACAGAGGCCTGTCCCCCTCCATGCATAGAGGCCTGTCCCCCCCATGCACAGCGGCCTGTCCCCCTCCATGCACAGAGGCCGGTCCCCCTCCATGCACAGAGGCCTGTCCCCCCCGTGCACAGAGGCCTGTCCCCCCTCCATGCACAGAGGCCTGTCCCCTCCATGCACAGAGGCCTGTCCCCCCCATGCACAGCGGCCTGTCCCCCTCCATGCACAGAGGCCTGTCCCCCTCCATGCACAGCGGCCTGTCCCTCTCCATGCACAGAGGCCTGTCCCCCCCATGCACAGAGGCCTGTCCCCTCCATGTACAGAGGCCTGTCCCCCTCCATGCACAGCGGCCTGTCCCTCTCCATGCACAGAGGCCTGTCTCCCCCCCGGGCAGAGAGGCCTGTCCCCCTCCATGCACAGAGGCCTGTCCCCTCCATGCACAGAGGCCTGTCCCCTCCATGCACAGAGGCCTGTCCCCCTCCATGCACAGAGGCCTGTCCCCCCATGCACAGAGGCCTGTCCCCTCCATGCACAGAGGCCTGTCCCCCTCCATGCACAGAGGCCTGTCCCCCCATGCACAGAGGCCTGTCCCCCTCCATGCACAGCGGCCTGTCCCTCTCCATACACAGAGGCCTGTCCCCCCCATGCACAGAGGCCTGTCCCCTCCATGCACAGAGGCCTGTCCCCCTCCATGCACAGAGGCCTGTCCCCTCCATGCACAGAGGCCTGTCCCCCCCATGCACAGAGGCCTGTCCCCCTCCATGCACAGCGGCCTGTCCCTCTCCATGCACAGAGGCCTGTCTCCCCCCCGGGCAGAGAGGCCTGTCCCCCTCCATGCACAGAGGCCTGTCCCCTCCATGCACAGAGGCCTGTCCCCTCCATGCACAGAGGCCTGTCCCCCTCCATGCACAGAGGCCTGTCCCCCCATGCACAGAGGCCTGTCCCCTCCATGCACAGAGGCCTGTCCCCCTCCATGCACAGAGGCCTGTCCCCCCATGCACAGAGGCCTGTCCCCCTCCATGCACAGCGGCCTGTCCCTCTCCATACACAGAGGCCTGTCCCCCCCATGCACAGAGGCCTGTCCCCTCCATGCACAGAGGCCTGTCCCCCTCCATGCACAGAGGCCTGTCCCCTCCATGCACAGAGGCCTGTCCCCCCATGCACAGCGGCCTGTCCCCCTCCATGCACAGAGGCCTGTCCCCTCCATGCACAGAGGCCTGTCCCCCCCCCGTGCACAGAGGCCTGACCCCCCTGTGCACAGAGGCCTGACCCCCCTGTGCACAGAGGCCTGTCCCCCCCCGTGCACAGAGGCCTGTCCCCCCATGCACAGAGGCCTGTCTACTCCCGTGCACAGAGGCTTGTCCCCCCCGTGCAGAGAGGCCTGTCCCCCTCCATGCACAGAGGCCTGTCCCCCCGGTGCACAAAGGCCTTCCCCCGCCCCCTGCACAGAGGCCTGTGCCCCTCCTTGCACAGAGGCCTGACCCCCCGTGCACAGAGGCCTGTCCCCCCCCATGCACAGAGGCCTGTTCCCCCCCTCCAATGCACAGAGGCCTGCACAGCTGCTCCATCTGCTCATGGACTGAGGTCAGTCCCCTGTGTCCCCCTGAGTACTCAGTCTGTGCCCCCCAGGGGTAGATCCCCCATATGCCTGTGGGAGGATGGGTGTCCTGTGGAGAGGGCAGGCCCCTGTTGTCCTGCGGTTCCAGGGACGTGTGACCTCGCAGGGCACAACAGTGGCGTCCATCAGGTCACCTGTCGGGAGCTCTCACCCCCTGGGGGAAGCACAGCGTGGGCCTGTATTTGGAAGCGGGGTCTCTGAGGAAGGGAGTAAGGCCGGATGAGGTCAGGAGGGTGGGCCTACCCCTCAGGCCTGGGGTCCTTATAGGAGGAGGACACGGGGACAGAGACACGCGCAGAGGGGCCACCACGTGAGGACGTGGGGAGGAGACCGCGTCCACCCCGCAGGAGGAGGCCTCAGGGGGAACCAGCCTCAGCCCCTCCTGGATGCCAGATTCCCCGCCTGCAGGCCCGGGGTCCCCGAGCGGCTTCTTACAGCAGCTGCAACCGGCCGGTGCGGGACCGATAACCCCACGGAAGACCATGGAACCCCGGGGGCGTCCCGTCGCCTTCGCCTGCCCCACATCCTCCGTCCTCTGCAAGCCTCGGGGTGACCTCGGTCCCGACACGGGCACAGGCTCTTCTGGCTCTTTTCTCTCATTCCCTTTATTTGTTTTTTCCCCCTTGTCTTGCCTTTTGTTTCCTACTTGGGGGATTTTATTTTATTTTATTTATTTTTATTATTATTTTTTTACTTGGGGGATTTTAAAACACGCCGGCGCATCACGTCGTTTTGTCTGTCGGTGGCTCAACACACGTCTGTGAGCCACGCGTGCGCCTTACTGTGCTGCTTGCATACGGGTCGCGAGGGTGGGGAACTGTTCCAACCCCGCAAGGGGCACTTCCTTGTCTTTTTTTATAAAAACATTTTACTTATTTATTCACGGGAGACACACAGTGGGTTGAGAGCAGACGGGGCACAGATGAGATGAGGTAAAGTAGCGCAGAGAGGAGAGAGGATTGTCCGCGAGCATGGGGAGGACCGATTCCTCAGACTACGTGTATTTTGGGGCACAAAACGCACATTCGCCGAGGCGGAGTGAGCACAGGCCACGAGGCAGCGGGCGATGGCTCCTCAGGAACGACCTGTGCCCTCGGACTCCACGCAGGTCCGGAAAATAGAGCATCTCCAGCGGCGAGGAGGTCCCCGCCTGTGCCTCTCGGTCAGGGCCTCCTCCCAAATGTCCCCAATATTCCGGTTTTTGTCAGATTATGAAACTGGCTTCATTATATGTGTTTGTTACACACGGACGGGTGTGCACATCTCACTATGGAAGGAGGATACGTCGTGCCACTTCACGACAGTTTGTAATGATGCATCTGGTACACAGTGCTCCCGGGTCTCAGCCGCCACTGCGAGTGCTCCTTGGTCTCGATCCGTCATCCTGGGTGCTCCCCGGTCTGGTCCCCATCACCCTGGGTGCTCCCTGGTCTGGTCCCCACCACCCTGGGTGCTCCCCTGTCTGGTCCCCACCACCCTGGGTGCTCCCTTGTCTGGTCCCCACCACCCTGGGTGCTCCCCGGTCTGGTCCCCACCACCCTGGGTGCTCCCCGGTCTGGTCCCCACCACCCTGGGTGCTCTATGGTCTGGTGCCCATCACCGTGGGTGCTCCCAATCTGGTCCCCATCACCCTGGGTGCTCCCTGGTCTGGTCCCCATCACCCTGGGTGCTCCCCGGTCTGGACCCCATCACCCTGGGTGCTTCTCGGTCTGGTCCCCACCACCCTGGGTGCTCCCTGGTCTGGTCCCCACCACCCTGGGTGCCTCCCGGTCTGGTCCCCACCACCCTGGGTGCTCCCCGGTCTGGTCCCCACCACACTGGGTGCTCCTTGGTCTGGTCCCCACCACACTGGGTGCTCCCCTGTCTGGTCCCCACCACCCTGGGTGCTCCCTTGTCTGGTCCCCACCACCCTGGGTGCTGCCAGGTCTGGTCCCCACCACCCTGGGTGCTCTATGGTCTGGTGCCCATCACCGTGGGTGCTCCCAATCTGGTCCCCATCACCCTGGGTGCTCCCTGGTCTGGTCCCCATCACCCTGGGTGCTCCCCGGTCTGGGCCCCATCACCCTGGGTGCTCCCCGGTCTGGTCCCCACCACCCTGGGTGCCTCCCGGTCTGGTCCCCACCACCCTGGGTGCTTCCCGGTCTGGTCCCCCCAACCTGGGTGCTCCCCGGTCTGGTCCCCACCACCCTGGGCGCTCTATGGTCTGGTGCCCATCACCGTGGGTGCTCCCAATCTGGTCCCCATCATCCAGGGTGCTCCCCGGTCTGGTCCCACCACCCTGGGTGCTCCCCGGTCTGGTCCCCACCACCCTGGGTGCTTCCCGGTCTGGTCCCCCCAACCTGGGTGCTCCCCGGTCTGGTCCCCACCACCCTGGGCGCTCTATGGTCTGGTGCCCATCACTGTGGGTGCTCCCAATCTGGTCCCCACCACCCTGGGTGCTCCCGTTCTGGTCCCCACCACCCTGGGTGCTCCCCGGTCTGGTCCCCACCACCCTGGGCGCTCTATGGTCTGGTGCCCATCACCGTGGGTGCTCCCAATCTGGTCCCCATCACCGTGGGTGCTCCCCGGTCTGGTCCCCACCACCCTGGGTGCTTCTCGGTCTGGTCCCCCCAACCTGGGTGCTCCCCGGCCTGGTCCCCACCACCCTGGGTGCTCTATGGTCTGGTGCCCATCACCGTGGGTGCTCCCAATCTGGTCCCCATCATCCAGGGTGCTCCCCGGTCTGGTCCCCATCACCCTGGGTGCTCCCCGGTCTGGTCCCCATCACCCTGGGTGCTCCCAATCTGGTCTCAACCCCCCTGGGTGCTCCCTAGTCTGGTCTCAGCCCCTCTGGGTGCTCCCCGTCTTTTCCCCATCACCCTGGGTGCTCCATGGTGTGGTCTCAACCCCCCCTGGGTGCTCCCTAGTCTGGTCTCAGCCCCTTCAGGTGCTCTCCCATCTTGTCCCCATCACCCTGGGTGCTCCCCGGTCTGGTCTCAGACCCCCCAGGTGCTCCCTGGTCTGGAGGGGTGACATCGTGGGCACCCTGGGGTCGATCCCCAGCACTGTTGCGGAGATAGCAGAGTGGAGGTTGTGCCGACGTGACCCCTCCCACACGGCGCCCGGGTGAGGGAGGACAGACACTAGGTGTGGCGCCCCCGGCACCCTCAGCCGCTAAGGCAGACCTCGTGTCCTGCCCCGGGTGCGGCGTCGCTGGCCTGCAGGGACTCGGTGACGGGAGGCTGCGGGGCCCTGGGGTCGAAAGCCCACCTTGTCCGCCTCGGCCAGAGCTGGAAACTCCCGCCGTGAGACACAGAGGCGTGGATGAAGGTGAGTGGACGGATTATCCTCTCCCGCGCACACGACCCTTTTCAGAGGAGGGACAGGAGAGAAAGTTGCAGAGGGGAGCCCGCAGGCGTGGCCGCAGGTGTGTGTGCAGGTGTGGCTGATGCTGCGCCCCCGGCGGTGCACGCACAGATGAGCCCACAGGTGTTGCCGGGTGCGCGTGCCGCAGCGCCTATAGCTGTGTCTGCAGGTGAGCCCGCAGGGGAGCCCGTGCACCCTCCCGTGGCACGCACCGTGGAGCCCCGGCCCGGCCTCCCCACGCGCCTCATCCTGCAGCGCAGGGCTCCTCGCTCCCACGCAGGCCGGCAGCTCACGCGGACCTGCTGACCGAGGCTCGTGGGCGGCGAAGGCGAGCGGCAACGTCGGGCGGTGGGTCCCGGTGCCCTCGCCACCCGCGCCGTGGGTGCCTGGCCGGGCCGAGCCCGCTCTCAGCAGCTCGTGGCTTGGGGACCGTCCACACCCACCTTGTCAGCCGTTGCGCGTCTTTTCCTTCCCTCCTTTCTCTTTTCTAAAGAAAAAAAGGAACAGAAAAGCCGCGGCCCAGGCCCCCTGGCCGCCTTCCTCCCTTCAAAGACCGCGAGCGCGCGGGTACATGACATCCACCAGCTCCCCGCTCGCCTGCGTGTTTGATTTGTGCCGCGACTCGGAGGCGGGCTGACAGCCGGTGGGGGGGGCGCGGGCGTGGGGGCGCAGGTCCCGCGTGGGCGCCCCGGGCCGCCGCCGCCTTTGTACCGCCCGCGCCGGCCCCACGCTGCGCGCCCGGCTGGCTGTCAGCGGCGCCGGCCTGAGCCGGTAGGAGCGGCTCCCCGTAGGTTACACATCTTCTGTGTTTTGACATTGACCTTAATACATAATTTAACCGCGAAGCCCGAGCAACGCGGAACGAGATAAGAAAAGACCGCGGAACGGGCAAATAAAGTGATGTTCAATCAGAAATCATATTTGTTCCCGGTGCCCGAGACGTGCGCGTTCAGAACAAGAGCGGCTGGCGGGGGTGGGCAGGGGGGGACCCGGGGTGCAGGCAGGTGGGCGACGGGGGTCCTGCACGGGGCCGCTGCTCAGTCCCCGGGAGGGTCCCGCAGGCTCGGCGGGGGCGCAGTGAGGGGGGCGCGGGCAGCCAGGCCCCGGTCTGTGTGCTCTCCGGGGGCGCAGGTGTGGCCCGCAGGTGCCCGCCGAGGGGTGCACGTGCCCTGCCACTGCGGCCCGCTCGACGTCTGACCTCGGGGCTACTGTGCCCCAGACGAGAGTCCCCGTAGGGACCCGGGGGTGGGATGGGGGGGCTCTGGGTCTGCAGCCTGGGGCCACAGACATGCCGCCGCCTCCAGGCCGGACACGCAGGGGTCTGGGAAGGGTGGCACTGCTGTGGGTGTGGACACGCAGGGGCTCGGGGGCACCGCTGTGACTGTGGACCAGCCTCCTCCCCCAGGCGGGACACGCAGGGACTCAGGGGGGCACTGCTGTGGGTGTGGACGCTGCGGGCACGGACATACGACCTGCACACAAGACCCCGTTGGTTTCCCGCAGCTCAGCTTCCACACGGGGAGACCGACACGAGGGAGGGAGGACACGCAGGGGGCAACACACTCTCCCCCCGCACGAGCACCCACACACAGACACGTGTACATGCACACACGCGTGCAGACATGCACCTCTCCACACATCTCTGTGCACGTATGTGCAACACAGCAAACATGGACACACGCTACACACACGTACATGCACACGCGTGTGCACATATGCACACCCACCTCTATGCACACAGGCACCCATCTGTGCACATGCGTGCAACACAGCAAACATGGACACACTCCCACACGTGCACCCATATACATATGCACACATGCGCACACATGCATCCATCTCTGCTCATATGTGCAACACACCAGACGTGGACACACCCCCATACACACGCACTCACACATATACAGTATTACATGCACACACGTGTGCCCCCATGCACCCCCACCACTTCACACACATGCACATGCATGCACACACCAAACATGGACACACAGCCATACACATGCCAATATACAAGGACCCCTGAACACGCATATCCATACACATACACACACGCACCCCCATGCATACACACCCAGCTCTCCACACAGACACGCCTACACACACCCTTGTACATACACACTTCTACGCCCAAACTCACAGCCCCACACCACATCCAAGACACCTCTACACACACCCTCACCCACACACGTACATGCATAGTGCAACACACGTGCACACGCATGCCAGTACTCCTCACAGCTCTGCACCACTGACGCGTATGCCCCGGTACACGCACAGAGCCTCACGCACACGCACACACACTGCCCCGCACCCCGGCTCGTCCCCTGCATGCAGGAGGTGGAGCTGACGGTGTAGACGACGCAGGCAGCCGGCTCCGGAGCCGGACCCTAACACCCAGGCTTGTGTCCAGCCGCAGCCCCCAGCCCGGCCGTGGCCACGACGGAGCCACGGTCATTCACGATTCAGGCCCCCGAGTGGCACCGGCCACCTGAAACACGAGCCTCCCGAGCTTCACTCGGCCCGTGGACGTGCTGGCGACGGACGCTTGTTTGCACGCAGCCCCACGACGCGTGCACACCACACGGACGTGTCCGACAGCAACGATTACCTCTGCAAGCGGAGAGACAAATATCTGCGGGGCGTTTCCCTTTGCTCTTCCCTGCTGCGGCTCGGAGTTTTAATTTGGGCTTTTTTCCTCCTTGGAAAGAGGGCCTCTTGCTCTTAGATTTTCGTGGTTTACATCAGAGACGAGTGTGGGATTTTTTGTTTTGTTTTTTTTTTTATCGCGTCTTGTTTTCGTGCAGCCGGCTTTAGAACGTCCCGCGAGGCAAAACCTACTCATTAATTTTTAATGATGAAAATAAAATATATATAAAGTGAAAAAAAATTTGAGGATGGAGAAAAATGTAACAGAAATACTTTGGTGCATTTTGGTGATATTTTGCCTTTTTTTTTTTTTTTTTTTTCCCCTTAAAGACGTGGTTCTGGTTGACAGCTTAGGGAGGGCTTGTGAGTCTCCTAGGGACACAGAAGTGGATTCCAGCCCAGGTCTCGCTGGTCCCAGAGACTCGAAGCGACTCGGTGGCTGGGGAGGGAGTCATGGGAGGCATGACACGGGACGCGTCACGGGACACGCGCTACACTTGCCGACCCCCCGCGCGCTGCCACCTGCCTAGTGTTCTCACTGTGCTCCTGCTTCGTTATCTACGTAACCTGTCGTCCGTCACCCATCCACCGTCTCTCTACCTACCTACCCTCTATCATCTTTTCACGCGTACAAGGACTATTTAAAATTTCTAGATTTTATTTTATTATTTTTTTAAGATTTTATTTATTATTCATGAGAGAGAGAGAGAGAGAGAGAGAGGCAGAGACCCAGGCAGAGGGAGAAGCAGGCTCCATGCAGGGAGCCCGACGTGGGACTCGATCCCGGGTCTCCAGGATCACGCCCTGGGCGAAGGCGGCTCTAAACCACTGAGCCCCCTGGGCCACCCTGATATTGTATTTTTAAGTAATTTCCTCCCAACATTAGGCTCGAACTCACAACCCTGAGATCAAGAGTCGGGTGCTCCTCTAACTGAGCCAGCCAGGCGTCCTAAGGACTGTTTTTATGTTTTGCTTTCCCGACTTGTCCACTTATCTATTTTTATAATTTTCTTTTTTTTTTATTATTATTTTTTTATTTATGATAGTCACACAGAGAGAGAGAGAGAGAGAGAGGCAGAGACACAGGCAGAGGGAGAAGCAGGCTCCATGCACCGGGAGCCCGATGTGGGATTCGATCCCGCGTCTCCAGGATCGCGCCCTGGGCCAAAGGCAGGCGCCAAACCGCTGCGCCACCCAGGGATCCCTATTTTTATAATTTTCTATACGATTTTTGGTCTTTTCCCTCTTTTTTTTCTTTTAAACTCATTATCATAGCGATAGCAGCCATTTATCCGTGATACATGCTCCCAAAAAATCTTTCTCAATTTGCCTTTTGCTTTTGACTTTTTGCTTATTTTTTTCCGGAGAAGGGGGTCAATTTGACCAAAAATATTTCATGCCGTCAACTGCGTGACCCTTTTATTGCATGTAGATTTTCGGTCATGGTCAGAAAGGATTTCCTTCCATGCAGATGATGTAGGAAAAAAAAAAAAAAAAACGAAGGAAACTAGGGCTTTCTATTTGTTGCATTTCACTGTTGCTTCTCTGAAGGGTCATTTGTAGCCTCATTTTATTCCTAAGTCTTTTATCTTTTCTGTTGCGGCAACAAATGTCATTTTCTCGTACTGTAGATGTTCGGTGATCACTTGTGTCCGCGAAGCCCGTTCATTTCCGCATGTCAATCGTGGATCCCGCTCCCTCGAGGGCTCAAGACTTTTCTGGCTTGAGTTGGCTCTTGTTGCTTCTCTAGGGTCTTGCAGGTTTTCTGTAAGGTCACTGGGGATGCCCTATCACATCATTTGAAAAATAAATGTGATTTTGCCTTTTATTTCCCAGGTCTGGTAAATCTGATTATTTTCTTTTGTCTTCATTGCATGAGCTAATTGCTCCAGTTTGAGGTGAAATCCTCATCTATACATATATATGGAATTGTACACGGAGACCTATAGATACCCCATTAATAAGTAGCCATCTGTTTTTTATTTTTTCACTGTTTTTAGGAATTTTGCCAAAGAGAACTCATAAAATTTTTCTCCTTAGTCCTGTATATATATAAACAGAAATCACAGGGACGTGGGATCACACCCTGGACCAAAGGCGGCGCCAAACCGCTGAGCCACCCGGGCTGCCCTATATATTTTTTTGTGATATTGAATCATCCTTTTACCCCAGGGGTGAACCTCATCTGGTCACGGTGTATTATTTTTCTTAAAGTAGTGTTGTCGCTAGTTCATTTCGGGTTTTTAAACTAATATTTGTAAGTGATTTGGGGATGAAAAATTCACATTGGTGGAAATGACTGATACGTGTCTCGTCAGTGCAGCCCTATGACTTTGTGTTATGAGTAGCATTTGTGTTTGTTTTTTATTGTCACTATCACATGAATTTGAAGCGCATGGTCTTCTTGGCCTTCTAGAAGCACCAAAGCTCTGGGTGGTGTGGGGTTTGTCTGTGCTCTGGGTTGATCTTGTGAGTTTTGTGGAGTAAGTTGGAGAGATTCTTTTTTTTTTTTTTTTTTTAAATTTTATTTATTTATGATAATCACAGAGAGAGAGAGAGGCAGAGACACAGGCAGAGGGAGAAGCAGGCTCCATGCACCGGGAGCCCGACGTGGGATTCGATCCCGGGTCTCCAGGATCGCGCCCTGGGCCAAAGGCAGGCGCCAAACCGCTGTGCCACCCAGGGATCCCCAGTTGGAGAGATTCTAACTGAGGTGATGGTGACTGCCCCGGTCCTGCAGTGTCAGAGCCCACGTTGGTTTTACTTCTCTGCTTTAACGCAGGAGGGACGGCCCTAGTGAGGCCACTCCACGTAGGGTGGACGAGAGACCAGAGACACACGGAGAGTCTGTCTGTTCCCAGAGAGCTCAGCAGCTGGGATGGAGACGTGTTAATATTCACCTAATTAACTCACAGTCCGCGACTTGCCCTGATCCAGGAGGACGTGCGTGTGCGTGCAAACACTTCCCATCGCCACTCGTCCTCTTCCTCCTCATCGTGTTGCTCGGAGGCCACAAAAGCAGAATGTGGCTTGTTCCCTTCACCAAGTGTCCGCCTTCCTCTTCCGTTTGAGGACGGCTGGAGTTCCTCGCCGTTGAATCTACCGGAACTCCCAGGCGTTTACTCGCCTGCTTGGAGGCCGCAGCATTTGTCGTGTAGACTGGAGTTGTTGCCACCCAGGACCCTGGAGACCCGGCCGTCATCTGGATTCCTCAGCTGCTCCTGATTGGTGTCACGGTCTCGAGGCTCCACGTGCAGGGCAGACAGGCCCATTCCCTGGTGTGTGTGGATGCTGGGCATGTCCGCACCCCACGGCATGCTGAAGAGCCACGTGGGGTAGGCTCCCCAACGCTGGCCAAGTGGGAATGACCCGAAGCCAGCAAGGGCCTCAACCCCAGCAGGGCAAGGCGCACGGAAAACCAGAGCGAAGATCTCTGATCCGGCCACCTTTATGCTTTGCCAAATATGAACCAGAGGCTCGGAGAGCTGGTGGCACTTGCTTTCAAGGTCCTGACAAGTCATAGTTAACTCCACGACGGGAGGATGCTCCCGGAAGAGCCTATTCCCGCCCTCCCGTCCGCACGAGCCCCTTTCCCCTCTATGCAATGATCACGAAATGTGCACCAAAAAAAAAATCCCGTCCGCGAACCCCCGAAAGCAAACCTCCCCTCTTGACCAAGTTGAGGAGAAAGACGGAACTCTCCAAGGCCGGCCCCTTTTTTCGAGTTAGGAGCAGGAAAACTTTGGACGCTCTTCGCCCAAGTCAGAAACCTATTAATTTTTCAGAGCCTGGTGAGTCCAACGTGGCTCGTCCAATTTGCTTCAAACTTCCCAGGCCGAGATGAAGCCGGAGAACTTTCCGGCCAAAGGAGATGGTTTGTCAGAGTGGAAAGGAGGTCAGATGAGGGCAGTGAGCGTGGAGGATGTGATTGCCCGGGCCTGGGACCCGGGAAGGTGTCTGCCCGGTTACCACTAATTCGCAGTCTGGGGAGGGGGGACGTCCATGCCCAAAGCAACACCATTGGCCTCGCCTTCTGGTCCTTTAATATCCCACAGACGCTCGCCGTCCTCCTCGGCCGATTTCTTTATGGCGGCGTCGACACAGCAGCAGGCGACCCCCCAACGTTGGACCCGCAAAAGGCCTTTGTGTTTGCTGTTGTTGGAAAAACCAACACGTCCCGTTTGCTCTGAGCTTCACCTACTGCCCCAGAACGTGATCCTGGTGCACCTGCCGGGAAGGGTCCCACGGTCACGTGCCATGCCATGGAGCCCCCTCTCTGCACACGGCACAGCCCTGGGGCCGACGCGGCGTGGGGTCGGGAGATGGGACGCTGGGTGCCTCCATCTCAGGCTTTGTCCTGGCGTTGAAGTCAGCATAGGGCTTGCACTTTTTCCAAGCTTTTTTTTTTTTTTTAACTAAACGTGCAATCAATCATTTTAGAGCAAAGAACTCAGGGTAGCTTCACACATTCAAGGTGTCGTGCAAGCATCACCTCTGTCTGGTTCCGGAGCATTCTCATCCCCGCAAATGAAGACCCTGTCCCCATGGGCAGCCTTCCCCATCCTCCTCTCCACAGCAATAAATAATTAACTTTCCGTCTGTGGATTTCCCCGACCCGGACATCTCGTATCCGTGGGACCACACGGCACGGGGACTTTGGTGTCTGGTCTTCTCACCGAGCACCGTGTCCTCGAGGAACGTGCATGTGGCAGCAAGTGTTGGGGCTCCGTGCCTGGGCATGGCCGAGTCATACTCCCCCTTGGGGATGAGCCCCGTGGTGTTTACCCACTGGTGGGCCTTTGGGTTGTTCGTGTCCAGCGGGGGCAGGACCACTAAGGTCCAGAGGCTCCGGGGAGGGTCCTTCCTGCCTCTCCCAGCGTCTGGGGCCCCAGACATCCCCGGGCTGGTGGCCGCGTCCCTCCCGTGTCCTCCGTTCTCACGGGGCTCCTCTGCATCTGCGTCTCCTCCTGTGTCTCTTCCGAGGACCCCTGTCGTTGGACGTAGGGCCACCTCGTCCAGGACGAGCTCATCCGGGGATCCTTGATCACATCTGGAAAGACCCTATTTCCAAATAAAGTCCCATTCGAGGGTTCCCAGCGGGCATGAAAGTTGGGGCCACTCTGCGACCACGTAAAGGAACTCCGGAGCGAGTGGACGTGCCCCGGTTCCGCAGCGAAGCCGATAAAATGCCCGTAACGAGGAGAGAGGCCAGACCGTCCCTCTCTCTCTCTCCGTCTGGATTTGTAACCCGCATTCCTCTGCTCGGTGGCGAGACTCACGTCCCGGTTGTGCAGAGAGGGCGTTTGAAGAGTCTGTGTGGCTTCCGGGACATCCGATGGTTCTCAGGAAACAGCTGGATGAGCTCGGGGTCAACGAATGAGAAGCAGATGGTGTGGGGGGGAGGGGGTTGAGGAAAGGGCGCAGGGCTGGGGGATGGAAGGGGCTGCGGGCCGAGCTCCGGGGCGCCGGGCGAGGGCTGGCGAGCGGAAAGCGCTGATTTAAGCTACCGACGGGGAGGCGGCTAGAGTCCCACGGTTGCTGTGGCCGTGCTGCGTGTGACGTCGCCCGTGAGTCCACGTCCGCGCGGGAAGTGGGTCCGGGGCCGCGGCTGCACAGACCTGCTGTCCTGCGCCAGGCGGTGGTGGCCACGGAAAGCCAGCGGCCACTCCCTTGGGACGTGCTCTGGGCAACCCGCGCCCTCCAGCCGCAGGCCACGCAGCCACCGGGCCCACGGCGCAGCCAACGGGACACTTGGAAATCACGATTGGGAAGATGCCAGGATGTCCTCCGGCCGCGCTCAGGGCACACCTGCAGGAGACGTTAGGGCTGTCGTTCCGGCGACCGCTCCCTGCTTTCCCCTCCCCTCTCCCTCCTTCTGTCCTTTTTTTTTTTCTTCTTTTTTCTGAAAAGTTATTTAAATTCAAGTTGCCGATATATAGGATCACCTGTCGCGCGCCTCATCATGTGCCCCTCGGTCCCTTCTCGATTTCCACTCGCGCTTCCGCTCAGTCTTTTTTTTTTTCTTTTCTAATTTTGAGTTTCTTTTTTGTTGTTCTTCTTTTTTTAAGGCTTTAGGGAAAAATAGCTAAGACTGTATGTATCGAAGGCGTCCCCTGGGATGTTTTGATCCGCGTGCATGTGCGCTGGGTGACGTGATCGCCCCCATCACACAGGTGCACACATCCATCTCCTCACCTGTGACCACGTTTCTCCTACAAACTTTGCAGTGAGAACATTTAAGATCGACCCCCGTGACTTGCAGGGACTCCCACGCTCACCGTGTGGTGCATGAGGGCCCCCAGACTTACCCACCCCAGGGTCCCCCCCAGAACCTACCCCCCCAAGGGTCCCCCAGAACCTAATCCCCCCAGGGTCCCTCCCAGAGCCTAACCGCCCCAGGGTCCCCCCAGAACCTACCCCCCCAGGGTCTCCACCCCAGAACCTACCCCCCCAGGGTCTCCACCCCAGAACCTACTCCCCCAAGTTGCCCCCCAGAACCTACACCCCCCAGGGTCCCCTTCCAGAACCTATCCCCTAGGGTCCCCCCAGGGTCCCCCAGAACCTATCCCCATTCCCCCCCAGAACCTAGCCCCCCAGGGTTCCAGTGGAAAGTCTGAGCCCCTGGACGAAGGACTCTGCGTCTCCCACCCCCCTGGAGAGCACGGCCTGCTGTCCGCGTCTGGGGGTCTGAGGATGTGGGGCTCCATGGGCAGGTGCGAGCCGGCTGGACGTGTCCTTGCAGGTGGAGTCCGGGCCTGAAGGTCCGTCCACGTTCACGTTCACGCAAACTGCAGGACCGGTCCTTGGGGCTCAGTGACCTTCCCTCTACCCCAAGCCTTCATTGCTCCAAGCTCTGTCACCCAACTAGTCCAATGACGGTGCTGCCCACACGGTGTTTCCGTACGTGCGGGTTTCCTCGTTCATAGCTGTGAGGCCACGCGTCCTCCTGGAACAGATACGAGCTGTGCTCAGACATTCACCCCCACCCCCAGTTTGGGGTGTTCTCCCCTCCTCTGGCGTCCCCAGACCCGCGGCTCCTGCAGGCTGGTCCACACCCGGACGGACAGCCACGTTGGACTCACCTGGCCTGCCTGGGACACGTGCCACACCCAGGTTCCCTTGTTGTATCCGGGGCCCCAGAGCTGGTTTTCACGTGGCCCCGGGCGACCCTGGTGCTGGCTGGGTTGGGAAGCCCAGGTTTTCCCCTTGTACCCCCAGCCCTTGGGCCTGAGGCCATCAGGTGCTGACCTGCACCCACTTGAGCTCATGTGGGCCCCTGAAAGCAGGTGCCTACGTTGTCCTCCCAGGGGCCGGGTGTTGGCCTGGTCTTCTCTCAGTTCCCACAAGAGTGACGACATGACCCCAACCCCCTGCACACCCGTCCCCTTGTTTGTCCTCCTCCTTGCTCATCTGCGCGGCCAGCTCGTCTGATGCTCAGCACGCAGGACTCATCACTTACAACCGCTAGTGGTGTGTGGCTCGTCCTGTACCAGCGGGCGGAGGAGATCATTTTACTCCTATTTCTCCCTGTGGTCCTTCCGGGAGTCTGTCTACCCGGCTAAATCGAGGAAGGACATCAAATCATGGATTCAGTTGTCTATTTTTTAAAGTGTTGATTATTTACCATGTTGCAGGTGCAGGGTGCTGGGGACTCACTAGCTCATGGGAAAGCGTGACCTCTGCTCTCCTGGAAGGGTGGGTGGGGAATATGACGCTCACTACGTGGTGACCATGCACCATGTTAAATTCTGAGGGGTATTGTGGGAGCTCCTTATCCACCCACCCTCCCACCTACACATCTATCTGTACGTCACCCACCTACCCCCTCATCCATTATCCATCCATCCATGCATCATCCACCCATCCATCCATCCTTCCACCCATCCATCCAGCCACCCATTCACTAACCCATCCATCCATCCATCCATCCATCCATCATCTACCCATCTGCCCATCCATCCACCGATCCATCCATCCATCCATCCATCTGCCCATCCATCCATCCATCCATCCATCCATCCATCCATCATCTACCCATCTGCCCATCCATCCATCCATCCATCCATCTCATCACCCACCCACCATGCATCCACCATCCATCCATCCATCCATCTATCATCTACCCATCTGCCCATCCATCCATCTATCCATCCATCTCATCACCCACCCACCATCCATCCACCATCCATCCATCCATCCATCCATCCATCCATTTGCCCATCCATCCATCCATCATCTACCCATTTGCCCATCCATCGATCATCCATCCATCCATCCATCCATCCATCCATCCATCTCCTCACCCACCCACCATCCATCCACCATCCATCCTTCCATCCATCCTTCCATCCATCCAGCATCTATTCAGTCTTGAATCAATGCGCTGTGGCCTGTGCCTCCAGGTTACTGAGTCTCACTTTAGCCTCTACGTAAAGATACTTCTATCTCAGATTCTTGAAGAATAGTTCTTGTCTTCTGGGAAGGACACATTTTGCTATGTACCATCCATTCTGCAACTTTAGGAGAAATCTTCCATAACAACGGCAGGACGATGACTTCCAGGCTGAATGGGCACCACTCGTGGACCCTGATGTCATCCCCCACTGCAAAGACAAGAACGGCCTCTTGGGCTTGCCTGAAAGTCTTTCACTACACGTACTTTCTATGAAGGCATCATCCTGCTTCCCGCTTATCCTTCCTCCTCCTGAGCGCCCATCTGGCTGAGTGACATCATCGGTATCTCCATCCCTCACCTGCCAGGCCAGGATTCCAAAATCACTCTATATTCCCAGGTTTATGCTTCTCCTTGGTCCTGAATTCAGGGCTCACCCTTTTGTGCTGACCTCCCTCCTTTATGACCTCCCGGCTCTGTCCTTCTACCTCCACTTCCTCCCGCCCTGCTCAGGCCAGGGGCTCCCCTGTCTTCTCCTGGCTTACTGGGATCAGGATGGCTTCTCAGCTGGGGTCCCTGCCTCTTGTTCTATGTTTTTCTGCATTGGGTTTTCGGAGGCTTTGTACAAAATGCCACAAACTGGTGGGTTGGACATCAGAGAGGTGTCCTCTCACAGTTCTGGAGGCCAGACATCTGAGATCCAGGTTGGTTCCTAGGGAGGGCCGTGAGGGACCATCTTGGTTTTGGAGGTGGGCCTCCTTGTGTGCCCGTCTGCCGCTCTTCCCAAATATCACCTTCCTATAAGAACACCAGTCGCACTGGATTACGGGCCCACTCTGAGGTGCAATGACTGCACCTCAACTGATGACATCTGCGATGGCCCTATTTCCAACGAAGGCCACCTTCTGAGGTGCTGGAGATGAGGAGGCTCACATATGACCTTTTCTGGTGGTGGGCGGGACACAGTTGAGCCCATAACACCTTCATGGCGCCAAAAATCCACCTGCATTTGCAGATGCAAGAGCCTTAGGTGTGGTTGACGATGGCACTAAAAATGGTTCTCATGTTCTGTGGGGCAGAAAGTGCATGTCACGCCGAAGGGAAGCTGCTCACATGGAAGGTACTTGGTGATGACCTGGGAACACCACGCCGCCGCTTGCTCCTGGAAGAGCAGCTGACGTTTAAAAGGCAGAGAAGCAGCAGCAAAGGTCTCGCTCAGGGATGTTGGGTGAAGCCGTGCAGGCAGGAGGGCGACGGGCCCCGGAATCACAGCAAACACCGAACAGCATCCTTGTTTCACTTTGGGGACGTTGCATTGGTTTCCGTGAAGGTGGGATCACAGCAAAATCCCGACAAAACCCCGACAGTGTCCTTATTTCACTTTGGGGCCATTGCATTGGTTTCCATGAAGGTGGGATCACAGCAAAATCCCGACAAAACCCCTAGTGTCCCTATTTCACTTTGGGGCCATTGTCTTGGTTTCCATGAGGGTGGGTCATGTGAGAAAAACTTTGGTTTGCCTGGAACAGTCGGGCTGCTAGTCCGTTTCAGAGAATTTAACTTCAAAGTTGAAATAGGGCATCCTAAAGAGGATGAGAAGGTAGAGGTATGTTTTATTGAACAACCCGAGGCACGGAAATATGAATGATCAAAGACCTTGCATGGGCATGTTTTCCCAGTTACGCGGAGCTGAGCCCAGTGTGCTGTGATCTTAATTGTGGTCAAAGGTGACTCTCCCCGAGCGGGTGGTCCTCCCGGTTCCCTGCTGGGGGGCGAGGTGGGGTCAGCAGCGCTGATGGGCGCCTGCGGCCGTCAGAGGGCATCTCAAGATGCCGCACAGAATGACTTTGCAGTCGGAGATCAAAACTCTTCTTTATTCAGCAGAGCCGTGTGCTTTGCACCGTATTCATGGCGGAGTGTGCGGTGGCGGGAGGAGGGCGTCCATCCATTTCGGGGGGACAGGAGTCTGTTTCCCACGTGGGGATCAGGACGTGGACAACCTCTGGGGACATTATGCTGGTCCCTATGTGGGGATTAGGATGTGAATGCCTTTGGGGACATTATTCTGTCTCCCACAGCACTAATCAGGTCTTTGCTCTTCCTGACGTTTTTGTTAGACTCGGGTTCCTTCCAGTCCAATTTGTTCGGGAGGGCACTGCCAACATTTTCGTTAGGCGCGCCAAGAACCAATTAGGAGGACTGCAGGGTCAGTCCCTTGCCCGAGCGCCTTCCACGCCCCCTGTGTGGTGTGAAGTCACAAGACGCGCGAGACGAGGTCGATGTGACACAGTTTGGAAACGTGTGGGTTATAGGTCCAGGGTGTGAGCCGTTCAACCGACGAATATAACGTCAGCTTAAAAGCACATCCACGTGTCCGTGCCGCGCGGGGATGGGAACCGCCAAGGCGCCATGGCGTCCACCCTCAACCCAGTTGGGGTTGGGGATGGGGATTTCACGGTGGGTGTGAAGCCGCGGCTGCCGGGTGTCTGTGGGACCCCCTCGCCCTCCGTGATGCTCTGCCCTCCACAGGCCTCCACAGCTTCGGGGTGAGTGACATCACAAGCTCAGGTGGATCTGTGCCCAGGTGTCCTGACCTCAGGACAGGTGCGAGGAGGCTCTTGGAGGCTTTCAGTTCAGGCACCGGCCCTTGGGGGCTGCGGGAAGTGCTGGGACCCCTCCCCGGGCAGGTGCTCAGGGGGCCTGAGCGGTTGGGAGAGGGGATGGGAGTCCACGCACGTGTGCCCAGGGAGAGGCACACGTGATGCTCAGCGTGCTCCTCGGAAGAAGGTCTTTACCGTCAGACTTTTCCGCGCCTCACCGCCATGCAACTCGGCGAAAAGTTTCTCCCCTTGCGCCAAACCCCGGGACTCCGTGTCCCTCCCCGCCCCTCCCCGCCGCGTCTCCTTCCAAGGCGCACGAGGGGCGATGGCTCTGTCCGTCTGCAAATGTGTCACCCCTGAGGTTCGAGAGCGGGCACCGTGGATCAGTCAGTTCATGGAAGAGGGAAAACTAAGACTTAGGGGGTGCGCAGTGTTCCCTGAAAGTTAGCCACATCCGCCGATGTTCGCCGAGGGGCCTGCACTCCAGGGGCGTTTGACCGAAACAGACTCCCCCCCCCACCGGGTCTCTCAGAGATACGCTTAATGGCTCCCCCCACGGGAAGGCGGGGAACCCCCGGGGAGGCCCACTGAGGCACTGCCGGCCACTGTCTTGGGGCTTCCGCTCTATTGAATGGGATGTTTGGATGATATTCTGAGATCAGCAGTTTTATAGGAACTTAGGAGACCACGAGTCATTTCAGTAGGAACAGGCGGGGGCCGGGCCGGATGGGCACCATCCTTGTCCGCGTGGACGCCCAGCCCAGCCCCGTGCTATTTTGAAGCCTCCTTTGCCCGATGTGGATCCCGGGGCCTTGGAAAGGTTCCAAACGCTCGGCTCCAGCACCATAAAGAGCTCGCTGGCCCCGCGGGCCTCCACCCCGTGGAGCAGATGCTTCGGCAGCACCCGGGAGCTCTGGCCCTGATGTGACGCTCGGGGCGCCGCCGCCGCGGAGCCCGTGCACCCCAGCCCCAGCAGCGGCGGTCCCGCTTGGCGCCCTGCCCTTCGGGGGTCTCTACGCGATGCTTTGGGCAGCCCAGAGGGGCCCCGTCCGCTCCGTGTGCCCGTGCACCGAGCTTCACTCACCCCAGTTAACGTGCAAACGCCCCTGGCGGTCGCGCGACGCTGCCGCTGTGCTCGAGTGCCCTTGGGCGTCAGTTCTGGAAGCCACGGCATCCGGAGCTGGTGCACCGCTCACCGACGGGACCCGGGCGGGGCTGTGGCCGGATCCCGTGTCCTCTGCCCGTGGTGTGGCGCTTGGGGAGGTTCTCCTGGGCAGGTGACCTGCGTCCCCCCCGCGGCAGCCTGGACTCACGTTGGTGACTTGTGCTCTGCTCGTTTCTCGCTGCTTCCCGCTGTGGCTTCCACGCGCCTCCCTCTGCCCCAGCTCCCGGCCCTCGGGGATCCTGCTGCAGCAGGATTTCCACCGGGGACCCCGCGGGCTGCATCTGGCCCCGCAGTTTTGGAGCAAAGACTCCTGACGGGGGGAAAAAAAAGACTCTTTTTGTGTTGAAGAATTTAGGCGAGGGGTTCAGCCAGCAGAGGACTCTGTGGGTATAGATATAAACGCAGAGCGATTGTACGTGCGTCGCACACTGGGAGCAAAAGGTCTTGCAGACAAGTACAGGCCCTTTCCGGATTCTTGGAAGGCCGGGAAGCAGCCCTTCGAGGTGCCTCGTGACCCCGATTCTCAACCGGGGATGACCTGCGTCCCACAGAGACACTGTGCAGTTTCACGGGCGTGTTTCTGGCTTCGTGACAGCCAGAGGGGTGCTTCTGGGCTCTGCTGGGTGCAGACCAGAGAGGCCGCTCAGTACCCCACGGTGCACAGCACACCGCACCGTGGACAGTGAAGGTCACCAGTGCCGCGGGTAAGAATGAACCCGGCGCGGAGGCATCTCGGTCCTTTTGCAGAGTCTGCAAGTGGGGACCTGAACGAGAGACGCTGGCGGGTGGCGGAGGCCGGTGGCTCAGCCCGCCCCCTGCTGTGGCCGCCTGCGCGAAGGCGTTCGGAGTGACAAAGCGTGACCCTCTCTCCAAGCCTGGCTCCCGCCTTTGTTCCTCCAGAGGGACTGGGCTGCAGGGGGTTTGCAATGCCTGACTCGCGGGTCCTGGGTGGCCCACGGGTGCCCTGTGTGCGTAGGACCGTTCCCCGCGGGACCCGGTGCTGGAGCTGAGGCGCGCCCGTGGCTGCAGACCCTGCAGCGTCCCAGGTCCACATGGCCTCCCCCGGCCACTCTCGTCCTCTCGCCCCGGCTTCCTGCGGTGGAAGTTGGCGGGGGTGGGAAGCCCTTGGTGAGTGAGGGGCCCCGTTTCGCCTCGAAAAGGAAGGAGGCTGGTTGTAGCTGATGCCTTAGTGCAACACGAGCGTGTGCCATCCGCTGCGTTTGCAAAACCGCACTCCGCAGGGTGCCTCCGTGTGATGCCCACAGGGATGTGCCCTCGGAGGCTCCTCAGGTGAGGGGATGCTCCCCGTTTCTGCTGCAGACCGAGGGGCACCCCTGTTCCAAACACGCCGTGGCTTTCAGTGCACGGATGCCACAGAGACAGGGTGGCTGTGTGGCGACCCTGAGCACTCGGGTGCTTGCTTCAGGTCACGACTCCTTGCTCTTGCTCACAGAACCTGCGCAGCTTGTGTCTGCGGCGCAGCGGCTGGGAGAGGCGAGAGGCTGCCCTGAGACTTGGATTATGTGTCTGGCACTCCTGCGCCGGGGCGGGCGGGAGCGTGTGCACCCAGGCCTTCTCCGGGCCTGATACCCGGGCAGCAGCCGCAGCTCTCCCAGCTGGTCACCGACCTCGGTTTATTTCCCCTCCCGGGTCCAGGCAGCGGCCCAGACGCTGGTGGAGAAACGCTCACGATGTTTGATTACCCTCCTGCGTGTCAGGGCGCTGCGTAAACGCGGGTGGGAGCGCGAATAAGCAGCGCTCGACTTTACTTGAGCCTGGCCATGGGAACGCCGTGGGAGGTGGGGCCCGGGTGGGGCGGCTTTGTCCCCACTCCTGGGCAGCTCCCTCCGCGCCCTCCGCTTTCCGAGGCCCCTGCGGGATTCCGCGGATGATCGCCTCCCCGCGCGCAGGGACACGGGCTTCTGGATGGCCCCGCGCACGTGTGGTGCGAGAGTCACAGCCATCGTGCTTGCAGGGATCTCATTCCTTCATCCATGTATCCCTGTCTGGGCTGACTAGTGGCACACGACGAGGGCAGGTTGCTCGTTCCAACGCGCTCACGGTTTGACCCGCTTCCGAAGCGCAGCTGCTGCAAACCAGCGTCCGGGGCGCACGGCCTCGCTGCACCTGGAGCGCACTGGCTTTCTTCAGGGCCTGTTTGTGCGAGGCTGGGGACCCGGAGGGGTGCTGTGTGCAAGTAGGGAGCCCCGTGCTCTGCTGGAAAGCCGGTGACATGCGCTCAGGGCCCTGGAGACCACCGTGGGAGGGGCTCTCTCGGGAAGGCGCGTGCAGACCGCCAGCACGGGGGAGGCTGCCCGGGGACCCCAGAAGGAGGTGGGGCGCAAGGCGGCGCGCACGGACCCGCAGCGCACAGCTCCAGCGCTCCGTGCAGGCCTCTGGTGGGTGCAGCGCACGGACCGTGGCACCGCGAGCGCACGCGCGCCCGGCCTGGAGCAGGGGAGCCCGTGGCCCCGCGCCTCGGGGATGCGCCCCGCGCCGGCTCAGCGCACGGACCGTGGCACCGCGAGCGCACGCGCCCGGCCTGGAGCAGGGGAGCCGGTGGCCCCGCGCCTCGGGGATGCGCCCCGCGCCGGCTCAGCGCACGGACCGTGGCACCGCGAGCGCACGCGCCCGGCCTGGAGCAGGGGAGCCGGTGGCCCCCGCGCCTCGGGGATGCGCCCCGCGCCGGCCCAGCGCACGGACCGTGGCACCGCGAGCGCACGCGCCCGGCCTGGAGCAGGGGAGCCCGTGGCCCCGCGCCTCGGGGATGCGCCCCGCGCGGGCTCAGCGCACGGACCGTGGCACCGCGAGCGCACGCGCCCGGCCTGGAGCAGGGGAGCCCGTGGCCCCGCGCCTCGGGGATGCGCCCCGCGCCGGGAGCGAGCCCGGGAGGGGGCCTCGCGGAAGCCCGAGGTCGGGGGCCGGCGTGGCGCGCGCCTCGCCAGGGGCCTCTGCCTCCGCCTGCACGGGGGGAGCCGCCTGGTAGCCGTGGCGGCAGGATGAGCTCACATTACAGACTTATTTGGGATTTAAGGCTTAAATATGCCCCTCAAAAAAGTTTCCCCACTTTTTTGATTCGCTACTTTTGTTATCAGGGTGTTAATAAGGCGGCGGCGGCGGCGCGAAGGAAGCTGTTGCCGCGTCAATTACACGGGGCTGCATTTCCGTGCTCATTAGTATTCTTGGATGTCTCTAATTTACATCTAAATGTACTGACTAATTTTGATCCAATCATGTCAGAAATGATAGGTACTGTGTGGGACGAGATGACAGCCCCACCAGCAGAAATTGCCAGAGTGAGGATCCCCCAGGGCGATGATTTAATGCCCGAGTCAGCCAGGCCTGTCAGAATCGGCGGCCAAATTATGACACATTATGCCGGCAATGGACCCGCACGTCCGCGCGCGGGGAGCTGGGGTGTTAGGGCCGCGCCCCCGCGCCCCCCGCGCCCCTGGAGAGCGCCCCCTCACCCCTCCGACACCCCTGCCAGGGCGGGCTGGGGGCCGGGGGACCCCCGGGTGCCAGACGGTGGGCCACCCCCCCCCGGACATCTGCATTGTCCCCAAAACTGTGTGCAGCGCGTCTGCGGACAGGGCGGGCGCCCCGCTCCACCCGGGTGGGAGTGTGCGCGTGAGTCCACACGTGCCTGACCTTGTGCACACGGGGGTGTCTGGGTGCATAGGAGCGTGTGCACGGGCGTGCATGCTCGTCTGTGCACGTCCCTCTCTGTCTCCGTGTGCACATGTGCATGTGTGTCTGTGCTTGTGCCTGTGTGTGCACGTGTATGTGTGCACGTGTGTGAGGCTTGTGCACATGGGAGTGTCTGTGTGTAGCAGCGTGTGCACATGCGTGCATGTCTGTGCACATCCCTCTGTATCTTCGTGTGCACACGTGCATGTGTACATGTGTGCCTGTGCTTGTTCCTGTGTGTGCATGTGTGTCTGTGCGTACATGTATGTATGCATGTGTGTGAGGCTTGTGCACACGGCAGTGTCTGTGTGTAGGAGCAGGTGCGCATGTGTGCACGTGTCTCTGTGCCTCCGTGTGCACATGTGCATGTGTCTGTGTGTGCACACGTGTGTGCCTGTGTCTACGTGTGAACATCTATGTGTGCACGTGTCTGTACTCAAGGCTGTGTGCATGCCAGTGCTTGCCCGTCAGTGTGCGTGCATGTGTCTACATGAGAGTGTGTACATATGGGTGTGATATGTGCATGTGCTTCTGCATGAGTGTGCGTGTCTGTGTGCCTATGTGCGCACGTGCCTGTGTGTGCATGTGCGTGCACGCGTGTGCGTGCGGGTGTGAGCTCCGCCCGTCAGGACCTCTCCTGCAGGGGACAGGCCCCGCAGCCCGCCGGGCCCTGCGTCCTCCCCGCTGAGCTCAAGGGGTTTCCCTGCGCGGCTGAACCCGAGGGGCAGGAGATGTTCGTCTTCGTTCCTGCTCTTTTGTTCCTCTCGCGCAGACGCGGCACCTTCCGGGGGCTCCGGTCGGGGGTCTAGTGCCCTGGACGCTGCCGCTGGGGCTGTGCCTGGAGCGCCCTTCCCCTGGGGCCCTGCGCCCACTGGGGGGGGGGCGGCTGCCCTGTGTGACCTCCTCAGACCCGGGTCAGTCCCCGCGGGGACGAGAGTGTCCTGTGCTTTCCTAGAACTCATGGTGGCTTCTCCTGGGCTCCCGGGGGCTTCCTCACGCCTGTGGGTTTGTTTTACTTGTGTCGGTTGCGTCCCGGGAATTTCCTTAGGAAAGTGCCCGCATGCCCAGGGACGGTGTCCGCGGCTCCCGAAGCGGGTTGCTGTGCGAACTCGCGAGGTGACGGACATGATCTGTCGCAGGGACGTCTCTGGGGCTGGGTCGCCGCTTGAGGAGCGTGCGATGCCCTGAATTCTGGCACCGTTGGTGGGTCCCCCGCCACCTGCTTGGGTACGGCCCACCCAGGAGCTAGATCTTGAACAATTTTATTGCGGTATAATCCACACAGTCGAGCAACCATCCCTGCAGCCCATTTTACAGCCTCAAAATGAGGCCCCAGAGCGTGTCCCTGTCACCCTTGAGAGCCTTCCCCAACCCTCAACAACCAGCCGTCTAGGGCCTGTCCTTATAGGATTGCACGTTCTGCACATCCCACGTATAGGAAATCAGGCAGCGCGGGCTTTACACCTGCACATGGCTGGAGCCAAAAAAATAAAAATAAAAAGATGAACATTTTACAACGCGAGAAGACAGCATGGAATTCAAGTCGCAGTGTCACGTTCCCGGAGAGCAGAGCCACGCCCTCGCACGTGTGTGTGATCCGTGGCAGGTTTTGCACGACAACGAAGGAGTTGGGTCAATGCGACGCCTGCTGTGGTCCCACGCGCGGACCCTGCCCGGGTGATGGTGTTGAACTGAGGGAGGCGTGAAGGTGGGACGGGCCTGAGGGTGCAGGTCTCATCCGATAGCTCTGGTGCCGTGGAAGAGGACTCAGCACCCCTGTGACTCTGTCATGCGGCACACGCGTGCCCGCCCTGTGCACAGGCAGCCCAGCCCTCGTGATGTCACCGCGTCCGGTCCCAAGGGGGTCCGAGCAGGGTGCTCCATGGCCGGGCTCCAGGAAGGTGGACAGAGCCTGGAGAGAACGTGCCATGAACACCTGAGGGGACGCCCAGCCTGGCCCACGGGGGCTCGGCCTTCCACAGGGGGTACCCGGGTTGGGATGGTGGGGACGTCCGCACGGGCGCCAGCTGGACACAGAGCGGCCGCGGGGCCCCCCGCGTCCCCGGGCTGGTGGCCACGTCCCTCCCGTCTCCGCCTCCACCCTCATGTGGCTCCTCTGCGTCTGCGTCTCCTCTTCCGTCTCTCCAAGCTCCCCTGTGGTCGGACGTAGGGCCACACCTCTAACATCCTCTTCCTACACGGGCTTGGGGTTTCAGAACCTCCCTGACCCCGAAGCGGGTGTCATTCTGGGAAAGATGGGGTCCGGCCTGGGCTGAGAGGTGCGGCTGGGCTCTGGGCTCTGCGGGTTCCCTTTCCTGGGAGCCTCCAACCCGCATCCTGACGCCACCTCGACACGGGGCCACTGGCGGGGGCGGCTTTTGCCAGCGGCTCTTCCCCCTTTCGGAAGGGCTTTGGGGGAAAAAACAAGAGAAGACTCGCCTTTTCCTGGTCGGTAGGGCAGGTGACTCCGCTCACAAGAACGCGCTGGGCGCGAAGGCCCAGATTCTAAAAAGCAAATTAGTCAGGGACCACTTACTCCCACCCCGGAAGTTGACACGGGGGATCCTCTGGGGTAGCAGCAGCCTTTGCGAGCCGCTTCGCCCTTTGAAATCGCCATCGCCGTCATACTACACTCGCTTTACGTTCACCTACATGCAGCGGGGACGGGGCGGCGGGACGGTGATGGTAACGCGCTCGCCCGTGGAAACAGCTGGGGAAACGGGGACGAGGGGGAAACCAGGCCAGGGGCGGCGCGGAGAGGCTGGTGCGGAGCGTGGCGCCCGGGTGGCCGCGTTCCCCGGCAGCTGACGCACAGATTTCGGGCTTCACGGGGCAGGGGACTAATTCGAGGTCAACGGCCCTAAAAGACGAGGCTGGGAGCAACGGGAGGGGACGCGGAGCCACGGAGGGTCGTGCAGGCTTCACGGAGACGCAGGTGTGGGTGAGCACGGCTGTCGCCGGTGCCCCGTGTGGGCCTGGTAACGTCCTCGGGCTCAGTCCCCGGGAGGCTGTGGCTCTGGGCGGGCGGCTGTCTGCGGCGAGGCCGACCCCAAGGGGGGTACCGGGGGGTCCTGCTGGCCCCTGTCCGCGGTGCCGCTTGGGGGCCCTCGTCCTCGGGGTCTGGGTGCTGCACGCGATGTCTACACGGTACGCCGAGTGTGTGCACGCCGTGGGAGTGGAGTGCAAATCCACGCTGAGCTTGCGAGGTGCACCTGCCACTGTGTGCCGTGTGTGCCTGCCTCCCTGGGGACCCGTGTGCCGCGTGTACCTGCCTCCCTGGGCACCTGTCACCATCTGCATCTGCCTCCCTGGGCACCTGTGTGCCGCCTGCACCTGCCTCCCTGGGCAGCTGTGTGCCGTGTGCACCTGCCTCCCAGGGCACCCGTGTGCCACGTGCACCTGCCTCCCTGGGCACCTGTGTGCCGCCTGCACCTGTCTCCCTGGGCACCCGTGTGCGGCCTGCACCTGCCTCCCTGGGCAGCTGTGTGCCATGTGCACCTGCCTCCCAGGGCACCCGTGTGCGGCCTGCACCTGCCTCCCTGGGCACCTGTGTGCCGCCTGCACCTGTCTCCCTGGGCACCCGTGTGCGGCCTGCACCTGCCTCCCTGGGCAGCTGTGTGCCGTGTGCACCTGCCTCCCAGGGCACCCGTGTGCGGCCTGCACCTGCCTCCCAGGGCATCCGTGTGCCACGTGCACCTGCCTCCCTGGGCACCCGTGTGCCGCCTACACCTGCCTCTTGGAGCACCCGTGTGCCACCTGCACCTGTGTCCCTGGGGCATTTGTCTGCCGCCTGCACCTGCCTCCCTGGGCACCCGTGTGCCACGTGCACCTGCCTCTCTGGGCACCCATGTGCCACCTACATCTGCTTCCCTGGGCACCCATGTGCAGCCTGCACCTGCCTCCCTGGGCACTTGTGTGCCGCCTGCACCTGACCCCCTGGGCACCGTGTGCCGCCTGCACCTGAGCACATATCTGAGCTGAGCTTCCCACATGCATCCCCCACCTACACCGTCTGCGTGTGCACAGTGAGGGTGGACCACGTGTTCACATGGAGCTTCCTACACGTAGCGGCCACCGCACACCAAAGGTGTGCACGCTGTGTGCACGGACCACACGTGCACAGGGGCCCTCCTCAGCGCCGTGAGCAGGACACGTGTGCAGTTAGGGGGTCCCTGGGCCGTTAGGCCTCTCCCCTGCCCCGCGCCGGACAGTGAGCCCCGGGAAGTCACGGCTCACCCTTGTCTTCTCCTTGGTGGCATTTCCCGGGCCCATGCGCTAAACGGGACACGCAGACACACCACACACATTCGCTAAACCAAATATTTTTAAAGATTTTAAAATTTAGAGACACTGTGCGGGGAGGGGCAGAGGGAGACGCCCAGAGCATCTCAAGGTCCTTCTCTCCCCGTAGGGATTTCTGGGTGACGTGGCGGCCGGCTTTGCCCGATTGCCCGGGGGGGGCCCCCGGGGCCCTGTGCCCTAGGTCTTGGTCCTCCGTCCTCCGACTCTGGCTCCCGTCCTTGACACGGTCGTGGAGGATCCCGGCCCAGGGCCGTGGCCTCCTCGCAGCCGCGCTGGGCCGCCTTCCCTCTTTTCCGTTTTCCGCGGGAGTTTGTGGGGGGCTGGTGTTTCCTCTCTGCCTGAATGTGGGGCGGCGTTCCCGGGGGACGGCCATCTGCGTCCGGGGCGATTCTTCGTGGGGACTCTTTCGAAAATATGAATTCAATCTGCAGGATAGACCCACAGCTAATCAAATTTTCTATTTCTTGTGTCAGTCTTGATGCGTCGTGTTTTTCTGCGAATTTGTCCACTTCATCTACATTCTCCAATCTATTAGCATAAGCTTGTTTTAAATATTTATAGCAACGTCCCCCTCCATTTTTTAAATTCCCAATTCTGCTGATTTGTGCCTTCTCTGTCTCGCTCCGTGTTTTTGTTAGTCTTGCTCAAGATTATCCATTCTATCGTTCTTTTTTTTTACGCGACCGACGTTTGCATTTATTGATTCTGTTACATTCTCGTTTCCTGTTTTCCTCATTTTTTAATTTTGCCAGTTTGCTTTGTCCTCTGCTTTCTTTTATTGTGATTTCTTCTCCTCTCTTCTTAACTTATTCAGACGAGTGTTTAGACAGTGATTTTTCAGATTTCCTTCCTTTGTGAAATACGGATTCGGGGCCGGAAAGTGTGCTGCAGGCCGCACGTTGTGACCTGTCGCATGAGCACAAGTGTTTGGTCCAAATTGTCGTCCGTTTACGGTCGTCGTCTCTGTCTGGACGCACTGGCGCCTTTGGACCATGTCGCTGAAGCATTTGGAAAATTGCTTTCTGGTTTTTTTTCTTCCTCTGCGGCCGCGGATCACGTTGCGTATGGTTTTCTTCCTTTCACGTGTGATGAGCTTCGTGTGACGACCCGGAATGTGGTTTTTTTCTTTTTTTTTTTTTTTCAGAATGTGGTTGTTTGTGGGAAACCGGACCCCCTGAAACACGAAACGGTGTGTTTCCTGCTCCCGATGGAGGGTGAAGTCCTTCATGTTCCTTAGGGCCACTCTGGTCGTCGTCCCCGTGCAAACATGCGGTTCCGCGTCCACCGGGCAACGTCCTTTCCTCCCCGTAAAGCGAGCGCGGCGCGTGGAAATCTCCCGACACGATCGTGGCCGTGTGAGTCTCTCCTTTGCTTCCTGCCGGGTTCTGCTTTCCATATTTTTAGGGTTTGTCATCCTGAGCACGGCCGTTGACCCCGTCGCGGGTTCCCGGCAGCTTGAGTGTCGCTCTGAGACGTCTCCCTTCACGTGCACGAATGCAGATTCGCTTGCGGCAGGAGTGTCGTATGTGACATGCTTTCAGTTGGCCTGAGTCTCACCCCGACGTCATTTCTCTCCTTTCTTTCTTTCTTTCTTCTAATTTTAATTTTAATTTTAAATTTTATTTTATTTTATTTTATTTTATTTTATTATTTTATTTTATTTTTATTATTTTATTTCTCTCCTTTCAGCTGCGAGTCTGTCCGCGTCCCACAGGGTGCGTTTCACAAATCTGGCCGGAGCGCGTCTGTATTTGAACAACTTCTCCCTGATTCCTCGCGTTGATCCACGATGGTTGATTGTCGACCCATCTGCTTGGACACCGAGTTCTCACGCTCCCTTTTCCCGCCGCCCACCTGTTGCCATGGCCCCGTCTCCTGTTTTCCTTCTTGGTCTCGATTTTCTCTTTTTATCTGAGCACATCCCGCATCCTTTTCTCTGCCAAGTCACCAGTGTTGGTCGTCACTCGTGCGTCCTGTATTTTAGTTCCACAGGAGTTCGGAGCCAGCCGTCTGCGTGTTTCTCATCTGGAGCCTCTGATTTGGGGTCAAGGTCACGCAGGTAGCTGGCGAGATTCAGTTCCTCGCGGTTTTACGGTCCAGGGTGCCGTTTGCCCTCAGGGGACGCCCACAGTCCTGCCACGAGGCCGTCCCGCCCCCTGAGCCCGGAGGACGGTCTCTGTCTGGTTCGCCAAGGTGGAGTCCTACGTAAGGTCACGTCGTCATGTCATGCAAACTGCTGGCCCATCACCTTTGCCATGTGAGGTGACCTAGGGGCACCCGGGTGGCTCCGTCGGCTGAGTGTCTGGCTCCTGACTGTGGCTCAGGTCGTGATCTCTGGGTCGTGAGGTCGAGCCCCGTGTCAGGCCCCGAACTGAGCATGGAGCCTGCTGAGGATTTTCTCTCCCCCTCCCTCTGCCCCTGCCCTGCTCTGTCTCTAAAGTAAAAATAATAATAATAATAAATAATAAAAATTGAAAAATCCACACACAGCACACAGACACACACATGTACCCACACAGGTGTGCATGCACACACCACCACCACACGCTATACACATACACAGATGCACACAGACGCGTACACGCGCTGACACCGTGCACCCACATGCACGCTCATGCACACACCCACATACACAAATGTACCCGCACGTGTGCACAGACACCACACAGATACACAAACACACGTGTACACGCGGATACACACCACGCACTCACACACATGTTCATCCACACGTGCACGCAGCATGCGAACGCCTTGGAGACTTCGCGTCTGCACACCCGCCCCTGCAGACGGGCACCACCGCTGTGCTGGGGCAGCTCAGACATGGGGCCTCGCCCTGCCCTGGGGGTATCCGACCCGCGTGGACAGGTCAGGACTGAACCAGCCCCGGCCCTGAAACCATCCACGTGGGAGACGGCGTCTCCCGATGCAGGAGACGACCAGGGACACACGTGTGCCCGTCCACCCGCGCCTGAGCCTCACCCGCCCCTCCTTCCGCGGGGCTTCCCGCCTTCTGAGAGGCCCCCGTCGGGCGAGTAATACCCATCGATCCTTCCTCGTGTCCCTGGCTCCGCTCCCTGTCGGGACACTTGTGCGTTAGGGTCAGATGTTACCACGTGCTGCTTTGCAGCCGCCGCCCACGGCCCCGCACGCCCCGTGATCCCGTGCACTCCCGTGCCTGATTCCATTCCTGTCTCCGTGAGTGCCGCCGCGTGTGGGGAGCACAGGTCAGAGAAGGGGGCGCACACGCACCTGTGTGTGTGAGTGTACACGCGTGTGCCTGCGGGGGGGGTGTGGGCAGGTGCGTGCTTGGGTGCATGCGTGTGCACTGCTGGCCGGAGGTCTCCCTGCTGGGAACCTGGGAGCACACGCGCTCCGGATCTGCGGGCCCGCCCAGAAGCAGCGCGTCCTTTCATTTCTGGTCTCTCAGCCTTGCCCACGCGCTCGGGCGTGACCGGACCCAAGCTCCCGTGGGTTTGACACAAGCCCAGCTGGAGCCCACGTGTTTTTATGACGAATGCATCTTGCTTTCACCTGCTTCGCCCTCCGCCTGCACACATGACGTCCCTGGGCGCCGGGCCTCAGCCACACAAGCCGCCCTGTGTGCAGAGCTCGGGCAAAGCGGCGACGGCGGGCGGGCTCGGTCTCCCCTGCAAATAACTCCGGGAACGCCCGGCACAGCCCCGCAGCCGTAGCATCGGGGGCTCGCGCCGCTGGCGTGCGCTCTGAAGGTGACTGCGGGAAACGTCCCGCGGCTGAAGTCAGGTGTGCGGGCGGGAGCGCTGCCGGGGCGAAGCCAGGTCGCAGGGTGCAGGCGGCCCTCACGGGATCCCACGGGGCGTGGGCTTGTGCCGCCGCGGGCACGGCTCCCCGTGTGGTGGCCCCGCCGGCCTGGAGCGTGTCCGCGCCCGACAGCCTACGTCACCCTGTGCCATCTGCCGTCGGGCCACCTCTCGGAGCGTCGTGTGCGGCTGGTTGGCAGCTCCCGGCTCTCCGTGCTGTGGGCACTCGTTTGCAAACCCAGGACCTTTGCTCTGACCATTCCCGCCACTTTGAGCGTGCGTCCCACACGCACTCGGGTGGCTGAGCCCCTGCCTCCTGCAGGTCTGCGTGCCACAGCCACCTCATTGGAAGCGGCTCCTGGATTGGGGGTCGTCAGGGTCGAGGTGGAGACAGTTAGGGTTAGTCTGAGATGCAGGGGAGGCCGAGGCTGGTTCCCCCTGAGGCCTGTCTCCTGGGGGTGTGGACGCCGCGTCCCCACGTGGTCATCCCTTGGAGCATGTCTGTCACCCGCTCCCTCGTCCTATAGGGACCCCAGTCCTATTGGAGAACCCACCCTGCTGACCCCATTGACCAGAATCCCGTCCCCAAGGACCCGGCTCCCCATACAGCCCCACCTGAGGTCCCGGGACTCAGGTTTCCAACGTGCGTATTTGGGGAGGACACAGTTCAGCCCACGCCTGTGTGCAGAGGCCTTCCCATGTGCATCCAGAGGCGCGACGTGTGTCGAGCTCCTAGCGCTGCCTGTGCCCCCCCCGACCCCGGGTGCGACCTGAGGGCAGGCTGGCGTGTGTCGCACCCAGCACGGGTGGAGGCTGCACGCCGGCCCGGCCGCCCCGGGGGGTGGCAATGGCGTCCGGGGGCGGCCCGTGGGGCGGGCGCTCAGCTCCCCTCGATGGGCGGGTGGGCGGCCGCGGGCCCGGGATGGGGGGTGGCGGCCCGGGGGGGGCTTCCCGGTGTCCTGTTTTCTGCATCTTGGAAGTCGTAATGAACTTTAATTGCGAGCCGTGTGCATGCTATGGCTTCAATTTAGTCCCCATCAAAATTAGCTAAAATCCGTGGGCTTGATTTATTGCATTAGCAACGGTCCCGCTAAAGGGACGTAATTCCTCCTGAAAATGCCACATGCCGGCGGAACAGGAAGCCAATTAGGGGCCCGGCGGATGATATATGGGCATTTTAACCAGCAGTTTACTTAATATCCCCATTAAACAAGACTCTTTGCATTAATCATTTCATTCTCCTGCAGTCTATAAGGCCGTTTAATTGCTGCTTAAATGAGCCCTGTGTTTCAGCCCAAATTCAATCTTGGATCGGGAGAGAGAGAGACTTTCCAGGGCTCAGCTGACCGGCTGCCAAGAACTGTCACATACGATCACGTAACGGTTCACATTTCTCACGGCCTCATCGCAGCGCCCGAGATTGACAGCGCGACCGCGGGCGTGGGTGCGCGCGTGGGGGCGTCCGCGCGCCGGGAGGGGGACGGGGATGGGGACCGGGGCGCAGCGCCCAGGGGTGGCCCGGGACCGCCGTCCGTGCCCCTCGCGGGTGGGTGCACTGCGTGCAGATGTGTCCGCTGCACCCCGCGCACCCGGGAAGCGAAGAAGGCGCACGCGGGGTGCAGGGTTTACAAAGGGAGCTGCCCTCCCGGGGCTCCCGGGGCTGTGACCCGTATGGGGGGCCCTTGAGCATCGGGGAGCAGCCGGGCCGGGAACAGTTCGCAGCCACCTCGTCCCGGGGAGCCGTGCGCCTCGGTTTGTCGTGCACCATGTTGGTCCCTGCAGGAGGCTCCTGCGTCTGCACCCGCCCCGCCTCCCGGGGCCTAGGTCTGCGTGGCACCGTGCAGGGGGACGGACGGACACGGGAACGCGGCCCACTAACGCTGAGGCGTCTGAGCGACGCCCGGGAGGAGGCCGGCTCCGCGGGTGGTCCCGGCCTCTTCCCTTGGCCTCAGATCCGACGTGGGGAGGAGGCCCCGGCCGTCGTATATTTTGCGTCTGTGAAACTTGGCAGAGAGCGCAGCCCCTCCCGCCCCGGCCCGAGCGCCCCGGCCCCGGATCCACCTCCAGCAGGAATTTGCTGGAATGCACGCCCGCCCGTGAGCTGCCGGGGAGGACAGGCGGCGGGTCTTGGCTGGGTGCTCAGGAGCTCGCGAGGACGCGGGGAACCTCACTGGACGCCCCCTCGGCCTGCAGAGGACTGACCTCCGAGACCCACTGCCCCGTCCTTCCTGGACGGGCCGGAGGTGGACACCTCAGGTGGCCCGCTCGGGGAGCTTGGGTGGCTCGGGGAGTCCAGGGAGCTCAGGGAGCTCGGGGAGCCCGGGTGGCCTGCTTGGGGAGCTTGGGGAGCTTGGGTGGCCGGGGAGCCTGGGGAGCTCGGGGAGCTCGGGGAGCCTGCTTGGGGAGCTCAGGGAGTCCGGGGAGTCTGGGGAGCCTGGGGAGCCCGGGTGTCCCACTTGGGGAGCTCAGGGAGTCCGGGAAGCCCGGGGAGCTCTGCTGGCCTGCTCAGGGAGCTCGGGGAGCCCGAGTGCGGCGGGAACAGGTCAGAAATTCCAGTGTGAGAAAGAGGCCAGAGTTTGGGGAACGTGGATGTCGCTCAGTTGCAGGAGGCGGCCGGGCGCCGCGGGGCGCGGTCCTCCCAGGACCTCGGTCTCCCGAGGAATCCGAACGCCAGGGCTGTTTCTTGCTCCTGTATCGCGAACCCGGGTCCTGCCGTGGAACGCGGGCTGCCCCGGGCGGTCAGTGCCGCCTTCTGTTTACTTTTATTCTCATCATGTGCTTTGCGCAACTTGAAAGGCATCGAGGCGAGCGTCTCTGGGCTTGAAGGCGTGTCCGCGGTGCCCGTGTCTGTCCCTCCGCTTCTGACTCGGGTCCCGGAGCGAGGAACGCCGGCCACCTGTCCGCAGCTCCCCGTGCCCCGCTGCGCTCAGCAGACGCCCACCCTGGGGTGCGGCCAGCGACCCTTGTAGATGCCCACGCGCTGGAAGCACAGGCCCCGGGCGCCTGGGTGCGTGGGCACAGACGCTCTGATGTGCGTGGTGGCCGGACGCCGCGGTTTCCCCAGACGCAGGACTGCCGTGGAGGGGATGCGGCCCCACGCTGCGCTTCGGCAGCTCCTGAGCCTCCTTCTCCCCGTGCAAGGGCCCTGGGGCCCTGCCGGTAAGTGGGGCAGGAGCTCTGCGTTTTCTGTCTCTCTCTTCGGGATGCTCTCCGACGGGTCCAGATGCCCACGTGCACGCAGACGCAGGAGCACACAGGGGAATCGTACCTGCCCGTGCAAAGGAACGTGCTTGGGGAACTAGGCCGTGGGAATCACTCCCTGAGTGGGCAGGAGGTCCTCCTCGCCCCCGGCAGCGGGCAAGGGGAGCCGGCTCTCCGCTTTCCACGAGAAAATGCCGTTTGGCACAGGCTGCGCTTGGAGACTCGGAGCTGCCCTGAAGGGGCGTCGCCCCCACACCCGACCTGGGCTGCCCCCACCCCCCCGGCCCGGGAGGAGGGTCCCTCCACGTCCGCCTCCGTCGTGCACCTGCTGGCGTCCACTCCGTTAACGCACCGTTTTGTCCAAATAAATAAATAAATAAAATAAGAGAACTTAAAAATATATTCAATTACTGGCTTTTTTTTTTTTTTTTTTGGTTTAAATGAAGCCACACCGTGCCCTTGACAGCTAAATAAATGGATTTTATTAAGCCAGTGATTACAGGCCGTGATTATTTAGTATTCCTGTTTTATGATGTCGTCGGGGTCTGCCGGGAGTTCGGAGTCCCCGCTCGTCATTTCCAACATTGATTCCTGCATTACGGGGCTACATTGAATAATTAATATAGTTCCTATGATGGATGGCTCGCGTGGCCCGGATATTAGGTTATCAATCACGACCCACTTGTTGTAATGTAATCATATTGAAAACGTGTCAGAAGCTGTTTATCCCGGGATGACAAGGGGCGCGCGGTGCTCTGGCAGGTGCGTGTGCTCCGGCCGCGGCGGGAGAGCTGGGGAGCCCGGGCGCCGAGGCCGTAGTGCCGTCCGGAGGCCCGCGGCCGGCCCAGGCCACCCCGCTGACTTGCAGGCCGTCCGTGAGGCGCCACCGTCCTGCACACAGCGTGAGCTCAAGGGGTCTTCCTCCTGCGCTGAAGGCGAGGTGCTGTCCGGGGACGGGAAGGCTGTCGGGGGCCCCGGGCCTTGGAGGCGCGGCACGTGCGGGCGCCCTGCACCAGGTTTGCTTCCCTGAAGAGCTCGCCGTGGACTCGGCAGCACGGCGATTGTGCATATTGTGTTACGGAGCCACGTGGACATCCGTCCGGTGGCCCGCCCGCCCGACCCTGGGGGCGCGGGTGTGGGCGCACGTTTAACACCTCCCCGTGCACGACGTGCGTTTCCTGTGTGGGGTCCAGCCGTGGGAAGGAGCAGCTCCCCAAGGCAGGGCCCGTGCGGCCGCCCACGGTGCCACACGGCCTCCTCGTGCCTCCGCGGGGTGCCCTGCTCGTGCTGCACAGGGCACTCTGGTTCTGCAGGCCTCCCGGGAGGGACGCTCATCGCACCCCGGGCTCCGGCTCCGCCGCCTCATCCGAGCCCGACGCCAGCTGCCCCTCGAACGGCTTGCCCAGCGGTGGCCTGTCCCTCGTTCGGCTTTGGGGGGAGTCAAAGTCATACGCCGATTTTGGACTCTGTGAATGTGCGTGCAGGTGGGTCGGCGCACGTATGGGGACACTTCTCATTGGCCTGGGGACCTACCGTGACCCAGGACGGCCTCACGTCAGGGTCCCCGGTTGCATCTACGAAATCCCCGTTTCCACAGCAGGTCACATTCCCACTTGAGAATGTCGCCCTTTGGCGTCTCTTGGGCGAGACCCTCCGTCCCCGCGTCCCCTCACCCGTGGCCCACAGGAGGCTGCTTGAGCTTCTCACCCCGGGGAGCCCAATGTCCTTCCTGCTCAGGGGCAGGCTGCCCCAGCCCCGAGGACACGGCCCTCCCCGTCCCTCTGTCCCCAGCCTGCCCGGCCGCCTGCCTGGTTTGTCCCCGGAGCGCCCGGTGCCGCCTGCCCTGGGACGCCGCCCCGATTGCTGGCCTGTGGGGCTCCGTGGGGATGGCGATGGGATGGACGGTGCGGGCCTCCAGCTGCCTCGGCAACCACCACGACCGAGTTCCCGCCGCCGCATGGGCTCACGGAACTGGGGGGCACCGCGCAGGCTCCCTGGTTGGCTCAGAGGCCACGCTCTGGTTCCAGACCACACTGCGCTCCAGCTGAGCTGCAGGTCCTCCAGGGCCGGGGCGGGGGCCGCTTTCACATGCTGCCACCCTCTGTGATCTGCACGGCCGCCCGGCGGGGTCCACTTGCCGCTCCCCGAGTGCGGGCTGCCGCCGTTCGACGCCTCCTCTGCTCCCCTCGCCCCTGCCGAGCTGCCCTGAGCCCTCCGTCACCCCGCCTTCCACCCACACTGGCCCTTCCAGCTCAGGTGAGGCTCCCAGTGCTCCCGGGGCGTCCTCCCGGGGCTTTGCCGTGAGCCGCCATCCGTGGGAATCCAGCCTCCACCTGAGGGACGTGCGGCCTCCCAGGTCCGTTGTCCTACCGGCGTGCAGGACGGGGTCACACGCGGGCCCCCAGCTCCCGCTGCGCAGGGGTTAGTAGTTCCCGTGAACTGAAGCACCTGAGTCGGGGGAGCCTCACATGGCTGCTCCGAGGAGCCACGGGAGGGACAAGGAGCAGGTTTGAGGTCAAAGAGCATATGTGAGCACACAGCCACGCATGCACACATGTGTGCAATGCACAGGTGCACACACAAGCACGCGAGCACCCATGCATGCACATGTGCACCAACAGTTGCACACATGCAAGCACACACATGCACACCAACCGTGACACACACGCACATGTGCGCACAGGTATGCACACACCAGTAGTTGCACAGACGTGCACACAGAAGCACACATGCAGGCACACAGACACACCAGCAGTTGCACACATGAGCACACACGTTTGCCAACTGTTGCACACATGTGCACGAGCAAGCACACACAGGCACGTGGGCACAGTTGCATGCACACACGCGCACACCAACCGTTGCACACGCATGCCCACGCAAACACAGGGCAGATGCGCATTTACGCATGTACGCAGACACCAACAGTTGGAAAAACATACGCACACATGTATGCACTGAAATGTCCCAACACTCGCACGCACACGCACACGCAAAGACACGTTCAGGCGCACGTTTACACATGTCGCACACAGCAACAGTCGCATACACACACGTGGGCACGCGTGCCCACCTACGTCCCAACACTGGCAGACAGAGGCACACGTGCGCGCACCCCCCCAACAGACACACACGCAGGCACACGTGCACACACCCACGAGCGTGTCGGCGCTGTGGGGACGCGGGGCGTGTGCGAGGCGCTGCTTGCACGAAAGCACCCGGAGCCCGCGAGGTCACTTGTGGCAATCATCTGCTCATTAGACGTGTAATCCATCACTCAAGTAATGGCAATTTAGGGCCGGAGTTTAATGCGGGTTGGTTTAATCCTGAGCAGCTTGTCAACTGCATAATTCACCGGGGATTGTGGGTATGCATGATTTAGCAGGCGACCCCTGACCCCCGCGGAGTAAGGAGCCTGCCTTCCAGGCAAAATTAAGAAGGACAATAAGCCAGACCCACTCACGGACAATTATTATGCTTAACAGCCCGACTGTCATTTTAGGAAGGAAAAGGCGGCAGAAAAGGGGGGAAAAGGGTAAAAAAAAAAAAAAAAGGGAAACGGAAGGAGAAGCCGAGCATCCTGCATAATGAAGGATTAGCGCGGGCGCAGACCCGCGGGGAGGACCGCAGTAAATCACGCCTGTCACTGCGGGCTGCGACGCCGGCGCTCGCTCACTTAGCGGACTGCGGCTTTCGGGGGCATTTCCGGGCGGGAACAAAGGAGGAGCCCTCTGGAAGCCGGGGCCTGCGGTCTGGCGGGGCCCCCGCTCCCCCCGCCGCCGGGCGGTGACCCGTGATTGTCACAGGTGAGCACAACGAGTCCGGAAAGTCTGCATTAGTGTCAGGCAGGGAGAGGATTTTCCCCGAGGCGCTAATGCATCTGCAGGCAAGAGGCGAACGGCCCGCGCCGGATCGCGGGGCGCACCCCGGCCGCGTGGGCCCCGAGCACGGGCTCCGAGCTGCCCATCGTCGCACACGCAGCGGGCATCTGCTCCATTTCCACCTGCCGGGGCGCTCCTCGGGGCACCCCCTTCGGAGGTGCTGGCGCCCCGGGCCCCGCCGCCGGCTGCGGGGTGCTGAGGCTCCCCTCCCGCTTCTTATGGTCTAGATTCAGCCTTGACTCCCGAGAAGCCGCGTGTCTGGTGATTGACCCGCAAGCGGGGCGACTGCGTGCGGCGCACAGAGGGTCGGGGTGCAGCTCTCGGGGTACGAGGGTGGGGTGAGGGCCGTCCCGCAGGCTTCCGGGCTGGTCCAGGGCTCGCTGAGGGTGCAGGGGGCAGGGGTCGGCGATCTGGGGTCACAGAGCGGGGCACACGGCCAGCCTCCCCCTCCCGGCCTCCGGGTCCCTGGCACGGCCCCCGTGGGCTGAGGCTGTCACGGCTGCGGCCTGCATGCTCCGACTTCAGGGAGCCAACGCGGGGCGTCCACCCTCCCGCTGCTCTCAGGGCAGGGCCCCCACCAAACCCACCGGCTCCCTCTTCCTGCAGAGCTGAGGGAGGCGACTCGCTTGTCACCCCGATGCTGCCGGCGGGGCGCTGCTCTGCTTATGTCCCCGCCTCGGCCCGTGTGGGGGAACGGGCCCCACTGCCCTGCGAGGACCCTGCACGTGTGGGCATCACGTGCCCCCCCACGCTGTGCAGCCCCCAGCCTCTGAGGACACACAGGGACAGCGTGGCCGACCTTGCCCTTTCCTCGGGGCCTGGACATGGCTGGAGCCCAGCTGGTACCTGGGCTGAGGGAGCTCAGGCCTGCACAGTGAGCTTCGGGCGTCGGGGTGGATGCATGGGGAGGAGGAGAAGGAGGAGGGTCCATGGGGAGGGAGAGAAGGGGGAGGGCCCACGGGGAGAGGGAGGAGGGTCCACGGGGAGGGGGAGGAGGAGGAGAGTCCATGGGGAGGAGGAGGAGGAAGAGGGTCTTCGGGTAGGAGGAGGAGGGCCCATGGGGAGGGGGAGGAGGAGGAGGAGGGTCCATGGGGAGGAGGAGGGGGTCCATGGGGAGGGGGAGGAGGGCCCACGGGGAGGGGTGGAGGAGGAGGAGGAGGGCCCACGGGGGGGAGGAGGAGAAGGGCCCACGGGGAGAGGGAGGAGGGTCCATGGGGAGGGGGAGGAGGAAGAAAGTCCATGGGGAGGAGGAGGAGGGCCCATGGGGAGCGGGAGGAGGGTCCATGGGGGGGAGGAGGGGGTCCGTGGGGAGGAGGAGGGTCTTCGGGGAGGAGGAAGAGGGCCCACGGGGAGGGGGAGGAGAAGGAGGGTCCATGGGAAGTAGGGGGAGGGTCCATGAGGAGGAGGAAGAGAGGGTCCTTGGGGAGGAGGAAGAGGAAGAGGAAAAGGGGGTCCACAGGTAGGAGGAGGAGGGTCCAGAGGGAGGAGGAGGGTCTAAGGGAGGAGGAGGAGGAGGAGGAGGGCCCCCGGGGAGGAGGAGGGGGGGATCCACGGGGTGGAGGAGGAGGAGGAAAAGGGGGTCCATGGAGGGCAGTAGGAGGGGGTTCACGGGGAGGAGGAGGAGGGTGTCCACGGGGAGGAGGAGGAGGGGGTCCACAGGGAGCCAAGGATGGTTTAAATTTAGGACGTGGGGTCCCCAAGACCCTTTGTTTTAAATTCCAGCCCCCCCGTTATGGGGACGTATGCGCTAACGTCCCTGCCTCAGTTTCCCCACTATGCCGTCCTCTGAGCGGCGCAGGAACACGGGGCCGGCGAGTGATGGACCGGGTGACGGTGTCCGGTGTCCGGGAGCGGTGGCTTCGGCTAGCGACGAGCCGGCGAGGGGCGCAGTGTTAGCCACGGCGAGGCGGGGGGCCTGAGGCACCGGGGTAGGTTAGGGACTGACGGGGTCAGTGCCGGGCCGGGTGGGTGCTGCGGCCGGTTGGTGGGGAGCCGGTTCCGGGGCCGGTGTTGGCCGTGGCCTTGGTGAACGCTGCAGGGCCAAGCGCGCCCAGTGGGGCCGGGAGCCCCGCTCTGCGTGGGGCCACCGTGCTGCCAGGACGAGGGGACAGCCCTGCCGGGGGCCCGGCGCCCTGACTACCGTGGGCGCCACGAATGAGGACGGACGGACTGTCCCGCCCGCGGCCCGATTGGTGCAGGGCGCACACCCCACCCTCTCCGGGTGGTTTCCTTCAGCCGCTGTGTCCCAGGACGTGTCCAGCGACAACCCGCGGTGTCCCGCTCTCACGGCTCTGCCAACCGTTCGGCGCAGGGTGCACATTTGGTGGGCGGCTCGCGTGTGATGCCAACGTCTTTAGCCGGACGTGCCCAAGGACCGCCGAGCCCGTGGTCTTGAGCGCGACCCGCGACACTCGGGTCACCATGTCCCAGTGGCAGGTGGCGGCATCTGAATGACTCCCGTGTGCCGGCGGCTGTGCCCTGCAGGGATCCAGTTCGCAAAGGCCACCCTGTTCCCACTTGGAGAGACACACGACCTTCAGGGACCGCCCGCATCCCGCTGGTTCCTCTGGAGCTGGGGGTCCGTGCCTCTATTTCCCCTAAAGCCCTGACACAGATGAGAGGCCCTGTCTTCAGAGGACGGACCCCCTGTGGGACTTTGGGGCCTTATGACCCGACCTGGGGGGCTCCGCTCAGAGCATTTCCTGCCGGCCCCCCAGATCCGTGTCCGCTCACCGTGGTTCCGGGGTTCCCCTTCTGCGCGGTCCCCACAGGTGCCAGGGGTGCCCAGGCCAGCTCAGCACTGCGCCCTGCAGGCTGCTCAGAATGACCAGGCAGGAGGGAGGTGAGCCCCCCGGGGTGGGCGAGGTGCCGGAGGGGGGGTCCCCTGAGCTCCTGACTATGACCTGCTGCTGCTGCTTTTTGTTTTTCTTCTTTTTTTCCCCCAAATTCCTTTGTTTACTTTGATTTTGCATTAAGAACTCACGCGCGTGTACCTCGTTCCCAGGTGTTGGGTGGCCGGGACAGCCGTGGAATCTGCGGGCGCCCCGGGGCCCCGCGCATCTCCAGGGCGCAGGCGCGCGGCGGAAGCGAACGTTCCCGCGGGGGGAGCCGACACCCAGGGTCTCGTGGGCGCGTCCAGCGACCCGGGGGCTCCGACCCGCCCTCAGGTGTGGGTCCTCAGCAGGTGCGTGCGTGCTTTCACAGCAGCAGGTGTGCGGGCCCAGCAGCCCTCTCGCGCGCCCCCCGCGCAGCCCCTCCGCGCCTTGGGTCCGCCGTGCGCCCGGATCTCCCCGCTCAGCCCCTCCACGCCCTGGGTCCGCCGTACGCCCGGATCTCCCCGCGGCCCCTCCTCGCGCCCTGGGTCCGCCGTGCGCCCTGATCTCCACGCCTCGCGCCCTGGGTCCGCCTTGCGCCCGGATCTCCCCGCCTTGCGCCCTGCGTCCTCCGTGCGCCCGGATCTCCCCGCGGCCCCTCCTCGCGCCCTGGGTCCGCGGAGCGCCCGGATCTCCCCACCTCGCGCCCTCTGTTCGCGGTGAGCCCGGATCTCCACGCCTCGCGCCCTGGGTCCGCCTTGCGCCCGGATCTCCCCGCCTTGCGCCCTGCGTCCTCCGTGCGCCCAGATCTCCCCGAGGCCCCTTCACGCACTCTGGGTCCGCTGTGCGCCCGGATCTCCCCACCTCGCGCCCTGCGCCCGCCGTGCGCCCGGATCTCCCCACCTCGCGCCCTGCGCCCGCCGTGCGCCCGGATCTCCCCACCTCGCGCCCTGCGCCCGCCGTGCGCCCGGATCTCCCCGCGCGCCCCCCTCGCGCTGCGCTGTGACTCGAGGGCACGTTCGTGCGTCTGACCTGCGGCGGGGCCTCCGTGCGCTTGATGCTGTTTCTAATTATTTTCCTGCTGATCTTTCATTTCTTTCGTGGCCTGTCTTTGCTGAAATTTCATCCGGGCCCCAAACGTGAGTGAAAGGCCCCGGGGCGGGGCGCGGAATGCACCCTCGCTTCCCGGCTGCCCTCCCCGCATCCCCCCCCAGGAAGAAAGGGGGCCTGGGAGGGTCTCCCCAGACTCATTTGTCAAGGGCACGAGAGGACGCGCGATCTCTGATTACAGGGGTGCCTCAATGCCCGCTAATAATCCTCTAATGATGACGGATGGCCGGCGCCCTGGGTGTCCCCGGCGGGGACGGCTCATTCCTTATGCGCTCCCGGCTTCGCGCGTTTGCCCTCCAGCCCCGGCCTGTGCCGCACAGCGCGTTCCAGCCTCAAGGGCGGCGGTGAGCTTCCCCGTGGGCTTCCTGGTGGAAGCGCCGTCCTTGGCGTGTGCCTCCCACCCCGGGCGCGTGCACACTCAGGTTGCTTGCACACTGGGCACATCACGAATTGAAGAACACGCTTCTTCCGTGGGGAGCATACCCAGGACTGCAACACGCATGTGTTCGCCTTCCTTAAATTCGGTGAACTGACATCACGCCAAATGCACAAATATTTGGCCGCGGGAGAAGCCGGAGAAACGCTCGCGCTGTGCAACCCTGCTTCTACCTCGAATCTGAGGAAACCGCCCGCGGAAGGCAGCAGGAATCGCATTTGCACAGAGGGGGTCGGAAGGCACCAGCTCCCAGTTTTCCGGACCTGGGTCCCGGGCACCAGCCGGCAGCACGGAGAGCCCAGAGAACGCCTCGTTGTTTGCACGCTGCCAACGCCGTGGGTCCTGCCGCCGGCAAGGAGGAACATGCCGGGGATCCCTGGGTGGCGCAGCGGTTTGGCGCCTGCCTTTGGCCCAGGGCGTCCTGGAGACCCGGGATCGAATCCCCACATCAGGCTCCCAGTGCATGGAGCCTGCTTCTCCCTCTGCCTGTGTCTCTGCCTCTCTCTCTCTGTGACTATCATAAATAAATAAAAATCAAAAAAAAAAAAAAAAAAGGAGGAACATGCCGAACGTGCCGTCCCCCTCCGTGTGTATTTACACGAGATGACGGCTGGTTCATGCACCTGCCGTGGCGATCGTCCCGCGGGCCGTGTTCGTCACCATGCAGAGCGCGGGCAGCACGGGCAGGGCTGCGGGACGTTATATCCCAAGTGCAACGGCCGTCGGAGCCCATGGCCCGAGGCTGGTTGCGGAGGGGACGGGAAGCCCGCTGGTGGCTGCGTCCCACCCGTGCGCTCGGCACCCACAGGGATGATTTGCCAAATCTCTTGCCTGGACGTGGGGGTTCAGAGATGCTCCCGGGTCGGGTGGGGAGGGAACATTCTGGATAGAGGCCCTCGCCACCGGCTCGTTTAGCCATGGACAGGGTGTGCATGGGTCTAAAGGCACAGGGGAAGAAATCGTGGATTGGCAGGGATGTGAGGGCACCTCCTTTCCTGCTCAGGTGGGCAGATCTGCTGCTGGGGTGTGGGGGTGCAGCTGAGGTTTCGGGGGTGTCAGCCTGGCCTCTCTGGTTCCTGTGGTCTGGGCTGCCGCCAGCACCAGGCGACCCGTAGGTGAGGTCCCCTGGAAGCCGGGGACTGGCTGAGTGGGCGGTCGGTGACCCAGGTCAGCAAGCTCCGGCCTCCACTGTGGCCGCGCCGCCAGCCCAGCCCATGGCTCCCGTGAGCGGGCGCAGGAATCGACGCCCGCAAGCTGGCACCCAAGTCCCAGGTCTTCCCGGGCGAGTTGGAGTGCGGGCGGCAGGGCAAGGCCGGCAGGAGCTCCATCAGGGCCTGCGTGCCGGTCGGCGGGGGGACACGTGGCCCACTCGGCGGCCCTGCGGGTCCGGGGCTGGAGGCAGTCATAGCGCTGCCCGTGACCGCGGACACAGACGCGCAGCGCCCGCCCGCCCGAGTGCTCCGGGGATGGTGGGCCCCCCTCCTCTCGGTGGACGAGGCTCTGCTTCCAACGGCTAATTCCCGTCAGGGCTTCTGACTCTGTGTGTGTGTGTGTGTATCTGTAGGGTATGTGTATGTGTGCACGTGTCCGTGTGTGTATACACATATATGTACGTAGAGTGCCGGGGGACTGTGTGTGTGTGGACTGTGTATGCACCTGTGCATATGCGTGTGTGTGAGTGTGTATGCACTCATCTATGTGTGTACTGTGTGTGCGGATTGCGTGCTCCTGGATATACGTGTGTGTATGTGTACTGTCTGTGTGTGTGTATGTGTGGATTGTGGCACTTGTATATGTGTGTATATGTGAATGTGTCACATGTATATGTGCATGCGTCTCTCTGCGTGGATGTATGTGTATGCACATGTATCTACGTGCACTATGTGTATGTGCGGATGATGTGTGCACATGTATATATGTGTTATCTATATGTGTATGTATCTGTAGTGTATGTGTCTGTGCACGTATGTATGTGTGTACACGTATGTACACGTACTGTGTATACGCGTGTGCACCTGTATATACACGTGCATATTACTGTGTATGTGTGTGTGTACTTTGTGGATGACATGTGTGTGCACCTGTATATATGTGTGTGTATGTATGTGTATTGTCTGTGTGTGTGTGGATTGTGGGACATATGTGTGTGTATATGTGCATGTGTCTCTCTGCGTGTATGTATGTGTATTCACATGTATCTACGTGTACTATGTATATGTGTGTGTACTTTTTGGATGTGTACATGTGTGCACTGTATATGTGTTATCTATGTGTATGCGTATGTTTCTGTAGTGTATATAAGTGCACAGGTTCATGTGTGTACATGTATGAACATGTACTGTGTATACGTGAGTCCACCTGTTTATACGTGTGCGTATTACTGTGTATGTGTATGTACTGTGTACTTGTGTGTGCACCTGTTTATACGTGTGTATGAGCGAGTGTTCTCCATGTGTGTACGTGTGTATCTGTACTCTATATTCTGCTCCGCATCCTCCTGGTGCCCCCGCTAGTTAACGAGATCTTGCTCATCTCACTGACACAGGCGTGTTTAATTCTTGCCTAACGGCCCATTTTCACCAGCACTGCATTTGGGCAGGGACACGACGACGACGCACCCGTCCCGGCTGCGGGGACCCGAGGGCTGGCCGGGTGCTGGGGCCTGGCCGCAAACCCAGGGCTGGCCTCAGCGGACGCGGCGAGGGCTCTGGCGTGGTGGCGCCGCCAGCCTGGGGGGAGCGCTGACCGGGGCAGGGGGACGTGGCCAGGTCGGTGGTGCTGAGGGGGAGGCCGTGGACAAAATAGGCATTTTGTACAAGGGGCCCAGGACCGTCGCCCCCCGACCTGGGGGTTTTATCCACCTGCATTCCGATTCCCACCGGGATTCCGTTTTCCCGTCCAGCTACGTCGTCCTGTGGGAAGCGTGTGAGTGACGGGTTTTCTAAGCTCTCTGACCTCACGATAACCCCACAAGCCACATATCTTACTGCCTTACTTGAGACACGCAGCAGGGAGGCTCAGAGAGGGAAATCTCTCTCCAGGACACTCAGCCGCCAGGCGGTGCAGCGGGACCCGAACCCTGGTCTTCTGCATCTGCCTCCCTGTCCCTCCCTCCACTGTGTTCCCTTGACATGCGACAGGAGGGACTTTGGGAAACCACATCACGGTTAGGTGGGTAAACCTCTTTTCACCTCTGACTGTTGGGAGCGCCACTCGTCACTGAGTAATCCTCTGTGTACGCAAAAGTAAACCTTGTCTTTCCTCCTGTTACTCGATGTACCAGCACTTAATTTGCAGGCCCCCGGCGCTGCACGCGAGTTGGCAGAGGAAGGAGTTTCCTCCCAACAATCCGTAACCCGTACTGCCGCCCCGTCCTCCACCACAAACACCTGTCCTACAGGGTTTGGCCTGTGCCTCCACATGGTCACGTGTGTCTGCAGAATACGGACTGTTTTCTCTGTGTGGTTTTATAAATTTGCACACATTGCATTGTGCCCAAACTGCTCTGTTCTTCCCTTTTTTGCAGTGGATGCTGTGTTTTCCATCCCTCTGCGTGCTTCCGTACGTCTGCGTGGTTGGTGGTTTGTAACGGCTGCCTGGCATCCTTGACCCCCGGTTCACAGCACACCCCGCCCGCGGTGGGCTCCTAGGTTGGCAGCAGCTCCCCGTCGACAACACCCAGGTGACCGTCCTCATACTTGTTCCTTTCGAACTCGGTCCTTGCTGCAGCCCCCAGAATCCTCCGGGGTGCTTGCGTCGAGGGCTGTGCCAGTGCACACGTCTCACGCGTCACCCTGCACCACTCAGTACACCTGCCTTCCTAGTTTTTATCAACCCACATGGAGAAGAAAAAACTCTTGTTTTAATGTGCATTTCTCCGGTTATTACCGAACTGGGGTGTCTCTTCCTGTGTCTTGTGTCCATCCCCGTCCTGTGACCTCCGTGTCCCTATCTCGTACACGGCGTCCTTTGTGGCGCTTTCTTCTCCTCGCAGATCTACATATTCCAGAAACACGTGTTAGTGCTTCTTTTTTTTTTTAAATCAATTTTTTTATTTTTATGTTTTAAAATAAGTGTTAGTGGTCGCTTATTTTTTTTTATTGATCTTGATTTTCATGTTCTCAAGTGGGTTTTTTTATTGACTTATTTTTTTATTTTGAAAATTTTTTCGACTTGAGAAATCTTAAAGTTTAAACTCAATTCAGTTAGCATACCGTGTGCTAGTAGTTTCAGTGATTTTACATTTCACAAGCGTCACCCTGGAGCTCTCTGATCGCAGCTAAGCTGGATTACAGGGCCGCCGCGGAACACCGTGCCTTCCTTTGGAGGCCGCCGGACTCATCCACTTTTACCACGTGGCTTGTGTTTGGGACTCTTGCTTCGGATGCTTTTCTGCCCGTCCGGGTCACAAAGCGTTCTCTGACATTTCATCCTATCAGACTCTATTTTTATTCCTCCTTTGTTACAATGAATTCTTCAAATCGCCTGGAACACGCAATCTCGGAAGGGCTGATATCACGTCCCCGGGGGCAGGAATTGGTTGTTGAGGGTGATGGGAACATTCTAGTGTTTTCACGTACAAAGCCCAGGTACACAGGCGATATTTACAGGTAGACGGTGTATGTGCGATGCTAGACCTTTGTGGAGGGTGATTAGGGGAAAGTGTTGAAAAAATCCCCTATGGGAAGAAATGGTGGAGATTTTCAGGCCAAGGGCTCGTGGTGGGGATGGGAGTCTGAGGCGCAACCCACGTGACCTGCATGACGATGGGAGAAGTGCTGGTCTACAGGGTCCAGGCCGGGACTGAGACGTAGATACCCAGGCTGGGGCCTTGCTGACCACCAGACATGTGCTGCGCAGGGAGCCAGGACGCCTGTAAACAGACGGTGCACCATTCGTGCACACTGCAAAGTGCTAGGCCCACCATGAAGAAAACAGGGAGCTGCCTGCTAGTTGTGACTGCTCATGGATATGTGTGTTATACACACACAGTTATACTCCTATTTGGAAATACATACAACCTATATATAAATATTGAGATATTTACTATAAAGAAATTATAGGAGAATATATTGATGACATGTTAATTGTATTAGATCGATACTGGATTAATCATAATTAATTACAGTGATTATATAATAAAATATGTTGTTTATACATGATGTTAGCATGTTATATGTGTAATAAAAATGATATACAATTATACGTAACGACTCTATAATTTAACTTATATGTGTATGTATGATCATGTATGACAACCATGTATTTGTTATGTATTAAACGTAAGAACTATATCTAATATGCAATTTTATATAATATTATGTATATATACAGAATTATGTATAAGATTTATATATAGCAACTATATCATTTATTTTTAACTTTTATTTATTTAGTTTTGCAACTATATCATTTAAACCATGTTTATTCGGGGCGCCTGGGGGGGCTCAGCGGTTGAGCGTCTGCCTTCAGCTCAGGTCGTGACCCCGGGATCCGGGATCGAGTCCCATGTCGGGCTCCCTGCATGGAGCCTGCTTCTCCCTCTGCCTGTGTCTCTGCCTCTCTCTCTGTGTCTCTCAGGAATAAATAAATAACATCTTTAAAAAAAATAACGTTTACATGTAGTTATATATAGCAACAATGTAATTATTGTTATAAATCGTTATATATTGTTGCTATATGTAATATGATTATAAGAATCGCATGAAGTCGTGCAATTAATGTAATCATGTAATTATAAGTAATAATTATATATTAGTCAATAAAAATCAAGTCATAGGCAAGCAATTAATATATAACTAACATACATTATATATATGAGTCACTTAATATATAAAAATATAAGGAATCAATCAACAGGCATATTGGTCTTTCTCCCCTGAAGGGAGTCAGCCGGCTGTTTGCACACACGGGAGTGTTTATTTGTCGTGCTGTTGTTGGTCATCGGCGCACCGTGCAGGGGGACGGCCGGCGGTCACGGGGAGGTGACCTCGTGCCTGCGCGGTTACTGCCGTGGAGGCAAGAGACAGGGTGGCCATCTGTGTCTACAGGCGGAAGGCTCTGGACTCTCCGGACATGCTGAACCCCCAGGTCTGTACGTGTGTGTCCGTACGCGTCCTCAGGGAGTGGGGAGGACAGGTCTGCAAAACCCTCCCATCATGGGCCAGGTGGGGCCGTGTCCCCAAAGGTGGCCAGTGTAGACAGCTCGCTCGGTCCACGTCCACACCCACAGGCCACCCCAACGCTCTCTCGTCCGGGCTCGTGGCCCAAGGGGACTTTCCGACTCTACAGATCTTCCTGTTCTGCACACCTGTCATGTCCGTGGGTCACACGTGATGCGGCCTCGTGTGTGTGCACGTCTGTGCGTGAGCATCGTGTGCTCCAGATCCGCCTGCGGGGCAGCAGGGGTCACGGGCCGGGTACCACTCCCCTGCCTGAAGCTACAGCGGCAGGAAAGCCAGAGGGAGGAGGTTCCTCGCTAAAACACGAGCGGCAGCCGTCAGCCGCCCTGCAGTCGTGCAAAGGTTTGGGGTAGCTGGGAGTTCACGGGAAACCAGCGCCGTTGCTGTAGGGGCGCAAGGTGCACCCCACCTGTGCCGTTTGGCTAAGGATGGCCGTGAGCTGCAGCCACTGAGCAGACACGGATGCAGAAAGCTGCCTCCCGGGCCGCGCACCGGGGCACAGTCTTGCAGAGCGAACACTCCTGGGGAATGTTTGTGGCCACTGGCGGGCGGAGAGGGCGCGCGGGGCAGCTCCCCAGTCGGCCTCATGCGCCCATTCCGCGCCGTCTGTCCCTCGTGCACCTGCCCAGCCTCGGACGTCGGAACACACCGTCCCCATCGTGTGCGTCTCTGCACAAAGCGCGTTGTTTCCTGCGCTCTCCGGTCCGTGCCGAGCGGCGCCGGCGTGGACATGAGGCCCCACAGTGCATGTGGGGTCCCGGTTGCCGTGCACCGTCCTGAGCACCCCGATCCCGCCTCCCCCCCGCCGTGCACGTGCATGCTCGGGCCCGCTCGGAACCAGCTCTCTGCAGGTGCAAGGAAAACACAAATTCGAGCCGGTGCCTTCAGACGCAGAGGTGCACACGCTTGCACACCAGGCAGGTGTCATCGCCACCCAGGCGCCTGAAGCCCGCGGCCCCCGGCCTGCGAACCCTGCACGCACCCTCCTCTGCAGCACACGCTCCAAACCCCCCTCCACGCCCTGCGCTCGGTCTTGCGGCTCCCGGCCGCCGTGTGCGTGGCTCCCATTAATTGAGCGCCGCGGCCCAGGCCCCCAGGTCTCCGGAGAACGCGGGTGTGTGTGTGCGCATTTCTCCACGTAGAAGGTGCACGGGGCCACAGCGAAGGCGTGCAAGTCGAGGGACCAAAAAAAAAAAAAAAAGACTTTTTAATGATAATACCTGAAAAAGTGTTTTTCTCTGGAACCATACATCATTGTCAAGTGAGAAGATTAAACTTATTGTTTCTTTTGGAAGCGGGAACTCAAGGTGAGTGGAAATGTCTTGAAATGCAAAGCAGCCCGGCAGACAAAGTGCCGCGGGGATGCGGGCAGACAAGCCAAGTTCTCCAACCGGCGTTTTTTTTTTTTTTTTTTTTTTCCCCTCTTCTTTCCTCTTTTTCCATTTTAAGTGATGTGCGGATAAAACTTCACGCACGACAAGGCTCACAGTACACGGGGACGCCGCTGGATGTCGCCGTGGCCGGTGGCTTTGCAGAAATTATTATTTTATCACACACGGTGCGCGGCGGTCTGGGACGCACCCGGTCCACCGTGGAAACGGATGTTCGCAGAAAAAGAAAAAGAAAAAAGAAAAAACTTTGCAAATGTAACAGTTCTCCAAAGGTATTTGTTATTAAGTTAATTTCACGTGATTTAATTTAATTATTTACTTTAACTTGATTTTTGTTTGTTTTTTTTTAGTTTCAGGGGTAGAATTTAGTGATTCATCAGATGCATACGGCACCCAGTGCTCACCCCAAGCGCCCTCCTTTTTTTTTTTAAAGATGCTATTTTTATTTATTCATAAGACACACACACAGAGAGGCAGAGACACAGGCAGAGGGAGAAGCAGGCTCCATGCAGGGAGCCCGACGCTGGACTCGATCCCGGGACCCTGGGGTCACGCCCTGGGCTGAAAGCGGCGCTAAACCGCTGAGCCACCCAGGCTGCCCCCAAGCACATTCCTTCATTGTAAATGTATTTTTCCCGTGTTTTATTTGGGCCGTGGCTAATTTTCTTCCTGTTCTGGGTTACGGGGCGTTGGTTATTGTTGCAGGGTGCGTTTGGGATGGGGGAGTATCGTGTTCAGCACCCTGAGCTTTGGCATCTGATAGATTTGAAGCCTGAACCACAGCTCACTCGCTCCGGGAGTCTGGGGAGTTTCGTTGACTCTTTTAATTCAATTTCCCAACATGTAGCAAATCAACTAGGGGTTTTAGAGACAGTTAAACTGGGTGTTTTATGGAAAGCGTGCAGCATAAAAATGTTGACGCGCAGAACGCGTTCAATGAGCAGTTGCCATTCTTATTGATTTGTGAGCGCTTTTTACATGTGAAGGACACACGCCCTCTATCATTAATAGTTTACAAATACTTTCCAGCTCCTGTTATGCTGTTGAATATTGTTGATAGTTTTTAGATATAAAGCGTTTTAAGTTTGCATGTAGCCCAATCATTCACTATTCCCATATAATTTGTCCTACTCTTTGTGTTTCTGGCAATTCCTTGTCAATGGACACGGTGACTTTGTACATTTAATCCTATATTTTGTGATTTAATTTTTATACTGAACACTTTACTATGCTTGGAATTAACTGTGGGCTTTGACCTAAGCTGAGGTCCTGATTCATCTTTTTTTCCCCAACACTACACACCAAATAATCCTATTCCCCGTCCTCGTTTCTCTATTAGTTTTTTTTATTTTTTAAAAAGATTTTATTTATTTATGCATGAGAGAGAGGCAGAGACCCAGGCACAGGGAGAAGCAGGCTCCATGCAGGGAGCCCGACGTGGGACTCGATCCCGGGTCTCCAGGATCGCGCCCTGGGCTGAAGGCGGCGCTAAACCGCTGAGCCCCCCGGGCCGCCCTCTATTACTTTTTAATCATTTATCTATCAACTGTCGACTATTCTTACGGATTAGGTCTGTTTTTTTTTTTTTAAAGCCTTTCTGTTTCTCCCATCTGCTAATTCTTATTGTCCTTCCATACCGTCTTAATTACGAGAGACTTAAAGTAAAATATGTTTCGCTCTTTGAATGGATGACTCTTTCAACATTGATGTGCGTCTACCAAAAAAAAAAGAAAAAAAAAGACTTCTTAGCTTTTCTTACAAATTTATTTTCCAGATGAGCTTGAGATTTATTTCACCAAAGTTGAAACAAATGTGTCTGCATTTAATGGGAACCACATTGACCTGAAACGTTCGGTATTAACGGCTTGATGTCTTCATACTCGGTTGGGTCCGTTTTGTGGAAACGGCAGGTCTGCGCGGGGCTTCCTGCTGTCGTCCTTCGGCGTGTTTCCTCCACGGGGCCCGCGCGGGTCCACACGTATGTCGCCGAGGACCTATGTGCAGTTTCCACCCGAGCGGCTGCCGTGCACGGACTCGGGTCCTCCGCTGTTTCCCGGAGGCCGCACCGCGGGTGCCGCCGAGAGCCAGGCGACGGACTCCGGGATATTTATTTAGTGTCAAGAGCTCCTGCCAGATTTGCTTATGGTTCTAAACACTTTTATGATTCATTCTCTTGGGCTTTTATTGGACGTCGGTCGTCGCCATCTGGAAACGATGTGCTTTCTTCTTCTTGCCGAACGCTCGGGGAGCGTATATTCCCGTCTCTCGTGGGACTGCGCGGGGGACCGTGACGCGGACGGGATCCGGGACCTTTGGAGCATCTCTCCGGGGGGAGGAGTGGGGACAGTCAGCGGACAGACTGGCTGATGACCACTCAGCGGGTGAGCGGGGATCCGAGTGGGCTCGCGGGGGCCTCTGCTCCAGGGCCGTGACGCTGCCATCAGGTGCCGGCCAGAGGCCTGCGTCACACGGGCCGGTGCTGGGGAGGTGACCCCAGGTCACACCTGCCGCCGGCCTCCAGCTCGGCGGCTCATGTCTGCAAAGACTCGGGCAGGAGGGCGGGAGCTGGGCCTGCATGCCAGCTCAGGTGGCGTCGTGGGAAATGTCACATGAAGACAGGTGACACCCCCTCACCTTTGCTGCGAGCATCCACCTGCACTGAGGGAGCATCTGTGACATTGGCCTGCAGTGAGTCTGTGCTGCTGGGCAGTTAGGCCAGGTCCCTGTCTTCCCGGGGGTCACGGGGATACACCTGCAGTGTTGCCAGCACGAGGGTGACAGCGCCCCAGGGGGTCTCAGGCATCCACCTGCAGCATCCCCGTCTCCACGGGGACGGTACCTCTCGCAGTCACAGGGATCCAGCACAATGATGGTGACAACGTCACCCGGACTGTGTAACCGGAATGCGATGCCTTCCCAAGTGGGGCCCGCCCAGCAGCCCTTCCTTCCCCGGCTGTGCAGACACTTGCCCCTCGGAACCCCCGCCAGCATCGCTGGGCACCTTCGCTGGGCTATTTCACAGCCGTGGACGTGTTTGGGGTCCCCCTCTGTCCTAGCTGGTTGGGGCGGGACTCAAGGGGACAGCATGGACGTCGGAGGGCCTGAGGCCGCGTGAGACCCTGGCTTTCATCCAGCCTCAGTTTGCATTCCAGCTCCCAGCCGCCCGTCCCCAGGTCCAGCCCCTACAACACACAAAATTTATGTAAAACTACCTTCCCCCTCGCCGTGATGCCTGCTGGCTCTGCGGATGGAGAAGGATGCAGGAAAAATGCTGCAAACTGGTGCATCGTGGGTCCTCGTTGGGCACAGACAACACGAGTGGGCTGCTGTAAGTGGGGCATTTACCGAGAGAGCCCGATGGCAGCTTCCAGAACGGGTCTGGAGCAGGTGCCAGGGCCGCTCCAAGCACCCCAGGCCATAGCGGGCGTCCACGGGGCTTGGCAGATGGCGTATGGGCTCCACTTAGCCGCCGTGTCCGCAGTGACCCCGCGACCCCGGAGCCTGTCTCGGGGCAAGCCGGCCTCCCTTGTCCAGCCGGCGCAGGCCCGCGTGTGCAAGGAGTGCACGGTGTTGGTGATGAGGGCCGCCGAGCGAGGCCGTCCACAGGCCGGTGCTAACGGAGCCCACGGGAGCGGGTGACCTGACGCTCGTCAACTGCTTTTCAGAAATTCCTTTAAAAGGACGATGTGAGTCTGGAGACGGGAAAGGGAGCGGACGGGGTCCCGGGCATTAGCACGCGGGCCGGGAGACGGGAGGCGGGAGCAGGCGCGAGCAGGTGTCATTGTGAGCCGCTCACCGGCGAGGCCCTAAGCCCCGGGAGAGAGCTTCCCCGGCACGTCCGCTCCCCCGCCCGCGCGTGGTTTGACAGACGATCCGATCCGTCTGCGGAGACGCGCTTTCTGACACTGCAGCGGTGGATAACGAGGCGGGAAGGAGGGCGCGGGCTCTCGGCCCCGGGGCCCGCGGTGCACGGCAGCCTGCGGCGTGGGCCTCGCCGCGGGAACGCAGGTCCGGGGCCTGTCCCTCCCGCCCTCAGGAGACGCCGGCTGGGGGGCCTCGGACGGGCACGCGTGCTGGGTAGAATCTGTGTCAGCAAAGGAAGACGTCACGGGACGCGTGGAGATGCCTCCGAGGCTTCGGGAGAAGCGAGCGTGGCACGTTGGCGTTTCATATAATTAGTGATAATCGAGCCCCTGTCAGCTGCGCCTGATGCACGCGGGCAGGCAGGGGGCGGGGACGGGCCTTGAGCGAGCGGAGCGCGAGGGGCTCGCCTGTCAGGGTGCGAACAGATGGCAGGAGCAGGGGGTTGAAGGGAAAGGAGAAAGGGACAGCTGCATGCTGCATCTGCACGCGGGCACGCTTGCACACACGTGAGCACCCCTGGACGTGTGCACACACGTAGGTGCAGGGATGTGCTTACACGCACATGTGCACTCCACTGTCGTCACATGCACACGTGCACAGTTACACACACGCATGCATGCTTGCATGTAAGTGCACACACTCCCATGTCATACACACACACATGCCTGCACTCACGGTCGTATGCACACCCATGCAGATGCAGGGACACATGCACATACAAGTGCACTCCCATGTCATATGCACACACACATGCCTGCACGCACATGCATGCACTCACGGCCACATGCACACACATGTAGATGCACGGAGACATATGCATGCACACACCTATGGTTACAAGTACACAACTGCACGCAGATGCATGCACTCATGCTCATATGCATAAGCATGTAGATGCAGGGACAGGCACACATGCAGACACAGCTGCACTCCCATGTCATATGCACACACATGCTTGCATGTATGTGCACACATTCATGGTCATATGCACATGCGTGTAGATGCACAGACACATATGCATGCACACACCTATGGTTATAAGTACACAACTGCAGGCACGTGCACGTATGCATGGTCATATGCACACACATGCAGATGCTAGAATGTGCACGCATAGCACACACACATGCAAACCCAGGCACAGGCAGACACACATACACACAGCCAGATACATATGTACGTGATGAGCATGCAGGTGTCTATGCACGTACCTTCACACAGACACAAGCACGTTCTCACAGTCACACACACCTGCACAGCACCACTTGTAAACAGGCACACACAGTTGGACACACGGAGTCACATGTTTATATACACACGTGCACACCCACAAGAATGCACCCGCATGCACAAACATGCACATGCAGGCATGCGCTCACGAACACGCCACACAGTCATGCACAAAGGCACAGACACAGTAACATGCACACATTCACGTGTGCCTACAGGCGCACACATGCATTTGCACACATGGGCATGCACAGGTATGCACACCTGTGTATGCATGTGCATATATTCATATGGTTACTCAGATTCACACATGCATATGAGTATGCACATACACATGTGTGCATCAAGGTGCACACACACACGCAGACAAGCACATATGGGCCATGCCCAGAGCCCAGATGGAGGCCTGTACAGGGCACAGACCAGCTTCTCTGTGAGTGTGACCATGTAGCAAGTCCTCCATGCCTCAGCTTACCTTTGGGGTGCAAAGGGGTGAGCCTTACAAAGATTTCCGGGACCTTCACAGCAAAAACCAACAGAAGGCGAAAATGTGAAAACAAATGTCCCTGTTTGTGTGCAGAGATTGGGGACGTGAGTCCACCGTGGTTAAGAAGGAGCTGGGTCAGGCGGGGGCCTCCGTGGCTCCGCGAAGAGAGCACGTGCTCTGAGGCCAGACTGCCGGCGTGTGACTCCTCGTCCGCCGCGTCCCAGCTCCACTCTCACGTTCCCTCTGTCAAAGGCAGTGTCGCTGGGATGAAAGGGGAAGGGGACATTATTGGGGGTGTGTGGGCCATCCCAGGTCAGACGGCGGGTCCACACTCACCAGCCCTCCAGCACCGGGCGTGCACAGCCGGCGTGGCTGGTTCCCTGTTAGTTGCCACGGCACAGGCCGTCACAGCCCGTGGAGCAACCCGTCTCATCCTGAACGTGGACGGGAGGCTGCGCCCGAGGAAGGGGTGCAGGGGCCTCGGTGGGGAGCGGGGCTGGGATGGAGTCCCTGGCTGGCCACGCCGAGAGCTTTGTCTTATTTGCCTGGGGCCCTGGGGGGTCAGCACAGGCGGGCAGAGGGGAAGCCGTGGTTTGGGGAGAGCCCAGCTGGGTGCCTACAGGCGCGCACAGAGAGGCTCACGTACACACACACACACCTCGGCGGCCACACATGTGCACACCTGCAGACACATATGCCACACATGTGCACAGCTGTAAACATGTACACTGTGCACACGCAGACCTGCAAACGTGCACGCCACATGTATGCACGCTTGCAAGCACATATGCTGCAGATATGCACACCTGCAAACCTACACGCCACACATGCACATCTGAAAACACGCATGTGCACATGCACACCTGCAAACATGCCCACCATGCATATGCACACCTGGAAAAACACATGCAAACATGCACACCTGGAAAAACACGTGGTGCACATATGCATACCTGCAAGCATGCGTGCACATGGGTACATACGAGGTCAAGGCACACATAATAACCGTGTAGGCACATGCATGCACATGTGTACCCACGTGCATCTGGCATAGAGTACGCTCACACTGTCACACAGCTGCAGGCATGAACACATGGACACACACGCACACTCATCCATGTGATACCCACATGCACCCCGCACACAATACACTCCCTCTGTCACATACTCATCCTTCTGGAAACTTCTGTGCTGGAGGATGCTTAGTCCTGACGGCTGGGCCCCTGCCCCTCATCGTTTCTGGAACCTTCCTTCTTGGATTCACATATGGGCTTCTCACGTTCCTAACGCAGAGAGAGAAATATCCGTTTTTTTTGTTTTTTGTTTTTTGTTTTTTAAATAAAAGCTCCGAATTCTAACAGGTTTTCAACGACAAACCAACGTGTGTTCAGCACAAAATGTCCCAGGGGAGGTGGGTTTTGTGGGATCTGAGGGAGGGGAGCCGTGAAGCACGGTATTTCCCCGATTGCACCGTGTGTTTGGAAACTGCCATGCACATTGCGAGGTGTCCACGTGGACGCGGAAAGCATCTTCATAGGAAACCCCGCAGGACGGGCGAGCGCGGCCCCTGCGACATCCTACAGCCGTGCCCGTAAGGTGCACCCGGGCCGGTTTCATTGGGAGGGACTCTGGCGGTGCGGGCTCGTAAGGAAGCCCCTGAAGCCCAACATTTCGGGCCTGGGCAGTGGCTGGGGACGGCCCTGACGCCTTGACTCGGTGGTGGGTGCACCTCCAGCCTGGGCGCGCTCAGCGCCACCCAGCACCCCACCTAATGCACCTGTTCAATTCCTGCAAATGATAATTAAGCGGAAATTGGCGCCCAAAGCAAGATGTGGAATTAAACCACAGGCTGCTCTGTGGGACCGACGCAAGGCCCCCTCCAACCACCGCCCAAACCACCGCCCGCGCGTTGCTTTTTAATTTTTCCCCCCATTCTCCACCATCTTACAAACCCTCTGATAGAAAGTTTGGGCTTTATCGAGGCAGAGCGTGTAATAATACGCCATCTGGCTCAGTTAAACATGAAAGATTACGGTGATATACAGTAAGAAGGCTGCTATTCAGTTGCTAATGGCCGGAGCCGCAGCTCCAGGGGTGGAGGAGCCGCTTTGCAAGGACCTCGGGGACTCAAAAGAGGGCCCCCACCCCCCCCGAAATAGGACGGGAGCAGGAGCCGGGGTGCACTGAGGGAAGGCAGGACAGGCCCGGCGGCGCCTGTGGGGGGCTGACGCTCGGCATCCGTGGGCCCGCCCGATGGACACAGAAGCCAGCATCCTTCCCTCCGCGTGTCCACTCCGCGGGGCGAGGACGTGGCCACCGTGGCAGTCGCGCGCCTCGAAAAGTTGGCGCGCAGGGGACACATCCTGTGCTGAAAATCAGCGTCTTTCCTCAAACGCCCGCGGCTTAGTTCCCTGGGCCGCAGGTTGCGAGCACGGAGCAGAGCGGCCCCCTGGGCTGCAGGTCGCCCCCCTGGGCTGCAGGTCACCCCCCTGGGCCTCAGGTCCTGAGCATGGAGCAGAGCGCACTCCCCCAACTGGGCCGCAGGTCGCGAGCACGGAGCAGAGCACCCCCCACGCCTCCCACCTACCCCCTGGGCTGCAGGTCACCCCCCTGGGCCTCAGGTCCTGAGCATGGAGCAAAGCGCACTCCCCCAACTGGGCCGCAGGTCGCGAGCACGGAGCAGAGCACCCCCCACGCCCCCCACCTCCCCCCTGGGCTGCAGGTCGCCCCCCTGGGCCTCAGGTTGCAAGCACGGAGCAGAACGCCCCCAACCCAACTGGGCTGCAGGTCGCGAGCACAGAGTGGAGCACCCCCCCACCCCCCCACCTCCCCCCTGGGCTGCAGGTCACCCCCCTGGGCCTCAGGTTGCAAGCACGGAGCAGAACGCCCCCAACCCAACTGGGCCGCAGGTCGCGAGCACAGAGTGGAGCACCCCCCCACCCCCCCACCTCCCCCCTGGGCTGCAGGTCACCCCCCTGGGCCTCAGGTTGCAAGCACGGAGCAGAACGCCCCCAACCCAACTGGGCCGCAGGTCGCGAGCACAGAGTGGAGCACCCCCCCACCCCCCCACCTCCCCCCTGGGCTGCAGGTCACCCCCCCTGGGGACCTCAGGTCCTGAGCATGGAGCAGAGCGCCCCCACTCCACCCTGGGCCGCAGGTTGCGAGCACGGAGCGGAGCGGAGCACCCCCCACCCCCCACACCCCCACCCTGGGCTGCAGGTCACGAGCACGCAGCCAAACCTCGGGGCCGGCGGGCGCTGGCGGACTCCGAGCGGCTCCGCGCGAGCTGGGCCGCTTATCACTCTTGGGACAGAATGCACAGAGGTTGCAGGTGGCGGCTGCTCGCCCGACGCTGAACACTCTCCCGCCGCGGCCTCCGTCTGGAGGTGACAGCTCGCCCCAGGGTGCAGACAGGCCGGCGGGGAGCCGGGTTGTGGGGGGCAGTGCGCCCTCCTGCTTGGCAGGTACGTGAACGACCCGGACCGTAGCGAATTGCATTGGGCAGGTTGACAAGCCCGCGGCTGTGACCAGGCCCGTGTCCGTGATCCGAGTCCGCACACGTCACACGCTGACAGTTGCAGTACGTGCGTCGTACCTCAAAAAAGACGGGAAATATGGAAGCACGTCGCCCGGAGATGCGCCCTGAGCTGTGGGCACAGTGGCCGTCGGGGAGGGAGATGCCGTGTGTGTCTGGCGGGGGCGTGCGTGCCCGGGTGCATGCGTGTGCATCTAATAGATGCTGTGGCCACACGGCACCGGGCTCACCCTGCCGTGCGCACAGACTTCAGCCTCCAGTGACCAGACACGGGGTCTTCACTCTGCGGGTGCAAACAGGTCACTGGATCGCAGGCACTTGGCGACCCGCCCGACGTTGCATGGGGTTCTGTAGGCTTTAGGGACGCGGAGAGGCCGTCCTTTTTCTCACCACGTGGAAATAAATGGTCAACCCTCAAGGGTGCGTGAGCCTGGGCTGGGCTCCACGGAGCAGCCCCCTCGGCGCCTGGCCACTCCTGGGGACACCGTCACTCGGGATGTCCCCGTGCCGACAACAGGTGCACGGGTGGTTCCTGCTCCCTGATGTGGCCACTACGGGCTACGAGGATGGGCCCGGCATGGGGACAGGTAACCCAGCAGATGGGTGTCAGCCTGCGTGGTCAAGCTGGGGGACCCCAGATGTGTCTCCTTGGGCATCCGAGGGGGACACATGTCCATCTGTAGCAGGAGGAGTGAGATCGAGGGGAGGGTCCCCTTGGGGGTCAGGGGTCAGCGCAGGCCTTTAGGGGAGACATGTCCACCTCAGGGGGAAATCCCAGATCTAGGAGCTGGTCCCCTTGGGGGTCAGGGGTCAGCACAAGCCTTTGGGGGACACATATCCATCTCAGGGGGAGGTCTGAAATCCAGGTGTGGGTCCCCTTGGGGGTCAGGGGTCAGCACAAACCTTTGAGGGTCACATGTGCATCTCAAGGGGAGGCCTGAGATCCAGGTGTGGGTCCCCTTGGGAGTCGAGGGTCAGCATGAGCCTCTGGGGGTCACGCGTCCATCTCAATGGGAGGTCTGAGATCCAGGCCAGGTTCCCTGGGGGTTGGGGGCAGCACAGGCCTCTGGGGGACTCACATCCATCTCAGAGGGAGGTCTGAGATCCAGGTGTGGGTCTGCTCGGGGGTCAAGGGTCCACACAGGCCTCTGGGGGACACATGTGCATCTCAGGGGAAGTCGGAGGGACGATGGTGCAGGTCCAGGCTTGCCGTCTGAGCTCATGCGGGGTCCCACCTCCCTGACCTGCTGTTCTGTCCCACCCCCTCCCACCTACGGGGTGTCTGGCACCTGCTCCCGGGCCCCCCAGCCAGCCACCCCACCGCCCAACCGGTCCTGACAGGAGGTCGGGGTGCAGTGACCGGTCCCCACGGGCCGGCGGCTCCACGGGAGCCCAGGGGTCCCCGAAGGTCTGCACGGCCCCGAGAACCCCATGACGAGCACCTGGGGCAGGTGAGCATGGCCGCAGACGCAAGCGCCCCACAGAAGCGCGAGGACGCCCCCCTCCCCCCACCCCCAGCTGTCTCCAGGTCACTGTTTGCAGAGTCCGTTCTTCCTTCTAACAAACACCGGTGGGGTGGGGGGTGGGGGCCCCGGACTGGGCCTCCTGCCCTGGTTTCCTCCCCAGGTCGTGCGCGTGGAGCTCACAGTGTGTGACCTGGGGCGTTGGGAAGGGGACCAGCCGGCCAGGGAGGTCAAAGGGCCGTGGAGGGCTGAGCTGTGGGGTTTTCACTTTTTGCGGGTTTTCCTTCCCGCTACTCGGGCCTGCACGTGGAGCCGAACCAGCCACAGGGACATGCCCCAATGCACACACGTGGCCGAGTTCCAATAAAGCTTTATTCACGAAAACATGCCGGGGGCCGCGTCTGGCCCACAGGGACCCCCGATCCTGACGCTTGGATGCCCGATTTCTCACCGTGCGGGTGGTGGTGTCGCACGCTCGGAGCCGCAGCCTGTGGCTGTCGAACGGTGCCGGGCGGACAGCGGCGTGCATCGTGCACCAGGGCAGGTCACGGGACACGTGCAGCCGGGGAGGGAACGGAGACCCGCGAGTGGGCACCTCCACGCTCGACCCCGCGTCTCGGAGAGCAGCCCTTCTGCTCGCTGTTCCCAGTGTGTCCCCCCGACCAGCGTGCTCCACCGATTGCAGGACGTTCTTGTGTCCACGTGCGTTGGCGCCGCGTGATCGCCCGGACAGGTGAGGCCGTGTTTGCGTTCCATCTGCGTGGACTGTTCCCGGGCGACCTCACATGTCCCCCCGGGGTCCTGCCCTGCAACCTGGCGACGCCTGTGCCACCGCAACACCCACGGAAGGTGCTCCCGGCCTGCACATCGACAGCCCGGTCACTCGTGGAGCCTCAGAAGTCACCCCGGAGCAGCCGTTGGAGGGAAAACATGGGTCCCGGCACGGTCCTCTGGGATCTCCATGCAGAGCGCCGCCTGTTCAAAAATTTTTCCCCTTTTTTCTTTGCTTTTATTTTGCCGCCAACCTGACACAGACAATCTTGTTGTCTCAACAGCTGTAAATCCCAGATATTTCACAGCCTCACATCCACCCTCAAATGTGCATGCTTAAAAGTAATAATAATAAAAAGAAACCCGGAAAGCGGCCAGTTAGTGCGCGTTACTTAGCGCCCCGGATCCGGAGCCTGCGGATTGTTCCTGTCTGGCGAGTCCGGGCTCCGACGCTCATTGCACGACGTTTCCGCGTCCTGTCCTGGTCCCGGCAGTGCAGCGTGTGTGACTCAGGCCTGACACGCGGCGCAGCCGTTCAAACCGGCTGGTCATGCGCAGGGCCAGGGCGTGGTCACTAATGAAGCTGCTCGGCTAGTGCGCACAGCGGGCTCTGAACCCGGGCCCACGGCTCTCGGGCCGGGCGTGCAAGGTCGCACGTGGCTGTGTCTTTCACTCCCGCGTCCCCCAGACGGAGCAGAGAGCAGGTGCGCGTTCGCAGGCCTCGGGTGTCACCGACGTTTCATCGATTTCTTCTTCGGCCACAGGCTCGCCTTACATTCAGGTTTTTCTTTTTTTTTCTTTTTTTTGCAGCGAGGAAAATGTAAATGAGCAGGAATTTGAACAAGGCAGGGCCCTCGTTGGTGACCCTCGTGGACCTGAGCTCCAGGATCCGTCGTGGCCCAGCCCCACCGCGTGCACACGCTGAACGCCTTGTACAGGGACACACGGTCTCATCAGGGCCCGTCGCGCGGGCAACAAGCTGCTTAATGAGGGAAGATGGGTCCCGGAGCGGCGCTGGGATTTCTGACATCGGTGTCTCGGCGCCCACAGGCCGGGCACACGTCCTCGCCGTCCCCACCCCTGAAAGTAAATAAATCCAGCTGGTCCAGCCCCTCCCCACCCAATCGCATCGCCCCCGCCACCCACCTCCCCGCTCCAAGGGGACCCAGTGCCCGCAGCACCGCGCCAGGTACCCCCCTGGGAGGAGCACGGCTGGTCTTTGAAGTGGTTTAAATATCTCCTGCGCGCACGTGCGTCGGGCCCCGTGGGCCCGGAACCAGGTACATCCAGGTCGGAGCGCGTGGGACCGCACCTGGCCGCAGGCCGCAAGGTACGGGCAGTGGCCCGGGAAGTTGGCGTCCGCCTCTCGTTGGCCATTCTGCTCATGCAGATCAAAGTTCTCCGATCCGGCGCTAATTAAGAAGAGCGAATGCGGCATTTGAGGCCTTCTGGCACCGATCGGGGTCTCGGAGGATGCTGCTGACATATCGCCAAGATTTAAATAATTAATATGACACCTTGAGCTCCGGATGGGACCATTAAAAAAACAGAGAGAGAGACAGAGAGAGAAAGAAAGAAAGAAAGGACCGGCAGGCAGGCCGGCGTTGGAGTTTGCGACAATGCCCCGGACAGTCTGATGCCATTTGAGGCGGGGGAGACGTGGGGGGCTCTTTGTCATGCTAAGGGGCCCCTTTGTTGGCACCGGGTTGCGGGCAGAGCCCGGCCCCCATGGAAGGAGGCCGGGAGGAAGGCCAGGCTGTGCCTGGGGAGCCAGAGGACGCCGTTTAATGGTGTTTAATCCTCTTAATCCGGGTGAGCGCAGGGATCCCCCCGGAGCCTGGTGGGTCCCCGAAGCGTGCTCTCGGCGAGCCCGGCATTGTCCTCGGGGTGTCTGCGGCTTCCCGGAGACACCTGACCCAGGGGATGACACGGGCTGCAAATCCCACGTGCGGGGCGGCCGGACGGGGCCGAGTTCAGGCGTCGCCCCACGTCCCCGGGTCCCCGCCGGGCCCTGCGGCTTCCTGCAGCCAACGCAATGCCCTGTGGAGCCCGGACACGGATGAGTCCTAAGCTGTGGACCCGCTCACGTCGCAGTGTCCCCGCTCAATCCGTTTTAACTTCACACAGCCAGAGGTTCCCGACCCCTTGTGCGGACGTAACGGGAGTCGGTGGCTCTCGTCTGATAGCTCAGCAGGAACCGGAGCCGTGCGAGACAGGCCGGGGCAGGCGGCGGCTGTGTGCAAGGTGTCGGTGCGCAGAGCGGGCTTGGGGCAATCCGGTGGGGCTTCCCGGAGGAGGGGAGGAGTCCTCGCACGGGTGGGGAGCACAGGCGGGGCCGTGTGTTCACACGTGTGCTCCAGGAGAGAAAGGAGACGTTTGGGAGAAGACACAGGATGCTCCTTGGACGGGCAGAGGGAAGAGGTCGGCCTGGAAGACGGCGGGAGCTGGTGTGCACAGTGCATGAGCTCTGGGCCCCGCTTGTGTGCCTGTGCTGTAGGAGCACACGTGTGAGGCCGTGTGGGGCCATGCGGGGCTCTGTGGGGTCACACGGGCTATGTGGGGCCATATGGGGCTGTGTGAGGCCGTGTGGGGCCATGCGGGGTTGTGTGGGGTCACAGGGGCTATGTGGAGTCACACGGGGCTGTGTGAGGCCGTGTGGGGCCATGCGGGGTTGTGTGGGGTCACGGGCTATGTGGGGCCATACGGGGCTGTGTGAGGCCGTGTGGGGCCACGTGGGGTTGTGTGGGGTCACAGGGGCTATGTGGGGCCATACGGGGCTGTGTGAGGCCGTGTGGGGCCACGTGGGGTTGTGTGGGGTCACAGGGGCTATGTGGGGCCATACGGGGCTGTGTGAGGCCGTGTGGGGCCACGTGGGGTTGTGTGGGGTCACAGGGGCTATGTGGGGCCATACGGGGCTGTGTGAGGCCATGTGGGGCCACGCGGGGTTGTGTGGGGTCATGGGCTATGTGGGACCATACGGGGCTGTGTGAGGCCGTGTGGGGCCACGTGGGGTTGTGTGGGGTCACAGGGGCTATGTGGGACCATACGGGGCTGTGTGAGGCCGTGTGGGGCCACGTGGGGTTGTGTGGGGTCACATGGGACCACGTGGGGCAGTGTGGGGCCATGTGGGGTCACATGAGGCCATGTGAGGCCGTGTGGGGCCATGTGGGGTCGTGTGGGGTCACATGGGGTCATGTGAGGCCGTGTGGGGCCATGTGGGGTCATGTGGGGTCACTTGGGGCTGTGTGAGGCCATGTGGCGCCATGTGGGGTCATGTGGGGCCGTGTGGGGTCATGTGAGGCCGTGTGGGGCCATTTGGGGTCATGTAGAGTCACATGGGGCTGTGTGAGGCCGTGTGGGGCTATGCGGGGCCATGTGGGGTCGTGTGGGGTCACATGGGACCATGTAAGGCCGTATGGGGTCACATGGGGCTTGTGGGGTCACATGGGGTCGTGTGGGGTCACGCGGAGTCCCAAGGGGCTGCATATGGCTATCAGGAGAGGCTGCCCAGGCCCAGAAGAGCCACAAGGTCACAGAGGACATGTCGAGGTGGCCAGGTGCGGCCTTGGGGTGTCATGTGAGGTAGGGGTGTGGGCACGCACCCAGACACAGCACACAACACGGACACACAGAGGACACACACACCCAACACACGCAACACTGAACACACAGGCCACGTATACACAGGACTCAGGCAAGGCTGACCGTTCCCCTACGCACGTGCAACACGCTCAGCACACGCGACGCTAAAGACACACAACACCAAAGACACTACCGTGTAAGTGTGCAACACAGACAAGGGGTGCAATTCTACACATACACATACAGCACACGCAACGCCAACCGAACATACCCCCCACACACCACTCACCCCCACACACCCCACGCTGCTCACACAACACGAAACACACCACATACAGCACACTAGACTCATGACACACGCATAACCCAGGTAACGCTAAACGCACACAGACGACAACACGACTCAGCCACGCACAGCACACGGTGCTCACGCCGTGGAACACACGCCTCATACGCAACGGGGCCTGATGGGAACATTGGCTTCCACCGGAGGCTGGTGTCTGGGCGCCTGGCGCCCCCGGACCCCGACCCGGGTCACACTGCCCACTGGGCCTCGGCTGGCGCCTGGGCAGGGACTGTGAGATGTCGCGCGTGCCGCGGCCATAGGGGCGGAGGGCAGGACGGCGCGGTGTGAGTCAGGCGCCCCTGGGCTGCGAGCGCCCCGTGCAGCTGGGGCCGCCCCGAACCGGCTCGGCCTGGGTGCGCGTGGCTGGGAGGGACGCCCCGCAGAGCGTGGGCTGCAGGCGGGAGCGGGTGCAGGGCCCCGGGAGACCGCAGCCTGGTGACACGTGTGGGCAGCTTCCCGCACGGCGGCTCGGGGGAGCCGGGGACGGACCCTGGGGAGGGGAGGAGGACACAGTGGACACGTCCGGCGGGCGAGGGCGGGTCCCCGGGGCTGCGGCCCACTCCCGAGTGCAGCCGGGAACAGGCGGCTCTGGGCCCCTGGGTGCTGGGTGCCCAGTCCCCTCAGGCTCCCGGGCTCCCGGGGGGCAGCTGCGCGTCACTCCGGCTTCAGAATGTGCACTCGGCTCGGTCCCCACGCCCCCCAGCAATGGGAATCCCACCCCGTGACACATGCCTGGACCGCGTGACGTCCCCGGTGGGACCCTCATGGTGCCGCAGGATCCCCAGAAGGACGCGCAGCTGGCAGGGACGCAGTGCTCCCTGGGGGGGGAGGGGCTCAGGTCTAGGCCACAGTCCCCTGGACGCCAGCAAGGCGGGAGCCACACAGGGCCTTTTCGGTTGTGCAGATCATGAGGGACTCGCGGGGACAGGAGGGGACAAGGAGCCTGCCGTGATGGGCAGGTGCCCCCCCAGTGCAACAGGCCGGGTCCTCCACGTGCGTCTGCGTTGTCCCTCGGCCACCACCCTGCTGGCCCTGGACGGCTCCTCAGCAGAGGATCGGCAGTGCCACCGCTGTGCCCCTCCGCGTGCAAGGGCACCTGGACGCCCTCCTGACCGTCCCCTGCAGCTCACGGCCCTGCCTCTGCTGCCCAGACACCTGCCGGTTGTCACCTGGACGCCACTGAGCTGCACCGGCCCTCTCCACGCACACCTGTGCGCGCAGATCTCCTGAGGCTCAGGGAATCACGAGGGCCCTTATCACGGAAGGCAGGTGGACATTCGGCTCTGCCCCAAGCAGCCGGAAAGTAAAAAGGCGTCAAGACCCAAAAGGCGTGGCGCTAAGTAGCGCGGAACGGACGCCGGTGGCCTCCCAGGCGGGGCCAATCCACGAGCCTCCGCGCTCCGTGCACGCGCGCCCCGAGCGTCGATCTGGGGCGGCCCCCGCCTTGCGCCCAGGGCGCAAATGCGCAAGTGCCGAATGCGCAGGTCACGAGGGCCCTCGGAAGACCCGGGTGGGGGTCAGGGTGAGGGTCCACACCTCCCGGGGGGACGGGAGCTCGCTCGTGACTCTGAATTTGCAGGCAGGGAACCGGCGCAGGGGGAGCGGCTCCGAGCAGAGCCGCGGGGCGCATGCGTGCGTGTCTACACAGCCCGCGGCCCGGGAGGTGTGGCTGCTGCGTGCGCGGCCCCTGGCTTCCCCGCCGTGACCCCGCCGCGTTGTGCCGCAGCTGCGCACCTCTGCCTTCTCGTGCTCCCATGGGTGCGGCTGAGCGCCCTCGGCGTGGACCGTGTCCCTGCAACCCGCTGGGGCTGCTTGTCCAAGCTGGGAGCCAGGGGGTTGTTGTGGAGGGTAGGGGGGCGCCCTGGGGCGGGGCGCATGTGCTCGTGGGGAGCGCGCAGGGCCACGCAGGCAGGGGCGCGCACTCCAACACGGTCTGCGTGCTTCTGGGCTCGGCTGAGCGCCCTCGGTGTGGACCGTGTCCCTGCAACCCGCTGGGGCTGCTTCTCCAAGCTGGGAGCCAGTGAGGGCGTTGTGGAGGGTAGGGGGGCGGCCCTCGGGGCGCATGTGCACGTGGGGAGCGCGCAGGGGTGCGCAGGCCGACGTCGAGGCGCAGGGCCACGCGGGCAGGGGCGCGCACTCCGACCCGCCTCGGTGCCCTAGGAGGACAGCGAGATTGCAGGGGCGCCTGGGGGGCTCCGGTCAGGGTCCCGGCGTCCTGGGGTCGAGTCCTGCATCAGGCTCCTGCTCCCCGGGAGCCGCCTCCGCCCGCCGCAGCTCCCCCTCCTCGTGCGCGCGCGCCCTCCCTCTGGCAAATCAATAAAATCATTTAATGAAATAGATGTTTAGCGCCCGCGCGGGTCCTGAGGCTGCGCCCCTAAGTTGCGCGCAGTTCCGAGGAGGTCCCGTGCGCGTTTTGTGCTAACGACGCTCCTGTGCGTGGCTCCTGCGCGCCCCGGGGAGCAGGAAGAGGGAAGCGAGAGAAGCTGGGAGCTGGCTGCCCGACACCGGCCTCCGGGGGCCAGAACGCCCGGGAGTTGCATTAACAACCCCCCTCGGGGTGGGGGTCGCCCCGTGTCCTGCGTGGGGGCGTCCGTGGGTCCCAAAGGGGCCGAAGGGCCACCTCTCCCAGCGCCCCTGCAGTCTCAGCATCGATGCCGGAGCCCACGGGCGACAAGTCGCAGCCCCACGGCCACTCCCGCCGCCCACCTGTGGCCTTCGTGGAGTCTGGAAGCTCCCAGTGCATTTTCCGTGTTTGACTTGAGAAAAAATTAAAAAAAAAAAAAAGTGGAGTGATCGACAGCTCATCCCAAGTACGCATGGTTTGAAGTGCTCGCTTCGGCGGCCCGAGGTTTGTGGGGCCGCTGCTCATCCCGCCTGGAGATTTCCACGGGAGGGTCCACGGATTTGCCGCGGCACCACGTTGTCCCTCGGCTGGAAAACCGCAGAGACAGCGGAGAGGCCCTGGCGATGGGGCGATGGCCGCGGCGGGCCCGGAAGGAAGCCACGGTCTGACGACGTGGCCCCAGGGTGGCAGTCGGCCAGGTGGCGCAAGTGGGATCGCAGACGCAGGTGAAAGGGGGTGGGACCATCCCCCACGTTCCCCCAGGACACGACGTCTGGGACCTGATGGTGTGCTGGGGGGGATCAGGGGCTGCCGGCGGACCTCCCACCTGTGCTCCCTGCACCTAGACGTGTCTCCCCTGGACCTGGACGTGTCTTCTCTGCACCTGGACGTGTCTCCCCTGCACCTGGACGTGTCTTCCCTGGACCTCGATGTGTCTTCCCTGGACCTGGACGTGTCTCCCCTGGACCTCGATGTGTCTTCCCTGGACCTGGACGTGTCTTCCCTGGACCTGGACGTGTCTTCCCTGCACCGGGATGTGTTTTCCCTGGACCTCAGACATGTCTTCCCTGAACCTCGATGTGTCTTCCCTGGACCTGGACGTGTCTCCCCTGCACCTGCACGTGTCTTCCCTGGACCTCGATGTGTCTTCCCTGGACCTGGACGTGTCTCCCCTGGACCTCGATGTGTCTCCCCTGCACCTGGACGTGTCTTCCCTGGACCTGGACGTGTCTTCCCTGCACCTGGATGTGTCTCCCCTGCACCTGGACGTGTCTTCCCTGGACCTCGATGTGTCTTCCGTGCACCTGGACGTGTCTCCCCTGGACCTGAACGTGTCTCCCCTGGACCTGGACGTGTCTTCCCTGCACCTGCACGTGTCTTCCCTGGACCTCGATGTGTCTCCCCTGCACCTGGACGTGTCTTCCCTGCACCTGGATGTGTCTCCCCTACACCTGGACATGTCTCCCCTGCACCTGGACGTGTCTTCCCTGCACCTGGACGTGTCTCCCCTGCACCTGGACGTGTCTTCCCTGCACCTGGACGTGTCTCCCCTGCACCTGGACGTGTCTTCCCTGCACCTGGATGTGTCTCCCCTGCACCTGGACATGTCTCCCCTGCACCTGGACGTGTCTTCCCTGGACCTGGACGTGTCTTCCCTGCACCGGGACGTGTTTTCCCTGGACCTCAGACATGTCTTCCCTGGACCTCGATGTGTCTTCCCTGGACCTGGACGTGTCTCCTCTGCACCTGGACGTGTCTCCCCTACACCTGGACATGTCTCCCCTGCACCTGGATGTGTCTTCCCTGGACCTCGATGTGTCTTCCCTGGACCTGGACGTGTCTTCCCTGGACCTGGATGTGTCTCCCCTGCACCTGGACGTGTCTTCCCTGGACCTCGATGTGTCTTCCCTGGACCTGGACGTGTCTTCCCTGGACCTTGATGTGTCTTCCCTGGACCTGGACGTGTCTTCCCTGGACCTGGACGTGTCTTCCCTGGACCTGGATGTGTCTCCCCTGCACCTGGACGTGTCTTCCCTGCACCTGGATGTGTCTCCCCTGCACCTGGACGTGTCTTCCCTGGACCTGGACGTGTCTTCCCTGCACCGGGATGTGTTTTCCCTGGACCTCAGACATGTCTTCCCTGAACCTCGATGTGTCTTCCCTGGACCTGGACGTGTCTCCTCTGCACCTGGACGTGTCTCCCCTACACCTGGACATGTCTCCCCTGCACCTGGATGTGTCTCCCCTGCACCTGGACGTGTCTTCCCTGGACCTCGATGTGTCTTCCCTGGACCTGGACGTGTCTTCCCTGGACCTGGACGTGTCTTCCCTGGACCTGGACATGTCTTCCCTGGACCTCGATGTGTCTCCCCTGCACCTGGACGTGTCTTCCCTGGACCTGGACGTGTCTTCTCTGCACCTGGACGTGTCTCCCCTGCACCTGGACATGTCTTCCCTGGACCTCGATGTGTCTTCCATGCACCTGGACGTGTCTCCCCTGGACCTGAAAGTGTCTCCCCTGCACCTGGACGTGTCTTCCCTGGACCTCGATGTCTTCCCTGGACCTGGATGTGTCTTCCCTGGACCTGGACGTGTCTTCCCTGGACCTGGATGTGTCTCCCCTGCACCTGGACGTGTCTTCCCTGCACCTGGATGTGTCTCCCCTGCACCTGGACGTGTCTTCCCTGGACCTGGACGTGTCTTCCCTGCACCGGGATGTGTTTTCCCTGGACCTCAGACATGTCTTCCCTGGACCTCGATGTGTCTTCCCTGGACCTGGACGTGTCTCCTCTGCACCTGGACGTGTCTCCCCTACACCTGGACATGTCTCCCCTGCACCTGGATGTGTCTTCCCTGGACCTGGACGTGTCTCCCCTGCACCTGGACATGTCTCCCCTGCACCTGGTTGTGTCTTCCCTGCACCGGGATGTGTCTTCCCTGCACCTGGACGTGTCTCCCCTGCACCTGGATGTGTCTTCCCTGGACCTGGACGTGTCTCCCCTGCACCTGGACATGTCTCCCCTGCACCTGGATGTGTCTCCCTTGCACCTGGACGTGTCTTCCCTGCACCGGGACGTGTTTTCCCTGGACCTCGGACATGTCTTCCCTGGACCTCGATGTGTCTTCCCTGGACCTGGACGTGTCTCCTTTGCACCTGGACGTGTCTCCTCTGCACCTGGACATGTCTCCCCTGCACCTGGATGTGTCTTCCCTGGACCTGGACGTGTCTCCTCTGCACCTGGACGTGTCTCCCCTGCACCTGGATGTGTCTTCCCTGGACCTGGACGTGTCTCCCCTGCACCTGGACGTGTCTCCTCTGCACCTGGACGTGTCTTCCCTGCACCGGGACGTGTTTTCCCTGGACCTCGGACATGTCTTCCCTGGACCTCGATGTGTCTTCTCTGCACCTGGATGTGTCTCCTCTGCACCTGGACATGTCTCCCCTGCACCTGGATGTGTCTTCCCTGGACCTGGACGTGTCTCCTCTGCACCTGGACGTGTCTCCCCTGCACCTGGATGTGTCTTCCCTGGACCTGGACGTGTCTCCTCTGCACCTGGACGAGTCTCCCCTACACCTGGACGTGTCTCCCCTGCACCTGGACGTGTCTCCTCTGCACCTGGACGTGTCTCCCCTACACCTGGACGTGTCTCCCCTGCACCTGGATGTGTCTTCCCTGGACCTGGACGTGTCTTCCCTGCACCAGGACGTGTCTTCCCTGCGATGAGTACAGACTCAGGAGGACACGGCACATTGGGGATGAAGGACACCCCATGCACAGGAAGGTCCCGGCACAGGGGACACGGAGCTGAGGGCTGGGGCTGGCGGGGCCCCGGGGTCAGGAAGGACTGGAAGTCAGGCTCCGAGGGAGGGAGCCGTGGTGGCCTCCAGGAGCCCCCTGGGGGCAGCTCTTTGGGATTTCTGGAGAAACGCAGGGCACAGGCTACCAAGTCCCGGGACAGGAGCGACCCGCTGCACCCCGTGCTCCCGCGTCGCTGCGCCCGCGCACGCCCGCAGTGAGGCGCGGCCTTCCTGCCCCCGCGGCTTCCGCCCTTTCCGACGACAGGACACGAGCTCGTGTCCACCCGACGGCCCCCCCCCGGAGGCGCTGCTGGGGCGCCGGTCACCCCGTAGGTAGCCCCTCGGTGGCCACGCTGGACGGGATTAATTTAGCGGCTAAATTGTGCTGAATATGAGAAAAGCCTGTCATCGCATTACCCCGGTGCTACCTTTCCCCGCACTCCTGGGCTGCCTGAAAATTGCGTTTTATTCCAATTATAGATTTTTACGGAGAAATTGTTTGATAATGTAATAATATTTGCCTCTTCCCTTCCTCGGAGGGCGATTATGAATGTTTAATAAGACACCAAAGTTGGAGAGGCATTATGAGCTTCTCCAAAGAGAGGTGGTACATAAATTAATCATAGCGATAAATTATGCAAAGCTTTGTGTAAAGAGCAAAGAGAAATCAATGGGCGTGCTTCGACGACCGCCAATCTGCTTGATATTCTGGGTTTTGGAGTTAATTAATTAAGTTACGCCCTGCGTTTAAAAAAAAAACAAACATGTCAGCTTTTTTTAATTCTTTATTTCGCCTGCACTAAACATCGCAGGGGCCCCGCGGGACCGGATCCCGCCACGCGCTCCGAGGGCGACGTGGCGCTCGTCAGCCAGACGCCGGCGGAGGCCGGGACGCGGTTCCACGAGTCCCGGGTGCCCCCCGGGGTGGGGGGAGTCCGGACGGCACCGCGGGAGGTCACCAGGTGTGTTACAGGTGCGCCAGGTGGGGAAGCGGTGCGGATGGCTGTGCCCCCAAGAGCATCCACAGGTGAGAGGTTGCTGCCTCGGTTTCCCCGCCCTGCACTTGGGGGCGGCACATGGATGAAGGACACGTGGCCGGATCCCGTGCGTGTTCCTCCCAGACAACAGCTACGTCGCTATGGGCCGGGCCAAGACCGTCCCCGCGTCCAGCATCCAGCCGCAGGGCCACCAACCGCCCACCGATGCTCACCTGCGCACCGGCCCCTCATCGGCCTGTGTCTACGCACCTACGTCTGCACCTGTCGTTGCCTGTTACCGTCTGTCACGACCATTACGATCCGTCCGCTCAGCCAGGAGATCGCGCCTCGGCACCGGTGCGCCCACTTCCAGGACATTCCATAGACGCGCTGCCATGTTGTGGTTTAGGGGGAAAGTGCTGAATAGATGTGAGCGCACAGCGCGGGCGGAACCCGCGGCTTCGTGTCCCGCACACTTAGATCCCTGTCGGGTCCCGTCCCCGCAGGAGGACGAGGGCCACTGCTGTCCACGTGAGCCGCGGGAGGGCCTCACGGCTCCGCCGTGCCGGCGACACATCGTGAACCCGGGTGCCCGCGACGTGTGTCGTCCCGAGACTCAGAGGGGTCACTGCCGACGCGGCTGGAGCCCTTTCCTCGTCCCCTCTGCCTCGTGTCCCTGTACACGGACATTTACACGCTTTATGGATGGAAACTGCCTTTAGAGGGAGGAAGGTGGGCGCTGGGTTCTGGAGCTTTCCCTGTACCTGCAGCTTCCCAGCGGCCTCAGGCTCAGGAGATGCAGAGAGCAAGGGCGCCCTGCTCGGGGTGCCCGGCGTGCCGCTGGCTTGGCGGCATGTGCGTGGCACCGGATGGCGTGTCCCTCTGTCGTGGGAAGCCCTCCTGAGGCAGAGCCGCCTCCCCCGGCAGAGCAGGGGGTGTCCACGCGACAAATGTCACATAAAAGGTTTGCTTCACTTGGTTGAAATTGCGCGCAGAGAGCCCCCCACCCCGTTCCTCTTTTCCGTCAGAACGGTCGCACCCTGCCGGCATCCTTAGTTTAGCAGGTCGTTCCAGCCGCGCGTGCGGGAAGGCACAGAGGCGCGAGTGTCCGGTGTGCACCCGGGTCGCGTGTGGTCCCCGGAAAGGTGCCCAGAGGTCACGCCCCGTGGGAGCCCAGCCTGGTCCGCGCTGCTGGTCTCAGGGGTCGCCCCTGCAGCAAGTCGCTGCACGCTGAGCGCATCTCGCCCCAGCACCGTGGGCTGCGCGGCAGGACTGTTCAGAGCAGCATTTGGGGACAGCCGCGGAGCGCAGCCGGCGACACCGGGCACGTGGGGTCAGGGGTGACGACCAGCTGCGTCTTGCAGCCCCTTCCCCGTGGCCCGGGCGCGCTCCCCAGCCTCCCCCCGACCCCACCCTCCTCCTTGTGTTGTCCTCACCCTCCTCTGCATCCCACCCTTTTTTTTTTTTTCTGTTTTGGACGCGTTAATGTCTTTTGAAGTTTTGATTTATATGCTTCCCCTAAATCTTTATTGCTCTGTTCACTTCTAAACAATTTATTTTGTTCAATATGTGGTGCTTCGCCTTTTTTTTTTAAGTTTGATTCCGACGTCCCCCGTTGGTGCGTCTGCGGCGGATCCCCAGGAGCCCCGAGGGGCAGGAGTGTCACCATCTCCATACGTGATGGGCCCATCTGTCTTCCTGTCAGGGGCTCGCTCCCCTCCCCTCGCCTCCCCTGCGAGCCGCCACTCCATTATGCAAACAACCCCGGGTCGGATGCAGGGGGAAATATCGCTGCAGCACGGGCACCACGGCGCTGTCAGTACGGGGAGCGCTTTTGTGGCGCCGGCCGGGGCGCAGGACGCACACGGGACCCTCTGCCCTGGTTGGGGGTTTCGCGGGGGCGTCACGATTGGCTCTGAGACGGTGAGAGCCTGCCACGGGGCAGCAGGTGCAGGCGGCGAGCAGAGGGCCCCGCGGAAGAAGAGGGAGGCGGCGCATCTGTCCAAGGGGGCGCGCGTCTGTCCCTCCAGGTGCGCGCCTCTGTCCATCCAGGTGCACGCCTCTGTCCATCCAGGCGCACGCCTCTGTACGTCTGGGTGCGCGCATCCATCCGTCAGCGTGCCCACGTCTGTCCCTCCAGCTGCGCCGTCTGTCCATCCAGGTGCACGCCTCTGTACGTCCAGGTGCGCGCATCTGTCCGTCAGCGTGCCCACGTCTGTCCCTCCAGGTGCGGGCGTCCGTCCATCCAGGTGCGCGCGCGTCTCCGTCCACGTGCGCACGTCTGTCCCTCCAGCTGCACCGTCTGTCCATCCAGGTGCGCGCCTCTGTACGTCCGGGTGCGCGCATCCGTCCGTCAGCGTGCCCACGTCTGTCCCTCCAGCTGCGCCGTCTGTCCATCCAGGTGCACGCCTCTGTACGTCCAGGTGCGCGCATCTGTCCGTCAGCGTGCCCACGTCTGTCCCTCCAGGTGCGGGCGTCCGTCCATCCAGGTGCGTGCGCGTCTCCGTCCGCGTGCGCACGTCTGTCCCTCCAGCTGCGCCGTCTGTCCATCCAGGTGCGCGCCTCTGTACGTCCTGGTGCGCGCATCCGGCCGGCAAGATGTGCGCCTCTGTCCCTCCAGCTGCGCGCGTCTGTTCCTCCAGGTGCGCGCGCGTCTCCGTCCCCGTGCGCACGTCTGTCCTTCCAGCTGCGCCGTCTGTCCATCCAGGTGGGCGTGTGTCTCCATCCGCGTGTGCACGTCTGTCCCTCCCGCTGCGTGCATCTGTCCGTCAGTGTGCGTGCTTCCGGCCACACCAGACGCCAACCGCAGGTGCGTGACCCCACGTCCCACGCCCCTGCGCCTGCTCCAAGCCGGGCTTCCTCTTGGGGGCTCCCCGGGGGTGGGGTCTCTGCGGCCCCTGCTGAGCACACCGGTCACGGCCCAAGCAAGCCCTGGAGAGAGAGAGAGCGCCAGATCTCCGGGGAGATCTTCCAGGGGTGCCTGCTGTTCCCGCATCCCCCGGAGCAGGACACGGCTGTCTGCGTGTGCACCGGGGTGCGCCCTGCCCTGCCTCCTAACCCGGCCGCATCCTCAACAAATATTTGCGCAGCGCCCAGACCCGCCGCCTGAGCGCACAGCGCGCCCGGAGTGCAGACCCGCCCGCACCCCCTGGAGGCACCTGCTGGGTCACCCGCGCGCCAATGCCAGGCGCATCACTCATGGTGCAGCCGGACGCCGGAAGCAGCTCGACCTCGCCAGCCGTGAAGGATGCTCAGCCGGGGCCAGGCCGCGCCCTGCGGGCCAGCAGCTCCCGGGGAGGCGGGAATCCGACGTGAGGACGGCGCTGCACACTCCGCCCCGGTGCTTTGCGCGTGGCGCTCACGTACCCAGCACGCGGGCTCGAGTGGGAACGTGCCTCTCCTGTCCTTGCTGTGGGGATGCGGGGCGCGGGGCACAGAGAGGTCATGTCATTTCCCGGAGGCCACAGAGCCCGTGCGTAAGCGCCTCGGGACTGGAGAGCCTCCTGTGTGAGTCCAAAGCCTCCCGTTGCCCCCTGCGTGTGGCCGGTGGGGCCTGGGAGGGACTCGGTCTCCAGGAGGAGATGTTCGTGGGGAGGAGCTTGGGTTGGGTCGGCAGGTGCGGCGAGGCCACCGCAGGCTTCGGGCAGGGCCTGGTCCTGCTCTGACCTGAATGTGGTGGTACAGGTGAGCTGGAGGAAGAGGATGGAAGGTGTGGCGGGGGGTGGGGGGGGCTGTCCATGGTCCACAGGGCGGCTTTGCCACCTGCCAGGAAGGTGCCACCAGGCTCATTGTCACTGCGACGATGCACACACGGCCCCTCCTGTTCCCAAGTGGACGGGACTGAAGCAGGTCTGGGGCCGTTGGGTGCTGGACCCTCATTTCTCCTGGACGGGGGAGCCCCACAGGGAGGCCAGGGTCACTGCCCGGGTGGCCTTCCCGTGGCGTCACAGGAGTCCACTGTCTGCAAAGTGCGTGTCTGCTGCCCTGGAAGTCCCCGAGCCGTCCCAGCCCTCAGGCCACATGGGGGGCCCCGACCAAGCAGTGCCGGCATCCGGGGCTCAGCCCTGGGGGTCCTCTCCAGTACTTTCCATCCCCCCCACCGGTGAGCTTGCGGGAGCCGCCAGCTTGTCTGTGTTCAGTCGTGGTCTGCGCGTTCACGTCACAAACACGGAAGCAGGACAGTGAACACGATTCAGGTCAGACGGACACGAATCACGCCGGGCACGCGTGGTCAGCAGAACCCCGCCTTGGTGCTGTGACGCCCTGGGGACACCGGCAGCTCCAGGGAAAGCCGGCTCATTTCTACAGAAAGAGAAAGGGGCGCCTCCTATGGGGAACCCTATAGGATTTGTGCTTCTGTGCGGGGCTCCCTTTGACACCTGTGGGTGCAGCCGCGTCGTCACACGCACGCCGGGCTCTCTCTTCCCGAGGCGGGCGTGCACATGGGCGATGCACGCAGCTGGGCACCTTGCACGCATCTGCGTCACTTACACCTCGACAAAGCGTGACGGGGAAAACCAGGCACGCGGTACGACGTCCGGACCTCAAAGTCGCCGTGAATCGCAACCCCGTAAGAGGATATTCTTGGGGACACGTTTGCACCGATGCTTTTGACTGCGGCGGACGCACATCCTTGGAAAACGATGCTTCACCCGAACGGACAGATGGAGACACAGCCGGGTCCGCCTGCCATCGCGGGATGAATCTGTGGGGCACAGGCGTGTCGTGATTGGTGCCCGGGCGCCCGGTGGCGGCGCAGTCGGCGTCCCCACCAGATTGCACCGAGCGTGTAAGGAAACATCCTGATTCCAACCGGGAGCAGAGGTTTCGTGGAAATGGAGAATTAATTTTCCGAGGCCGGCATGGCAGGGGCTGCCAGGAGCCGTATCGTAGGCCGAAACGACAGGTGAGTCTCACGTGGGAGCACGCGTGCCCAAGTCCTCACGGGGCGCGTCCCGACCACCGCACAATTGCACACCAAGGAAACGTGTGTTGTGAGCGAGCGGGCTGACGGCGGACGGCAGGGCGGCTGGACGGTTCCAGCACCAGGGTTCGCATCCTCGGAGCAGAAAGCCAGGCACGTCCCGTGTGCCTGTGTGCGTGCGTGTGTCCGAGCACCGCACGTTTGTGCACGCGGCGCCGTGCAGGCGTGTTCTGTTCTTTGGAAACAGCTCTCCGCCTGCTGGCGTCTGGTCCCCCGGAGCCGGGCCGCGCCCCTGCCCCCGCCGCTGGCTGCAGAGCCGGCCCCGCGGTGACCTCCGGGGGCCTGACATTCTCTGCGCGCAGCACATCTGAGCCCGCGGCAGATTGCTTTCACGCCCGCGTAAGTGCTCTCACATGTTCCGCGGCGCCCCGCCGGGGAGCACGCCCTGCCTTTCATCGCCGACACAGAGAGCCCGCCCAACGGTTCCCGTGTCCGCGTGCACACGCGTGCTTGGACGCATGCCTTGCTTTGCCCACGTGGGGCTCCAGGGTCTAGGGACCACGAGCGGCGGGGAGCTGGGCCGCCCGCGTGATGCTCCCCTTGCGGGAGGCAGCGAGTGCAGCCTCGGTGGAGAATTAGAACTTCATTTTGAGGGATCCCCTGGGTGGCGCAGCGGTTTGGCGCCTGCCTTTGGCCCAGGGCGCGATCCTGGAGACCCGGGATCGAATCCCACGTGGGGCTCCCGGTGCATGGAGCCTGCTTCTCCCTCTGCCTGTGTCTCTGCCTCTCCCTCTCTCTCTCTCTGTGACTATCATAAATAAATAAAAATTTTTAAAAAATCAGAACTTCATTTTGGGGGGCGCCTGGGTGGCTCCGTGGTTAAGAGTCTGCCTTTAGCTTGCGTCACGGTCAGTCCCCAGGGTGTTGGGATCAAGCCCTGCAACGCAGAGGCTTCCCGTGCAGCTCGGAGCCCGCTTCTCCCTCTCCTGCTGGCCGTCCCCCGGCCTGTCCTCTCTCCCTGTCAAAGAAATAAAATCTTTTTTTAAAAAAAGTTCATTTTGGGAACGGGAGCTCAGGCCTTCCTGGGCACTTGGGGGGATCAATGTGTCCAGACAGGCAGTGGGCCCACCTGGGTTTCCGGCATCCGAGCTTATCGCAAAGTGGCCGTGATTTATGACGCGTGTTCGCAGCCTTTCAGCCCGGCCCTGCATTTCTTCCCGGAGCCGACACACGTGTTTTCTTCATCCCCCAGTGAATGGACCCCATTCACATCCTATTCTCAGCCCCTATTTCTTTTTCTTTTTTTTTTTTTGCACATTCATTAAAAAGAAAAAATCTCTCCATGTTCTCTAAGCTGCAACCTGCAGGGGCCTCCTTTGGGTTGCACTGTGCGTCTTTCTGCCAATATTGTGCCACGAAGCAGTCCCCGCCCCAGTGCGGCCTGGGTGAGCAGCCGGAGGTCAAGACGGGGCGCGGTAAAGAAGACGTAAGCTAAAACGCGCGCAGGGACCCGGGTGCGGAGCTATTTTACCATCAGACGCATTTACACACATGCGCATGGAAGGCCCCGTGTGTCCACCGCGTCACGCGTGTCTGGCACCTGCTCCGGGAATCCAAGCGCACGGTCTCGTAGGCGCTGGAGCACGGAAGGTCTCACGTATGTGTGGTGCGCGGCACACAGTCCAGGGCGCATCTGGGGCAGAGCCCTGGAGCGCGCGAGGCCGGTTTCCTGCACCGGGTGGCTGAGCTGGCGCGGCTGCGGGCGCGCACGGACGTGCGTGGACGCACACAGACGCCGACCCCGCGGCCCTGGAGCAGCCGGGATGCCGGTGGCTGGAGGCGCTTCCCCGGAGCCTTGGCGCTCTCCTGATGGTTCGTGCGCCCAGGGCGCGCAGGGATGGGCCGAGATCCTACGACCGCTGTGCTGGTTTGGAGAGATCCTACAGACACCCACCGGGACCCCAGCGCGCACCGCGGCCTTGGTGCGTCATGCGCCCCTACGCGCTTATCCACCACCACAGGCACCGCCCGGAGCCTGTGGCTGATAATCCGGGACGTGGACACGGCGGGGACAGGCCCTGCACCGCGCACGCTCTGGACTTCCCGCTCCGTGTCCCTACAACCCGAAAACCGCCTTAAAAATATTCAGTTTGTTCATTTATGGCACAGGTGGAAAGAACCATCGGCCGAATAGAGGTCCCTGCCACCCAGCCCTCCGCTTTAGTGCTTTAAATGCGGAATCCGTGGCTGAGGGGTGACGTCCGGGGGGCGGGTGGAAGCGTCCCCGTGACACTCCGGGGGTGGCCAGGGCACACTTTGCGGGTGGAGACGAGTTCTCGGCATCTCTTACGCATCTCTTCTTCATCTCCGTTCTTAGGGCATAAAGTTCCCAGAAATGCCACCTCCTCCAAGGAGGCCTCTGTGATTTCTCCTGCCTGGCGCTGGCGTTCCCTCCACTATCCGTGTCACCCCAGGGTCTCTGGATGCCACCATGTCCATGTCCAACGTCCCTTCCAGGATGATGTGATCCGTGCCCCGCTGCTCACTTGACTGCGCCCTAATTCTAACAAGGAAATGTCTGACTTTTGTTCGGGAGCAGCACTCGGTGCTAAAAAAGCGGATGGGCGCTCATTTTTGATTTGCAACCAGGACACATGCGTTAGCACAACCCCCTCCCCACCGGCCTGTTCGGGATGACGCTTCACAAACACGCACGTCCTTCCTGCCCCCTGCACGGCCGCGGAGACCTCGGGTTCACCTCTGTCTCTGTACGTTGGTCATTTTAGGGCCGCGGTCCAAGCACAAGCCTGGGAGGCAGGACTTTGTGGGATTTGCAAGGACCCCCAGCCCAGTTCCCCGGGGGGTTATCCAAGCTGTCGTATCTGCGATCAGCTTTTCCAACAGTGGCTGGAAAATATCTTAAACACTGTATTTTGGCCACATCTGCCCCAAACATGCGCTGCAAACCCTGCTTCTGATGCTGGGACGGTGACCCTGTGTGTCCACGAGACGTGGCTGCACCGTCACGCCTGATAAATGCGACCATCAGGGACCAGGCGGCTCCTGCGTGTGCATAGTCCATGGACTCACTCCTCCCTCCCTCTTCCAAGGACACCTGCCGCTGCCTCTGAGGCCACCTGGGTTACCCAGAATCACCTCACCTTGCCGTGTGACCTGTAACTTCCCTCCCAGCTTGGATCCCAGAGGATGGAAAAGGAGCTGGACAAAGCGTGTGCAAGTGAGTGTGCACAGCAGCACGACCCAGGCTACATGAGACATGCAAGCAACCTGAACGTGGCGCAATGGATGGATGGATGGGAGGATGGATGGGTGGATGGATGGATGCATGGAAGGATGGATGGATGGATGGATGGATGGGTGGATGAATGGATGGATGGATGGATATATGGATGGATGGATGGATGGATGGATGGATGGGAGGATGGGTGGGTGGATGGATGGATGCATGGAAGGATGGATGGATGGATGCATGGATGGATGGATGGATGGATGCATGCATGGATGGATGGATGGATGGGAGGATGGGTGGGTGGTTGGATGGATGCATGGATGAATGCATGGAGGAATGCATGGATGGATGGATGGATGCATGGATGGATGGATGGATGGATGGAAGGATGGGTGGGTGGATGGATGGATGCATGGAAGGATGCATGGATGGATACGCAGGAGCAGGTGCATCCACGCAGGGGAGTACAACTGTGCCGTGAACAAGAACGTAGCCCTGACACCTGCTGCAGGTGGGTGAGCCCTGAGGACACGGCGCCCCATCCTGCGTGATCGCATTGATGCGACATGTGCACACCATGCGCATCTGGGGAGACGGGGCCGCCCCGGGAGGGTGAGTGGTTCCCCGGGACTGGGCATGGGCCGGGCAGGACTGGCCAGTGCGGATGGGGTCGCCATTGGGGGGGCGGGATGACAGTGTCCTGGAAGCACATAGACGTGGTGGGTGCACAGCCCTGCGGACATGCCACGAGCCCCTGACACGGGTCCAGCCCAGGGCACACAGGCCTGCGGTGTCAACGACGCCCCCAGGACGCGGTTCGTAAAGTGACCAGGAGAGCGAGCGTGGGCGGTGCAGGTGGGCCGCCGGGTCCACGCCGGATGGTGCGTCAGCGCCGGCCTGTGTCGTCCCCGCGGGGACTCGCCCTGGCTCGGGGCGCCCTGCGCTCTGCAGGTGCCAGGGGCCGCACCGCTGATGGGGAACCTGCCGCGTGCTTGCGCGCGGAGGGCAGCGGGACGTCCACCCCACGGGCACCGCGCGGCCAGAGGACCCCGGGGCCGGGCGCACGGGAGGCGGCGTCTGCGGGAGCAAAACGGAGACAGACACGCGTTGGGGGCCGGGTGGGAGCCTTTTGTCTCCCGCGTCATCCCTCCCGCGGCCCTGACAGGCCGAGAGGGGCGTGCTTGAACACCTCTTTATGTGACAGCTTCATGCATCAAAACGGAGCAAATAGAACCAGATCAAAGTCCACGCTGCCTGTCGGCTCGCGAGGAAGGCGAGGCCGCTGCTGTCTTTATCGGGGAGGTGACAGTTTCCCCGGCGCCGGTGCGGGGCTGGGGGGCTGCGAGCGCGGCGGGGACGGACGGGGTCTGCGCGGGGTCTCCTGCGCAGGGCGCACGGGGTGGCACAGCGGCCCGCTCCTGGGTCGGCACAGCGCGTGCGTGCGTCCAGGGCGCTCGGACCCGGCGCAACCCACGCGGGTGCGGGGCGTTGGAGGAAGCGCGGGCGAGCAATGGGATTCAGTGCGCGGGGCGCGGGGCGCATCACCGCGAGGGGCCACAGGTTTACGCACGGCCTGACCCCGCCCCTGAGGCAACGCAAGCCTCCTCTTGCCTGAGACGGAGACGCAGACGCAGACGCAGACGCAGAGCCTGAACTGGGGGGCGCACGGGCTGCGGGGACGCAGGAAAGGACACCGAAGTGCGGGGACGTGGCACCGTCTCCGAGCAACGGCGCCGTGCGCGCCACCGGAGGCCGGTTCCCCGCGTCCGCAGATCCTTTGCCAACGAGGCGGACGCGTTGCCCCGAGCACGTGCGCACGGCTCGCACACTTTGCTTCCCAGCCCTGAGCACCTGCGCATGCCTTGCACACTTTGTTTTCTAGCCCCGAGCATGTGCGCACAGCTGGCACACTTTGTTTTCTAGCCCTGAGCACGGGCGCACGGCTTGGACACTTTGCTTCCCAGCCCTGAGCACGAGCGCACGGCTTGGACACTTTGCTTCCCAGCCCTGAACACGTCCACACGACTTGCACACTTTCCTTTCCAACCCTGAGCATGTTCGCACAGCTTGCACACTTTGTTTTCTAGCCCTGAGCACGTGCGCAAGGCTTGTAAACTCTGTTTTCCAGGACCCACGTGGAATGAGGCGTGCTTCGGCCCTTGGGACGGTTATTCAGACGTGCGTGCAGCTGCGCAACGTGTCACGAGGCCGAGGCACGCACAAGTCACCAACACACAGCATTCCTTAAACTAAAATAAAACACATTTTTAAAAGGAAGCCCGGTGCTTGCAGTCATCCTGTGCTTCTTCACCGCGTTGTGGGCGCGTCCAGGGGTTCCCGTCCGTGCACAGGTGGCTTTGCCGCAGGGTCGTGACAGCTCCTCACGGGCGAAATGTCCAGCTAGCGCTCCCCCAGGGCAGACGTGTCTGCTGCGTGTTTCTGGAGGAAAAAGAGGAAACGCCGGGAGTGTCTGAATGCTGAGCGCACGTCCTCAAGCGTCACGCTTTTGTTCTCGGAAAGGAGAGGCGGGTGGGCACAACAGGAGGTGCCTGGTGGGTAGACCGAGTCCCCGACCCCAGGGGCCACAGGCAGATTGCCCCTCTGTTCCCGGACCCCGCGGAGCATCCGTGGGCCGGATCTCAGGTGGAGTGTCCTCAAGGCAAGCCGCCATATCAGGGTACTGTTACCAAGGAAACTCTCCTGGAAATATTTTTTGGGGGATTCAAAGCCCTCAAGGATGCTTTCTGGGAAAGTGGGATCTGCGGTTTCCCTCGGGCGCCCTGGTGAGAAGCAAGTTTCCACGCCTCCCTCACGGACGGCCCACGTCGGCCTGCTGTCCTTGGGGCCACGTCCACCTGCTGTCCTTGGGACCACGGGCTTCAGACGCCTCCTGACACCTGCGTCTGGATTTTACTCCCTGTGCCCAGCTCCGGGGCCTTGTGGCTGCAAGTCCCCAGTCTTAGACTTTCCCCTCGTTTGTGAAGCTGTATGGTCGACCCTAGTGTCACTTTGGGAGGTGGACGCTGCCTCCTGTCCCTGGGAGCCGCGTTTTCAGGGACACCGTGAGCAGGTACGTCCCTGGGAGTGCAGGTCTCTGAAAAGACGCCCCCTGCGCTAGGACTTTGGAAGCTGGGCTCTGATTTCATTTCTTTTTAAGGCAGCATTTTGATCCCGCAACCTCGCAGGCACCACGGAGGGCCGCTTTTCAACTTGCACTCACCTGGAACAATTAGCTCGGCGCTCCCGCCGGGGTCTGGAGGCGTCTCTCCAGGCGGCCGGGAGCTTGGCCTGCTGGCTGCACGCGTAGAAGGCGGGCAGGGGAGGCTGGGGTCTGCCCCCGGGCCCCTGTCCAGGTGTGCCAGACAAGGCGGGGGACATGAGCGGCGTTTGCATACCAATTGGCGTGATTTGCATGCGGCGGCCTGAAAAATCCCAGAGCACCAGCTGAAGGGAAAGTTAATAACAGTCCTCAGGGTGGCAGGACCGAGAGCTCAATGGGACCAGCTGTTTCCAGCTCCTCTGAGGGCAGGAATGAAAATTAAATTAAATTGAAAAAAAAAAAAAAAAAACAACCCGTAATTGCTGGGAGGGAGGCTGGAGCCGGGAGGAGGAAGGATGGCACAAGGCAGATGACCGGATGAGGGCGGTCGCGGGCACCCAGGTGGGGCGGCCCCAGGTGAGATGCCCAGCACGACCCCCGTGCGGCCTCTGCGCACTGTTGATGCGGCTCCATAACCCGCAAGGTGGGGCTGCAGGGGACAAGTCCCCGGGGGCGCGAGTGTGACTTCAGCCCGTGTGCACGTCGGAACCCGCCTTGCTGCTCGTGGCCGCCAACAAGTATTACGGGGAGAAGACACTCCCAAGGGGACAGACGAGCTGCAAGAAACCTGTGCACGGCACCTGCGCGCTCGGCACCTGCCGTGGTGTGTACGCACACGTGTGTGTTCGTGTGTGTGGCTCACGTGCCGGGTTAGGTGCAAGACGAGCGAAATACGGCGACACCAGCTCAGGCATGCAGGTCACATTGAATATACTTGTTTACCTCAGACAATGAGGCGATAAATGGTAAAGTCTAAAATATGGTATTTGTACATTTGATGTATATTTGTATTTTTGTACTTCATATGCGATTTATAGATAACGTGAGTTAAATATATGAACACTATACTTGAATCATACATACAACAAATATGATACATTATGAAATAGATTTATATATTCTATATGTATTAATATATTTATAGATAAGATAAATGAGTTGTATATGAATGGTAAGTTTATTTGAATCATATTATACACACAAAACAATATATAATAAGTCATAAAATATAATGTCTATATTTTTATATGTATTTATATATTTATAGATAAGATACTATGAGTTAAATATACATAAAATTATATATGAATATATTCATATAATATTACAAATGACTTATATATTATTAAATATGTACATTTACATATGACTATATAAATTGTAACTTATAATATTTATATATTTTGGGTATACTTATATTTTTATGTTTTATATATAGGTTACATAAAATATCAGTTAAATATATGCTAACTTTAATGATATTACACATAATTATATAAAACAATACATTATTTTTTATTTTAGATTTTATTTATTTATTCATGAGAGACACAGAGAAAGAAGCAGAGACACAGGCAGAGGGAGAAGGAGGCTCCATGCAGGAGGGAGCCCGATGTGGGACTCGATCCCGGGACCCCGGGGTCAGGCCCTGAGCCAAAGGCAGGCGCTAGACCACTGAGCCACCCAGGGACCCCCAAACAATACATTTTATATACAGTAAATCATAAAATATAATATTTATACATTTATATACTAATGACTTATATTTTGTATATGAATTACATAAAATATGAGTTAAGTATGCAAGCGATAACTATTTGAATCATATTAAATATGCTTATTTATATAAAACCATAAATATATTACGAAATATATATAAAATATACCATGAAATATTTATACTTTTTATATATTTAAGTTTTTGTATGTAAGTCGTGCAAAATATGAGTTAACTATAAAAATAGTAACTTTAAATCATATTAAATATACTTGTATAAAACGAGCAACATCTAACAAATTATAATATTTTAGAATCTTATATATACTTATAGTTACATTATATAAAGTGTGACTTACCTATATAAATAGTAACTTATTTTTACTATATAAATAGTAACTATGTAAATAGTTTATTTATATCATATTAAATGTGCTTCCTTGTATGAAGCAGTCAATACATTTATAGAATAAATCATTGCATGTTTTGCCTCCGTCGCATCAGGTACGACAAAGCGCTTCGCCAGTCTCGTGGGTCACCTTGTTGCTGCGTCTACACGGCGTCTACGGAAAAATACTCGCCTCACTTCCCTTGTTGTACATGTACCGAGCGTCACAAGCGTGAGTAGAGGCTGGAACAGGTGAACGGATGAGCCGGCGACGGTCGGGCCGTGTGGCGGAGTATCAGCGAGCCACGAAGAGGGGAGAAGACGCGCCACCTGCTACAGAATCCGCGAGCCTGAAAACACACAACCGGACGCGTGAGGCCGCACGTTGCAGCATCGTGTTTACACGCACAGGACACAAGTCCACGGACACGGAAGGCACGTCCGCAGCCGCCAGGGGCTGGGATGAGTGGGGAACAGGCGTGCAGAGCTTCCCTGGGGGAATGAGAATTTTCTTTCTTTTTTTTTTTTTTTTGGAATGAGAATTTTCTACGGACGCATAGAGCTGCTGGTTGCACAAAATTGTGAGTTTACCAAGTGCCATTCAATTACTCGCTTCAAAGCGGATCTGAAAGAAAAAAAAAAAAGAAATGAATAGTTTTGTGTTATGCGCAACCCAGTTAAAAAAAATTAAGAAAAAGAAATAAGTGTCCATGGACAGATGAGTGGATGAAGAGGAGATGGAGAATGTGCACACAAGGAAAGATTCCTCAGCCATAAACAGGGATGAAATCCTGTCATTTGCAATAAGGCGGAACCAGAGGACGTGACGCAAAGCGAGATAAGTCCGTCGGAGAAACAAACCCCGTGTGATTTCAGTCATTACGTGGAACCTAAGAGATGAAGCAAATGAACTAAGAAAACAGAGCAGGATCGAGGAACAAGACTCGTGTTTAGGAAAATTACTTGTTGAAATAATAAAGAAATGAAAAAATGGTTTTATTCTTTAAACTTAGTTTTATTTACATAAATATGCGTAAATATTTACATAAATATTACAATCATTAACATCTAGGGTATTTTGAGTTTCAGAGGTGGAGTTTACTGGTTTGTCAGTTGCGTAAACCCCCACTGCTCATCACATCCTGAGTCCTTCTCGATGCCCATCCCCCAATGACCCCATTCCCGCCCCCCCTCCCCCACGTCTCCCGTCCAGCGACCCTCAGTTTGAAGAAACAGATTTTTAACTACAGAGAAGACGCTGATGGTCACCAGCGGGGAGGACGGGACGGGGGGACGGTGACGTACCAGGCGGGGATGCAGAAGTGCACCTGTCGTGACGAGCACGGAGGTCACATATGCAAGCGTTGGACGTGCCTGTTGTACGCCTGACCCTAATATGATATTGTACGTTAATTACACCTCCATAAAAAAAGGCATAAATATCCTAAAAACGAGCAAATAAGCAAGTGCAAATAGCATCCTGATGACCTTTGACGGCGAAAGTACATTTCTGGACGCTGCGGATGCCAATGACAACCTCAAACACACGACCCGGGAAGCTAAAACGTGGTATAAAAGTTATTTTTTAAAAAGCTCCGTCCTGAAAAAAAAAATTAAAAAAAAAAAAAAAGAAGCTCCGTCCTGGTGCAAGCACGCGATGCACGGAGACGTGTGGGGGCCCGAGGAGAGAGAGGCTGCAGCTCTGAGGAAGCTGGTTTGCTGGGCGGAAATTTTTAGGAATTATTGAGGAACGAGGGAGCAGACGTCACGAAGACGCCCGGAACAATGTGCAGAGAGGGACCGGGTAGGGCTGAGGATCGCGGAAATGCGCTCAATGGGGCGTGTTGGCTGGTTGCGGAAATGTGTCTCAGGAGGAGACGAGGGAAGCCGTCCTACGTGGTTCGACCTCTTGGAACGGAAGAGCGTGTTTTATCGGGAGAGAGAATCTGGCGAGAGGTGCTCCCATTTCGGTCACTCACGTGTTTCTCCCGTCCCTTCGTGCTTTGATTGCCCGATTTTGTATTTTCGGAGACCGGCAGGAGATCAACGCAACAGGGGAACCCCGAGGTGGGTGAGTTGGTTCCTGGTTTGGTTTCCTGATTCCCTCATGAGCCCCAAGAGCGGAGATTGTTCAGGTCGCGGACTTCTCAACTGTGGCGTGGGACATGGTCAGAACTGACGTGGTTTTCCAAGATACTCCGTCGAGTGCATTTTATCTTACTGTGTTAGAACGCCTTTGTTCTTACTTATTTTTGTCGCGATGTTAAAAATAAAGGATCATTTCATGCTTTAAAAAAAAAAAAAAAAAGAGGGATCCCTGGGTGGCGCAGCGGTTTGGCGCCTGCCTTCGGCCCAGGGCGTGACCCTGGAGACCCGGGATCGAATCCCACGTCGGGCTCCCGGTGCATGGAGCCTGCTTCTCCCTCTCCCTCTCTCTCTGTGTGACTATCATAAATAAATAAAAAAAGAAAATATGTTTAAAAAAAAAAAAAGAAAAGAAAGGAGGCTCAAGCAGCTCTGCAGAAGCACGGGCGGCGGAAAATAGCTTCCAAGTCACGTAGAGGAGGAAGTTACGTCAAGGCCAGGAGCCCCGCCTGGGACGTTGTCATGGGGAGGAACCTGGAGGTCATGGTTTTGTTCACCATCGTGGGTCTCAGGGGCAGCTCTGTGCGAGCTGCTCACGTTTCGGGGACAACTGTCAATTTTGAGGACTACGGAATGGGTGGATTGGTGGGATGACTGGTCAACCCCGACCGGCGTCGTGGGATTGTCCCCATTCTCCAAGCGGACACGGCCGTCCTCCATGTCCTGTGGGGTCGTGGGTCTTGGGGGTCTTCGTTGAGGGCGCGGGCGTGGAGGCCGCCATCCGTATTCCCACTGTGTGCGGGTGAGTTCCCGTGGGGGATGCTGGTCTGCGGCTCCCTGGGGTGACCTCTTCTCGGAAGGCGCCCTCCGTGGCTGCACGGCCAGCGGGGCATCTGTCGGTCTGTTGGCACCTTCTTGGCCTCTGCCCCAGGACCCTGAGGCGCCCCACCCGAGGCCGATCTGAGCAATGACTCTCCGCCCCCAACGCCTCTTCCAGCGTCACCCCCAGGGAGGCGTTGATATCCCAACGCTCCATGTGTCGCACATTCAGGACCAACTGCCTACACCTCATTTCCCACCCCGTACAGCAAGCTGCACCGTAGCTGGCTCTCGGGAGTCGCGAGGGCATCTCCAGCCTCGATCTACCCACACGCGTCTGTGAAGACGACGACGACGACGAGGTGACATTCTCCCTGGATTCCGGTGCTGAGGACCTTCCCAAACCCATACACGGCGGATGGGAAACAACCACGTCAAGATCGTCCGACACCCCCCCTCGCTCCCACCCCCCTTTCCCCGCGAGTCACAGCAAACCGGGTGGATTTGCAAGGGAAGGGAAGCAATTTGAAAAACGCTTCGCTTTAGCAAACCCGGGGCGGTGGAGAACACAGACTTGTTTCTTCTAAGTGGTGCGGCTAAATTATAATTATATTTCATTCTGTGTTTCCCAAAAGAAGAACGTTTTTGTAACGAGACCCCACGTTTGGCGCCGGGCGATTATAAATCTTGTAACGTAGAGGCACGCGGGCCGCGGGAAGGGGGGGAACGCTCTGGATTTGTGGGTGGGACTTGGGCATCGTGGGGTCCTCTGAGCCTCGGGCTCCATATTTATGACGCTCGGGTGCTGCAGAAGGGAAAGGGTCTGTGTCGGGTGCGGTGCCACTAACGCTCCCTCCTTGCTTTTCTTGAATTTATCTCCTGGCAAAGAAAACTAAACGAATTCCTTGAGACCTAATAATACACTTTGTGCCAAGAATCCGAATGGGGGGCGGCCAGGAGAGGCGGCGCTAATTACTCGGCTGATTTGTGGCATCCCTCACCCTGAAACGCTTTGTGCGTAAAGAACATTAAAATAAACACACACACACACACCCCCAAGGGGAGCCTCCCGCCGCTGTGGTCGGGCGCAGCTGTCACAGGAAAGAATGGAGAGCTCCCGGCCGCGTGGCAGACGTGGGGCGTCCAGTCTCCCCCACCCCGGGGGCGGGAGGGAGTCCGGCCCGTCTCTGGCCTCAGCGCCCTCCTGTCTGGGTTGGGAACCATCCGGAAGGGCCGGGCTTCCTGAGGACACACAGCTCTGCCCTGTGTGTTTTGCAAACCAGCCTTGCGGAGGGCGGATCTCGCGTCCAGTGTCCATGATGCTTTTCTCGGGCAACCGCTAGGAACATTCCTGCCCTAATTCTGTGGCGGCGCATACTTTCCGGCCAAAACCCTTTGAACTCAGCTCAACGGATTGCATTCCGATACCCGTTTTCTCCCAGAGGCGGGCTCGGGGGCCAGGGTCTTGCCCAATGGTTTCGGGGAGATCACGGAGGATTCCTCTAGCTCTGGCTCTGCATCTAAATAGTTGTAATTCAGGACCTGCTTGACGGGAGGCTCAGAGGGGTAGACGGGGCGGAGGGCGGGCACGACGCCTGTAAGGAGTCAAAGAATTTAAAAACAAAACACAACAAACCGGTTGGCCCGGATTAACAACTGGAGGGCGGCCGTTGAGACACAAATCAGGTTGTTCGCGCCCAGAAACGGAGCCTGCGTTGGCCGCCATTCTGGCCAAAGGCGGGGCGACAACAGCCTGGGCTGTGACGGTCGATCCCAGGGAGGGATTGGAAGGCCGGGAGCGCAGAATAAAAATGCAGCCCTACATACGGGGGGAGGGAGAACATTCTCGGACGTGGCGAACCTGGTACTGCCTGTGGCCTCAGCGTTTTGCCTGAAATTGGTCACATTGGAACAAACACCACATAGGGTGAGTGGTCGGCAGCGGCGACCCGGCTTGATGAAAGGGCAGGTGCCACGTACGCCCATTGTGTGCTCTTTGGCTCTTCCCGCAGGAACAGGGGGGCATGGCATAGACGATCCTCCCCGACGCGGTGGGGTTGCTGCATGCGTCACACGGAACGGGGGACAACCGGCATCCCCTTCGTATTTCCCCGCATTATCCGCATGTCTTCCATATAATTTAAAAACCCAACCCTGTAAGAGGGAGGAAACAATTGTACCGAGTCGTGCCAGCAGCAGAGGGGACGTCGTGCCGAGTGGGCCGCGGTCGTCCCCGCCGCCGTCTTGCTGAGACGCGATGCGGAGTCCTCCAGCGGTTGAGTGCACGCCCGTTCTGCGGGCTGACGTGGAGAATCGAAGACAGCTGCGTGCAAAACACCGTCGTCACAGGGGACGGGAGGGCAAACGCAATAAGGCCACGGGAATGGGAGTCGGAGGAAGGGATTTCGCACTTCTTTCGGGTTCTGGCGTCGCTGGATGATCGCCGATCGGAAAAAAAAATCAATTTTTTTAAATTTTTTTAATTTATTTATGATAGTCACAGAGAGAGAGAGAGAGGCAGAGACACAAGCAGAGGGAGAAGCAGGCTCCATGCACCGGGAGCCCGACGTGGGACTCGATCCCGGGTCTCCAGGATCGCGCCCTGGGCCAAAGGCAGGCGCCAAACCGCTGCGCCACCCGGGGATCCCCCCAAAAAAATCAAAATTAAAATTAAAGAAAAAATTGGTGATTGAGTTCTGGCTTTGGGTCGACCCACATCTTGCTAATGGAACCCATGCTGAGCAACGCACCGCCCCGTGGTATCTCACAGTGTTTTGTTTTAAATCGCAGGGTACGACCAAAGATAGGATGAATCGTAGCGTCTTTGGAGGGTCGCGCTGTGCCACATGGGGGTCAGGGGAGGGCTGTCCGGGTAATTCCTCAGCCCGCCGGCAACCAGCAGCTTCGTCCGTGCCGTGCGGGTACCTGATGGGGAAGGCGTCTGGCACCGTCTCCCCGTGGTTTGAGCATCAGAGTCATTCTCGTTATGGGGTCAGATCCACCGATAGCGGCTGTCACCGCCAGGAACGAACAGTCGCCGCGGTGAGGACGTCATGCAGGCAGTGAATTCGGGTCTCCGGGCCCGTGAAGGAAGACGACTTGGGAGACGCCGTGAGGACATCGCTGTGCACGGTGATGGGACAAAGGGGTGTTTCCTGGGCTGCGGATCTGCACACACGGGGGAGGGGCAGCCGGGCCTCGGTGGTCCTTCCGGGCACGAACAGCGTGATCAATGTCGGAGCTGCTCCTCGTGGGATGGACACGCCCAGTGTGACGCTCTTTGGAAATAGGGCCTCGATTGCATATATAGTCAACTTAAGAGGGTTATTAGGGTGGCCCTATATCCAACAACAGGGGTCCTCGTAACAGATAGAAGAGGAGACGCAGACGCAGAGGAGGAGCCCCGTGAGGATGGAGGTAGAGACGGAAGGGACGTGTCTACCAGCCCTGGGACACCGGAAGAGGCAGGAGGGACCCTCCCCGGAGCCCCTGGAGGGAGCGTGTCCCGCTGGACCTCCGACGGCTGGTCTCCAGAGCTGGAGGACGATGAATTCCTGGTTCTGAGCCACGTGCTGTGGCCGCCCCAGCACACGCATGCCCCGTGAAGGCCGCCGGGCGGGTGTCCATGGGCCTTGCGAGGCCTTGACAGGCAGGGGCGGGGGCATCGAGGTGGGAAATGGAGATGAGAACCTGGCTTTGCAAGGAGGAATTGATGCAGAACCTCCAAAGCTCAGGGCGGGAGCAAGAAGGACCCTCAGCTCCCGGATGTCTCTCCTGAGAACACCCTTACAGGCCATGGGGATGGGCAAGATGGCGGGCGGGAGCAGGGCAGAGTGCACAGCACGTTTGAGCTTGGGCTCGTCTCCGTGAAGGAGGGCACTGGGTTAGGGGGTCTGGAGCATAAGGCCGTGTCGGGTGGTTGGGGCGACAGGCCGGTGTCGGGCTTCCTCCTTCCGTTCCTGGAGACTGAAACAGGTGCATGGTGGGGAGACCCCTGATGGGGGGGGCAGGACCCACATCACGTGGGGTCCCTGGGGGGCAGGGTGGGCGCGGGAATCCAATCCGTGCGGGGGCTCCTCTGTGCTCAAACCCCATTGTCCTCCGACCCAAAGCACAGTCTTGCCGCACGTCCATGCGTCATCAAGGACAGTCCCCGGGGGCTCTCGCTTTTCCCTCACGGTGGACGTGGAGCGAAGCCGACCTTCAGACGCATGCCTGTGACACCGTCGGGTCACCACCGCGCACCAGTTGGTGGCACTATATCCTAATTGCAGGCAAAAATATTAGGGAAAATAAATAGCTTCCTTGTTTTTGTTTTTGACTGGTATACCAGCAGCCCGTTAATTAAAAACAAAAAATAAAGAAAGAAAAAAATAAATAAAAATAAATAAAAATGTGCGTGTAGGGGAAACGGAAAAAATAAAAAAGAAGACACAGACACAGGGCAAGTCAAGTCCAACGTCACGTTCTGGAGAGGACGCATCGTACGTTTTGGGGGGAGCGTTTCGGGGGGAGCATCAGCATCATCGAGGGTTTGGTTGCGTCGACGTCAACATATTCGTGGACAAATATCCGCGACTGGAACACGCGGCCCGGCTGGGTGGCCCACGTGCTTCGAGCGAGGTCACCGTCACGCGAACGTCCCCTCCCCATCTGTAAGTCCCGTCTACGGGATCTTGTGTGGGCGGCGACAGCTGGTCGACCTCGCGCTCTGTGAAGGCCAGGACGGCGCGTGGTTGTCCCCGGTGGGATCGTCGCCCCGAGCAGGTGGGCACACACTGTCGTGTGCAAAGGACTTGTGCGCGTCAACGGCGTCTTCTGGGCGGACACGTGTCCCTGGAGACGCTGGCATGGACCTTTCACGCAGGCCTACGTGGTGAGCGAGTCCCTGAGGCCACGCGGGAGCTTCTTTCCGGGGCCGTTGGATGCTCCTCGCAGCCCTGGGGATGCTCATGCCTTGCAGTGTGAGCCAACCTGGCCACGGAGGTCGTGGTTTGCATCTCCGTCCACGTGCGCGATGCGAGGTGGTTCCGCGGCCACCATCTTCTAGAGACGGCGTCCAAGCATTTATTTTTGGAAGCCTGGACGTGCGCATCGGGATCAGGGTGGAGATGCGAACCCGTTCAGACACCCACATGCGTGATTACACTTAGAAGGAGCCGCGCGGAGCTCCCCGGCCTCCCCGCTGCATCCGACGGTTCGGGCCGTGCTTGTCTCCATGCGGCCACTTGGCGACTCTCTTGGTTTTTCTTTTCCTTTTTTTTTTTTTTTTTTCCTCCCTCAGAACCCAGCTTTGCACGTGCAGGTCCAACCCCCAAAGAGGTGTGAAGTCCCGCCAGGGGAGGTCAGCGTCTCTTCCTGCTGAGCGGGCCAGCGCGGGCTAAGTGGAAACACACGGCCCGGCAGCCCCGCTCCGCCTTGCGGATTTCCTCGGCCCGTCGCGGAGAACCCCGGCCTCTCTTCGGGATCACGAGAACGATGTGCGAACACGGCGCGTCTCCCTCGTTCGGAGGGAGGGACACTTGCGGACGCGCTCGGCAAACCCAAGTGCTCTGACCTCGCGACGTTTCGACGAGTTAAGTGTAAGTGAATCAGACTCATGTGGATTCAATTTGCTTCTTCACCCTCGGCGTTGAAGGGCTTTGGCAGGTCCGTCCTTTCTTTCTTTCTTTCTTTCTTTCTTTCTTTCTTTCTTTCTTTCTTTCCTTCCTTCAGTTCCTGGCGACCTAACCAGGTGCATGCGGGGACGACTCGTGACTCGTGGGACTCGTGACCCCACAGCTGTGGGGTCCCCAGGGGGGTGGCGAGGGGAGCAGGGCGGGTGCAGGAATTCAGACCGTGCATGCGTCCGTGCGCTGCAACCCCACCGTGTCGTGATGTGCTTTGGAAGCAGATTCCCCATTCGGGGATCTTGGGGAGTACAGTTGGGAAAAGCTACAAAGAGTTTAAGTGGCAATTGAGGAAACAGGCGTGGGTAGCACGCGGCCCGCGTCCTGGAGCTTGCAGCTGACCGGAGCCTGCAGGGTGCAGGGTGTGGCCGCCGCCGCACTGCCGCCGGGATGTTTCGGGCTCGCCAGGCCTGGCCGCATCGTTTGCATGGTGCCTGCTGAGTCCAGACGCCGGTGGGCGGGCGGGCGGGCGGGCATGAAGGGCGTGAGCCGCCCTTGGGCCACCTGCAGGCATCTGCATGCGTTGACCTCCGCCCCAACTATTAGCACGTCATCAAACGTGTGCTCGTGCAGGAATGCGGGATCTCGGCGGAGCCGCAGGGCTCCGAGGCCTTGGATGGTGTCGAGGCAGTGTTCACGTGGCGGCTGCACGTCGCCCGTCTCTCTCTCTCTTTATTTCCAGCGGTGGCGGTGGCGGTGGGGGTTGGGGGGGGGACGTGCGGCGGTGTCATGGCAGCCTAATGAATAGAAGATGAGACGTAATCAGCGAGATGTGTCACCAATTATGTAAACATGTCATCTTTGTTTTTGTCAATAAGCGTTACAGGCAGGCACATTTTCCTTACGGAGCGTCAGCGCGAGCCCCCGGAAGCGGGGAGAGGGGCTGGCGGGGCGGGGGGCCCGCTGTCGGAGGGCTCTGCTGTCTGTCGGGAAGTGATGAGATGCCACGCACGCCGAGGGTGCGGGGAGCATCCCTCGCGGGGCCCCTAATCATCCTTGGCATCCGCTGTCAGGAAGACGGCTTTGGAGCCGCGCCGGAGCCCATTAGGGATGAAGCAGCCGATGACGGAAACAAATAGGGTCTTAATCTCCCAAGAAAGGGGGCATCGCAGGCCGGCCTGGGAGGCAGGGTCCCCGAGCGGCGGCACCGGCGGGGCTGTCTGCGTCCCCCCGGAATGGGGCTGGGCTCCCGCCTGCGGGCCAGGTGTGCGCTGGGCCGCGGCCGCCGAGGGTGCTCACACGAGGGTGACCGTCCAAAGTTGGCCCCGGTTTTGGGGAAGCGACGGGGGATTTCAGCTCCCTGCCCTTGAGCTGTTTGGCACGAGCCCCGCCCGCGTTAGCAGGTGTCTTTGTGTCTGGAGAGCGAAGGAGCGTTTTTGTGTGAATAAGTAGAAAAGATTGAAGGTGTCTGCGGAGAGCTCCGGACTTTGCCCCTGGCTGCTGGGGGCGCGGGGCCGTGTGGGTGGACGCCTGATACGGGTAGCTCGGTGCTCCGCTCAGGAACCTATAACCAAACGCCACAGACTCGGGGGCTGTGCACCTGTCCTGGAGGCTGCAGACTGAGTCCAGGTGCACGCTGGGGTCTGGCGGGGACCCTCTTGCTGGCTCACACACGGCTATAGGGTGGAAGGGACCAGGGCGCTCGCGGGGGTCTCCCTTCGAAGGTCCTTAATCCCATCACGGGGGCTCCACTCCCGTGACGCCGTTTCCTCCCAAAGGCCGCACCTCCAACGACCCCGTACTGGCACTGGAATGAACTCGAGGACACACGGTCAGGCCTGTGCGCGGGGCAAGGGATTGGGTCATGCTGGGTCGCCTCGGGATGTGATTAGGGGCTGGGTATGGGCACACGGGATGGACGAAGCTGGGCGTGGGGGCAGCCATGGCAGGTGCTCGTGTAGGGTGGGGATTCGGGGTCGTGCCATGTAGTCGTGTAGGCTGGTGGATTCGGGGTCGTGCCAGGTGCTCATGTAGGGGGATGGATTCAGGGTCGTGCCAGGTGCTCGTGTAGGGTGGTGGATATAGGTCATGCCAGGTAGTCCTGTAGGGTGTGGATTCAGGGTTGTCCCAGGTACTCCTGTAGGGTGGTGGGTTCAGGTTGTGCCAGGTGCTCGTGTAGTGGGATGGATTCGGGGTTGTGCCAGGTGTTCCTGTAGGGTGGTGGATTTGGGGTCGTCCCAGGTGCTCATGTAGGATGGGGATTCAGGGTCGTGCCAGTTGCTCATGTAGCGTGGTGGATTCGAGGTTGTGCCAGGTGCTCATGTAGGGGGATGGATCGGGGTCGTGCCAGGTGCTCCTATAGGGTGGGGATTCAGGGTTGTGCCAGGTGCTCGTGTAGGGTAGTAGATTCAGGTCATGCCGGGTGCTCATGTAGGGTGGTGGATGTGGGGTCGTGCCAGGTGCTCATGTAGCATGGTGGATTCGAGGTCATGCCAGGCGCTCGTGTAAGGTGGTGGATTCGGGTCGTGCCAGGTAGTCCTGTAGGGTGGGGATTCAGGTCGTGCCAGGTGCTTGTATAGTGGGATGGATTCGGGGTCGTGCCAGGTGCTCCTGTAGGATGGGGATTCGGGGTCGTGCCAGGTGCTTGTGTAGTGGGATGGATTCGGGGTTGTGCCAGGTGCTCCTGTAGGGTGGCAGATTCAGGGTCATGCCAGGTGCTCATGTAGGGTGGTGGATTCAGGGTCCTGCCTGGTGCTTGTATAGGGTGGTGGATTCGGGTCGTGCCAGGTACTCCTGTAGGGTGGGGATTTGGGGTCATCCCAGGTACTCCTGTAGGGTGGTGGATTCAGGTCGTGCCAGGTGCTCGTGTAGTGGGATGGATTCGGGGTCGTGCCAGGTGCTCCTGTAGGATGGGGATTCAGGGTCATGCCAGGTGCTTGTGTAGCATGGTGGACTCGAAGTTCTGCCACGGTGGTGGATTCGGGGTCATGCCAGGTGCTCATGTAGTGTGGTAGATTTGGGGTTGTGCCAGGTGCTCGTGTAGGATGGGGATTCGGGGTCGTGCCAGGTGCTCATGTAGGATGGGGATTCAGGGTCGTGCCAGGTGCTCATGTAGGATGGGGATTCAGGGTCGTGCCAGGTGCTCATGTAGGGTTGTGGATTCAGGTCATGCCAGGTGCTCGTGTGGGGTGGTGGATTCGGCTTGTGCCAGGTACTCATGTAGGGTTGTGGATTCGGGTCGTGCCTGGTGCTCGTGTAGGGTGGCAGATTCGGGATCATGCTGTTTCAGTTGATATGGAGATTGACATCAACTATTTAAGCAATCAACGAAGCCCTTAGTCAATAGTCAATCGGCCGGAGCCCCCGTAGGAACTCCAAATCCTGGGGCTCCCAGGGGCTTCCTTGCTTGGCCTTCTCCATGGGAATCGTTGCACATCAGTGCTGGAAAGTGTCGCTTCCCAGACCTCGTGGGAGAGGACAACAGGACCCCTGTCCTTCCTTGGGCTTGAGAGGTTATCTCTGATGAGAGTCTTTATTTCCTGCATTTACCCTATGTTTCCCCAAGATTGCAAACTCCCAGAGGACGGACTATGTATCTCATTTTTCTGGGTGTTTTCCCTCCTGGTGCCAAATGCCTTCCCCTATCCTACAGCTCACCTTCTCAAGGTGGGACCTGGCACATCCCAGTGAGGATCCTTAGAGGGACAGTGGCTTGGGGAATCAGGAGACCCTACTTCAATTCTAGTTTGGCATCTATCAGACACAGAAGGACAGATCCTGTGTGATTCCACATATACGGGGTCCCTAGGGGACTCCCATCCAAAAGAGACAGGGAGTAGATGGTGGGACCAGGGGCTGGGGCTGGGGGGACAGGGAGGTAGTGGCTCATGGGGACGTCGCTGCAGTTTGGGACGATGGAAAGTTCTGGAGATGATGGAGGAGGTGGTTGCACAACAGCGCGACGGCGCTCCATGCCACTGAGACGTGCACTGAAACGTGACTACGATGGCGTCTTTTACGTGTATGTGTATTTTACCACCATTTTTGCAAATTAAAAAAAATAAATAAATAAAACGAAGGAGATGATTACAATGGGAAGAGGAGCATCATGGGCTCCTTCTTTGGTTTTGACTGTCCAGAGATGACTGTGATCTTTACCGGGGTCTTCACCGGAGTCAACAGACGATGCGGTGCGACGGGCCAGGAAGGTGGCGGGGTGGGGGGCGGGTTGTCGGGGGTACGGTTACTTGATTTTTCCATGCTGAGCTCCATTTGCATAAGGCCTTTTTTCAAATTTTTTTTTAAATTTTTTTTATTTCTTTATGATAGTCACAGAGAGAGAGAGAGAGGCAGAGACACAGGCAGAGGGAGAAGCAGGCTCCATGCACCGGGAGCCCGACATGGGACTCGATTCCAGGTCTCCAGGATCGGGCCCCGGGCCAAAGGCAGGCGCCAAACCGCTGCGCCACCCAGGGATCCCTGCATAAGGCCTTTGAGAGGCATCCCCGAGATGGCCAGGCACAAAAGTTGGCTTCTTCAGACAATTGGCCAACCTCTCCAAGTGTCTGAATTTGGGGAAATTGAGAAAAAAAAAATCTATTTGTGTATGTTCACAAGTACCGAGCGTTTTCCATAGACCAGAGAGAGACAACGATCATCCTGTGCGTGTGTGAAATAAAGTCCGACCTCCATGCAGATAAGGGGCCCTGATAGGAGTCAATGCCATGGGCTGTCCTGGTGCCATTTTGGGCGCGTTTTCAGGCACGACTCCTCTGTCACGTTCGGCGTTCCAACAGTCCCAGCCCCCGTTTTGTAGGAAGACTTACTAGGAGAATTGGTGGGTAACCACAGAAGAAAAAGATTTTACCCTAAAACTGTGAGACACACAAGGAAGCACTGAAAAATCCCGCCAAATGCTTATGTGTTGATTTTTTTTTTTAAAAGACGACTTTATGGGGCAGCCCGAGTGGCTCAGTGGTTGAGCGTCTCCCTTTGGCCCAGGGCGTGATCCCGGGATCCAGAGATCGAGTCCCACATCGGGCTCCCTGCATGAAGCCTGCTTCTCCCTCTGCCTGTGTCTCTGCCTCTCAGTCTGTGTCTCTTATGAATAAAGAAATAAAATCTTAAAAAAAAAATAAAATAAAAGACAACTTTATGGAGGCATAATTGACACTCCGTGAAATGCACTCTTTCTGAACAAGCAATTGGACGCTTTTCAGTAAATTCAGAGTTGCAAAAGCACCGCCGCAGTCTAATCGTGAAATGTTTCCATCATTCCCCCCAAAAAGGGAAGCCACAGGCCTATTTGCACGCAGTTCCCTGACGTCCCCCCACATCCACCTCCAGCCCCAGGCAACCACTAATCTACTTACTGTCTCTACAAATTTCCCTTTTCTGGACAATTTATATAAATGAAATCATGTGCCCTTTTGCGACTGGCTTCTTTCACCGAGCAGAACGTTTCTGAGGATCATCGGAGTTGTGATGTGCATCCCCAGGTGAGCCCTCCCTGCGGAGAGATACCATCGATTCCAATGGGTGGACGCCATTTGGGGTATCCATTCACCGGCTGGTGGACACGGGGCTTGTTTCCGTGCTTTGGTGCTCAGAAATAATAGTGCCGGGAACATGGCCTTACAAGTGTCGGCGTAAGCCCATGTTTTCACGTCTCCCGGGTACATACCTACGTGTGGGAGAGCTGGGTCGGAGGCTCATGGTACGTTCAACTTTTTTTTTTAATTTATTATTTATTTTTTTTTTCATTTTTATTTACGATACTCACAGAGAGAGAGAGAGAGAGGCAGAGACATAGGCAGGCTCCATGCACCGGGAGCCCGACGTGGGATTCGATCCCGGGTCTCCAGGATCGCCGCCTGGGCCAAAGGCAGGCGCTAAACCGCTGCGCCACCCAGGGATCCCCAACTTTTTTTTTTAATTTTATTTTTTATTTTTTATTTTTTATTTATTCATGATAGACCCACCAAGAACATGAGAGGGTTCGTCTCTCTCCACACCTGTCTGTAAACACGAGAGCCTCTCTTGAGAGCGTGAAGTGGCGTCGGGTGGTTGTGATTTCCCCGACGGCTACGGGTGTCGAGTCTAAATGTCCAAACCTCGATGGCTGTGAGGCACGTGCTAATGTTCCTTCGTGGTGTCGGTTTTGGACGCTGGCTCTGGCGTTTAAGCGGCTCAAGTCAACGGGTTTCCCGCGCGGCTGTCTTCTTCCCCAGGGGAAGTTGTTTGCTCGCGAACCGCGCGGAGAGTGAGTGAAGGAGATAAATTGACGCACGAATGAATAGTCCAAGGTGGCTTTATCATTTTAATCTTCTTGATGACAAAAGCCATTTGCTGGACTCGGTGACTGTCTTGTTTCTCCTCCAGTGCTGGATTCATTATGTTCCTCATGGCAGATTGCTTTGGTCACTGCTCTTAATTTCGTCGCCACGGTTTAGAGGATGGAGGTGCCCGCCTGAAGGCTCTCTGTGGTTTTGAGCTGCGCTAATCAGCCATTCATGATTTCCACAGATGTCTATGAAACGTGCAACTCCAGGGCTTAAACGCCCCGCGTCTGTTGTGCGGGAGACCAGAGTCTTTCCCTGCACGCCAGAGCCAGCACACGTAATATCAGTAAATTAATTATGCTACATTCACGTCTGCCCAAAGTTTAGTTTCTGCTTACACAGAGGATTCTCTGGCTGCAGCGACTGATTCGTTTGCTGGACAAACTTCAACCGTCCCCATTTATTTCCTCGGGCAAAGGAAATATGAAGTTCTTAATAGAAAATACCTACCCTGCTTATAATGACAAATAAGGCAAGGGGAGCTTTGCTCTGTTTAAAAATTCTCCGTATGATAGAACACACGTTTAAACTCTGCGTGATTTAAAAATAGGTTTATGCCCTACCTCTGCATAAACAAGCGCGCTTGGGATTCTTGGATGGCGTTAAACAAACCCGGGGAGGAATGCCAGCCTTCAGAGAGCCAGATGGTCTCATAATCTAAATACAATCTAAACATACGCAACTTTATTACGCGTGCATCCATCCAGTTTCTATCCAGATGTGCACCCATGTATCCGTCCATCCGTCCATCCATCCATCCATGTATCATCCGTACATTAGTCCATTAATCCATCCATCTGTCCACTCATCCATCCATCCACTCATCCATCCATCCATCCATCCATCCATCCATCCATCCAGGTATCCATCCATCCATTAATCCATATATCCATCCATCCACCCATCCACTCATCCATCCATTCACCATCCATCCATCCATCCATCCATCCATCCATGCATCCATCCATGCATCCATCCATCCATCCATCCATGCATCCACTCACCCATGCATCCATCCATGCATCCATCCATCCATGCATCCATCCATCCATATATCCATGTATCCATCCATCCATCCATCCATGCATGCATCCACTCACCCATGCATCCATCCTTCCACCCATCAATCCCTCCATCCACTCATCCATCCATCCATCCACTCATCCATCCAGGCACTCATCCATCCACCATCCAGCCACTCACCTATGCATCCATGCATCCATCCATGCATCCATCCATGCATGCATCCATCCATTAATCCATTAATCCATCCACCCATCCACTCATCCATCCATTCACCATCCATCCATTCACCATCCATCCATCCATGCATCCATCCACCATCCATCCACTCACCCATGCATCCATCCATCCACCCATCCATCCCTCCATCCACTCATCCATCCATCCATCCACTCATCCATCCAGGCACTCATCCATCCATCCATTCATCCATCCATGTATCCATCCATTGATTAATCCTTTAATCCATCCATCCATCCACCCACCCATCCACTCATCCATCCACCATCCATCCACTCACCCATGCATCCATGCATCCATCCATGCATCCATGCATGCATGCATCCATCCATTAATCCATTAATCCATCCACCCATCCACTCATCCATCCATTCACCATCCATCCATTCACCATCCATCCATCCATGCATCCATGCATGCATGCATCCACTCACTCATGCATCCATCCATCTATGCATCCATCCACCATCCATCCACTCACCCATGCATCCATCCATCCACCCATCCATCCCTCCATCCACTCATCCATCCATCCATCCATCCATCCATCCATCCATTCCTCCATCCATTCATTAATCCATTAATCCATCCATCCATCCATCCATCCATTCCTCCATCCATCCATTAATCCATTAATCCACCCATCCATCCACTCATCCATCCACCATCCATCCACTCACCCATGCATCCATCCATCCAACCATCCATCCATCTATCCCTCCATCCACTCATCCTCACAGCATTTCAGTCCTGGAAGACATTGAGCTGCAAGTAGATAAAACACAGGCAGATATGTGAGCTCTTACATCTCACAAGAAACCACCAGCAAGTTCAGAAGGACACACCTGTAACTGTCTACCAGTGTCCGGGTGTCTTTCTGTACATAGGTCTCCTGACACAGGAGTGTGTGTACACGTATATGCATATGTCTCTCTGCACACACGCTGCATGTGCACCATTTATATATGTGCATATGTGTGATCATATGTGTATCCCATCCGTGATGTTTGTATGTGCACTTTCTTAAGGCTGTGAGACTGCTCTGGTAGAGGAGGTTCATGTTTCACACCAGGTCCGTGAGATTATCCTGACATTTCCCCCACCCACCTGGATGACCCCATCTTCCTCACTTACCCAGGATGACCCCATCTCCCCCACCTACCCAGGATGACCCCATCTCCCTCACTCACCCCGGATGACCCCATTCCCCTCACTTACCCAGGATGACCCCATCTCCCCCACCTGCCCAGGATGATCCCATCTCCCTCACTCACCGAGGATGACTCCATCCCCTTCACTTACCCGGGATGGCCCCAGCTACCCCTCCAATGTGGATGACTCCATCTCCCCCACTAACCCAGAATGACCCCATCTCCCCCACCTACCCAGGATGACCCCATCTCCCCCACCTACCCAGGATGATCCCATCTCCCTCACTCACCGAGGATGACTCCATCCCCCTCACTTACCCGGGATGACCCCACCTACCCCTCCAATGTGGATGACTCCGTCTCCCCCACCAACCCAGAATGACTCCATCTCCCCCACCAACCAGGATGACCCCATCTCCCCCACCTACCCAGGATGATCCCATCTCCCTCACTCACCCAGGATGACTCCATCCCCCTCACTCACCCAGGATGACTCCACTCCATCCCCCTCACTTACCCGGGATGACCCCACCTCCCCCACTCACCTGGATGACTCCATTTCCCCCACTAACCCAGGATGACCCCATCTCCCCCCACCCACCTTGATGACCACATGTCCCCCACCAACCTGGACGACCACCAATCTGTTTTCTGTGTCCATGGGTCTGCCTCTTTTGCACAGTCTCACGTCTGTGGGATGACATGCAATGTGACTGTGTGTGTCTGTGTCTCTCAGTGAGCATCATGTCCTCAAACTCCATCCACGTGGTAGCAGGTGTCAGAGCTCCATTCCTGTTCATGCCTGTAGAGTATTCCATTCTTTGGACGGACCCCATTGTGTTTATCTATTCTCCTGTGGATGGACACTTGGGTTGTTCCCTCCTTTGGGGGCCCGACCCTGTTTCCATGAACAGTGCAGGGGCTCTTCCCTCTTGTGTGCTCTCCTGATGGCTCAGTCTGGGGCATATACACTTTTACCCACATTTCATCCTTGCGAAACCACTTTTACCCACACAAACAGGGGGAGCTCTTCACTGGGATAGCTCTTGCCACACGGAGCTCAGGGGCCTCATTGCCTTGTTTGCCTTTATTCTTGAGCTTCCCCTGTATTGTGGGATGTGAAGGTGACTCTGCAGATATTATGGTAGTACGATGAGGTCGTGCCCTAAAATAAGTGTGTTTGAATATAAAAATGAGTCAGTTTCAACAGGAATATTGTCAGTACAGGTGGAAGTGGGATGTGCCTAAAGTCCTAAAGGCAGCAAATGAAGAAACTGGGAGGAATTCGATCATTTAAGCCTCGAAGGAAATGCAGGTGAGACCCACCTAGAGATTCTGAGCCGAGGGGTCTTGTGTTTCTCATTATCAGGCCTTTAGATTCGGACGTGGGGGCTCTGAGACACCCGTTTCTGGAGCCATCCCTGCATTTATGCTGCATCCTCCATGACACGTGGTTTCTCTAGACAGCAAGGAAGGACTGACAGTCGAGTTTTGAGTTATTTCTCTCCCCCAAATGCCTACGACGGAGATTTCTATCTTGGTTGCTGATGATGGCTAATTTTATAGGTCAACTTGCCCAGGCCACAGTGCCCACATATGTGGCCAAACGTTATTCTATATGTTTCTGTACTGTTATGATTTAGATGGGCCTAATGATATCAATCGGTACATGTCGAAAAGAGCAGATCCCCTCCAGAATGTGGGTGGGCCTCGTCTAATCAGTTGAAGGCCTTCAGAGTCACAGAAGAGGCAGGAAAAAAACCCATGATATACCCAAAGGAGAGGGAATTCTGTGTCCAGATGGCCTTGACTAGCTGCAGCATTGGGTCTCCCCTGGGTCTCACTGCTGACTGACCCTCCAGAATCGGGGCTTGGAGCCTCCGTAATCACAGTCAGCAATTCCTTAAAAACACATCTCTGGTGATAAAAGTGCGTTCTCAACCCTACTGGTTCTGTTTTTCTGGGTGATGCGTGCTTCCTCTTGCTACAGAGGTCAGCCAAGGTGGCTTCCCGTTGGGGTTTTTTTTTTTTAAAAAGCAGCCTGTGTGCAATATCGAGAGAGAGAGAGAGAGAAATGGAGAGAAATAGAGATTGTGAGAAAAAGGAGAGACTCTCCACTTGAAACCCAGAGTCGATGACCTCGGGGAGCTTGCGTTTCATACTCACGGCACCAGAATCCAAACCCAGAATCCAAAAATCTTGCTTCAAAGCCCCCTGAATGCTCCACGGTCGTTTTTGGCGAAATGGAGCCAGTGCTCATTGGGACGTTGGGCTTTGATCGCCACGGCGGACGCAGGTTGAATCAGCTCCAGGCACAGGGTCAGGCCTGCTCTGCACACGGGGTCATGTCAACCGCGTGGGGTCCATGACATGGGCAGGAAATGCCGTGTGTCCGTCCGTTCCCTGAGGGCGACCGTGGTCTGGAAGCGGGAGGTCCTTCCCAGTGGGTCACTGGAAGGCCAACCGTGGCCAATGGTGGGACGTGCCTACGTCGTTCTCCTTACCTTATCACAGGGGCATTTTCACGGGTCACATCGTCATCACGAGGGGAAAAAAAACTGAGCACGGCACGGTACGGTGTTTTAAGAGAGAGCAGTATATATGTAGAGAGATTCACATACTTTATTAGGGCCAATTGCAATAATCGTTCTATTTTATTACTACTTATTGCTAATTTCTAACAGTGCCCGGTTTATAAGGTCAGTTTTATCGTAGGAATGAATGTGTGGGAGCAACACAGCGTGTGTCTGCCGTTTGAGGTTTCCGCCGGGGGTCCTGGTACGTACCCCCCACCGATACCGGGTGGTTAACTCCTACATAATCCGCGCCGGCGTGATGTTCGATCCCTCTCTATTTCCTATGGTCTGGAATCTGGCCGGCGGCCTCCACGGCCGTCCCCACGCGCAGGCAGGTTGCGCTTTGCAGACACGTCTTCTGTTGCCCCGTCCTGCAGGCACTTGCAGGTTTGCAGCGAGGCTTTGTGTCCAAAGGTGAGCACAGGGACCTTCCCAGGGGTGGAACCGGGGGAGGCCCTGAGACCTGGGGCCTCCGTCCCTTGACGCCGGGACCTCGCCGAACTTTGCAGCTCCCACACTCTCGAATGGCACCGAGGTCCCAACACAAAAGAGATGCTCCGGAGTCAGGCGAGGATTCGGGGGGCGACCTCTGCAAGGGGCCCTGGGCCAGCACGACGCGTCCCATCCGCACATGAGCGCTCTGTGCTTCCAATAGCGCCCGGTGCACCCGATTCCGAACGGTGCACGATGCTCCTCACCCTTTTTGTTCTCCCGTGCGGTCCTTATGAATCTAAGGAACAATTGTCACTTCTCGTTACGGGAACATAAACCTACGAGAACTGATGGGGCTTTCTACCTAATGCTGTTACCCGAACCGGGTTTGTTTATTTAATGAACAAAACGTCACATCCCATCTCCCTTCTCCTGACGTCTGAGCCTCTGGCAGCTGCTGGTGGCAGATTTCTTGCGACAGGGGTGCTGGATTAACTAATTTAATTTGCATGTCGTGCAAAAGTAAAAGCCAACGCGCGCGCCTCGTCAGAGGGAGTTTGTTTTAAAGCCGGGGTTTGTTTTAAAGCCGACGACCCCTGGGGTGGGATGGGTGTGTGTCTTTGGGGGCTTGGCAGGGCGGCCGGCAGGACCCACGCGGCCTCGGCTCCCGGAATTGGCGGCAACGCGAGATGAAAAGCTGCGCTGGGAGATGCAAGTGCCCGGAACGAGATACATAAGCGCCCTGGGAGCGCATCAGACTGAAGGCGGGCCAGAAAACTTCCCTTCTCATGCCGTGCCAACTTCGCGGGCGAGGACGGTGGCCAGGGTCGGAAACGCGCTTTGCACAAGTGACGACCTGTCACTTGGCGGGCTACCCGGCGCGGGGCCACTTGATGATTACAAAGGGCGCACGGGGCTCAGATTGTGCAGCGTTTATGCGGGCGGTGTGTCTTCACGCACACGCGTCCCCGGGAGCAGAGATTGCAGCCCTGCCCGACCGCTGGCAGGTCTTGAGCTCCCGCCCTGGAGAAGGCGCACGGATTACTCCAGGCCCCAGCCAAGGCGAGGACGATGCACGCACGGCGCCGCCTTTGGGGGCTTTGCAGGCGCGTTGTGCACCGTGGCCAAGACCAGAGCGGCCGTTCGTGGACTGTGGCACAAAACACGGTCCGTGTGCGTGCTACGTGACAGCGCCCGGCTCTGAAGCGCGTGGTAGGAGACCCAGTTGTGAGAGTGTCTGGCAATTAAAAATAATTGGGAAGCAGCTTTCGCTCAGCTCTTCCAAGAATGCCAGCTACCCTATAATGATGTTTCATTAGACATGCGGAAAGCTGTGCGCTCCGTATGGCAGTGGCAATTAAAGAGGATCATACGGGGGGGGGGGGGGAGAAAAGAGAAACATTAAAAATACCCTGGCTGAGATTAGCATTGCATTTAATGGCCACTTCATTAACTAATTGATTTCTTATTAGTTACAGGGAGAAGCCCCGGTTAGACGCTCTGCACACGTAATTAGCGGCATTTACACAATTAGCCACTTGCTCATTTCGCAGCTCAACGTTCTCGGAATCGGTGGCGGCGGCGGCGGCGGCGCTGTGGGCCATTTGAATCGCTTTATTTTATTTTTCTTGCTAATATTGGCCTAACCTTCAAATAAAAAAATTCTCTTTCCACCCGCACACACCCTCCACGTGTGCAAACACACACACAGACACACACACCTGCCTCACCGCCCCCCCCCCCCAACCGCAGGTCTCCCTGTATTTAATCGGGATATTAAATGCACGGGAACTGGGGACGTCGGGGCGGGATCCTTCTCTCTGTCCTTCATTTTCTTTTTTTTTTTATTTTTTTATTTTTTTATTTTTTTTTATTTTATTTATGATAGTCACAGAGAGAGAGAGAGAGAGAGAGAGGCAGAGACATAGGCAGAGGGAGAAGCAGGCTCCATGCACCAGGAGCCTGACGTGGGATTCGATCCGGGGTCTCCAGGATCGTGCCCTGGGCCAAAGGCGGGCGCCAAACCGCTGCACCACCCAGGGATCCCTGTCCTTCATTTTCTAATTCTTTAATGGGTCTGGTGAAGCCGATCCCCGTCGTTGATGAAAATAGTCGCCGGGTGCTTTCTGCCCGTCTGGCTGGCGAACATGATGAGGGTCGTGTTTTGCAAATGGCGCACGGAGCGGCTGTAAGCTAGACCACACATCTCTCTCTCTCTGCGATATTTTCTATTTTTTCGCTTTTTTCTTTTTTTTTTTTTTTTTGCTGAAGTCTTGGGGAGCGTGGCTGGGGCGGGGCGTCTGGCGCTTGGATGTCCCCGTCTCTTCTCCCGACGTAGAAATGCACCTGCTGGGAAGCTGGCGGCGGGGACGCCATTCTGACCTCAGCAAACGCTTTTTCGTGGGCACCCGAGGATGTGTTCACACGACTCCCGGGGCCAATGGCAGAGGCTAGGGCTGAGTTTCGGGGAAGACGGTGGAGATATCAGGTGTTTGTTGCCTGACGCTTTGCACGGACTCTCAGTCATGGAAGATTTGATGGAGACAGAGCTGATCTGAGGTCCTCACAGCACAGATGACACTGTGGATGAAAAGGGTTAAATGTCACGATACTCGGGGTCAGTCTCGCTTCATGTGTGCTTCTGTCCTGTTATGGGAGGAACCGTGTCTCTTCCAAATTCATATTGAAGCCCTTACCCCTAGGAGCTCAGAATGGAACTCTATTTGGAAGTAGGGTCTTTAAACAGGGGCTTATGGTAAAATGAGGTCAGTAGGGTGGGCCCTGATCCCATTGGGTGGGCTCTGATCCCATTGGACTGAGGCCCTTCTAAGAATAGGGGATGAGGACACAGATATGCACAGACGGATGGTCATGGAGGATGCATGGAGAAGACAGGGTCTAAGTGCCCACTAGAGAGGCCTCAGCCCCTCCTGGATCTCAGACTCCCAGCCTCCAGGACCAGGAAACAAGAAATGTATGTTGTTTGAGCCACCCTAGTCCTAGAAACTCGCACATCTCTCCTTACTGAGGCTCTACAGCCCCAACAGGACCAGTGTCCACCACCTTGACTCAGACAATGTGACTGCCATGAAGCTGCATGATGCTGGGTCAATCCCTGCCCCAAAAGGTAGCACCCTGAATGCATCATCATCGTCCTTCCAAAGAACGCAAGATGGAGCCCATCCGTGCCCAGGAAAATGTGGACAGAAGCCATTAGGAGGCTCAGTGCTCCATTTGTTTTTTTCTTGAATAAAGATGCTTTTTAAAACTCATCTTAACCATTTTTAAGTGTATAGTTCAATGGCGTTAACCATCAGCACCGTCGCCTCCAAAGCGTCCCATTTTGTAAAACTGAAACTGTAACTCCCCATCGCCCAGACCCTGATCCCATCATTTACTTTATGGCTCCATAAATATAACTCCTCTATGGACCCCATATACATGGAATCCTACAGGATTGGGCCTCTTGGGTCTGGCTCATCTCCCTGAACACCGTGTCCTCAAGGTCCATCCAGGACATGGCGGGTGAGGAACACGCCTCCTTTCCAAGAACGAGCACTATTGCACTCTGTGGATGGGCCACTGTTTGCTTATCCCTCCATCCACTGATGGGCGTTGAAGTCGCTCCCACCTGTGGTGAACAATGCTGCTTTATAAATGGGTCCACGGATTCCAAATATTTTATAAATCAGTCCATTGCAAGAAATTACATTTTTTTTAATTTTTATTTATTTATGATAGTCACACACAGAGAGAGAGAGAGAGGCAGAGACATAGGCAGAGGGAGAAGCAGGCTCCATGCACCGGGAGCCCGACGTGGGATTCGATCCCGGGTCTCCAGGATCGCGCCCTGGGCCAAAGGCAGGCACCAAACCGCTGCACCACCCAGGGATCCCAGAAATTACATTTTTTAATGATTTCCCATGTGCCACCTCCGCCGCCCAAAAGCATCGTATGTAATCTGGGAGACACCAGTAATATGTGTCAGAGAAATCCCAAGGAAACTGGGTTTATCCTATAGGAGTTAAATCCAAGATGGCGGCAGGCCTTCCCGCTAGTTTCTGGGGCTAAGTAGACGTGAGCACGAATGCTAACTTTGCCACTTGCTGGCTGGAAAATGCCTCCTTCTGATGTCTGGGAATCAAAGACAGCACGTCCCTTTGGCGTCCCTGGGGGATTTACTGGGGTCTTGTCTTGCATTCAGCTGTTCTTGTGTGAACAGTTGTAAACCTGTGGTTGAGCCCACTGGTTGGATGGACAGGATGCCTCCCCTTTGGGGATATGAGTTGTGATCTCTCCGTGAGCGTGCGCAGGAGTTGCCGGCTGCGTGGAGAGATGAATGGTTGGGACCCAGATGTGGTGCATGAGGGAGGATGGCAGGGATCCAAGGAGTGGTCTCAGGCAAGAAATAATCAGAGAGGCAGTGTGGGCGAGGGTGGGCATTTTGGGTGGTGAGCTTCTCTCTTTCCCTTTTTTATTTTTTTAAAAATATTTTATTTATTTGTTCATGAGAGACACAGAGAGAGAGAGAGGCAGAAACACATGCAGAGGGAGAAGCAGGCTCCACGCAGGGAGCCCGACGTGGGACTCGATCCCAGGTCTCCAGGATCAGGCCCTGGGCCAAAGGCAGCGCTAAACCGCTGAGCCACCCGGGCTGCCCTCTTTCCCTTCTTTAGATGCCCTGAGACATCGGTGGATATTCTTCAGCCTGGTGGAGCTACGCCTGTGTTCCTCCCATGCCGAATTCTGAGCCTTCCCGGGATCCCTTGGAAATGCCCACAAAACCACAAAGCTTGAGGCTGGCAACCCACCTCGTTTCACTTCACTCTGAGTCCGTCTCCTGATTGTGTTTGTCTCATCCACGGTGAGACCTGGGTGAGCATCCCCCGGGGAAAATCATTCAGTCACGCTGGTGGCCAGACAAGTGATAAATGCACGAAAGTTTAAGACCGTGCTTAGCACGTGTTTGGGACACAAGATTCCACCAACTTGACTACAGTCATGGGGAAAATGGTGCCACAGGAAAAGAAAAATCACTCGCAAACCAGGTACGGAGAAGTAGTCGCTGCAAAATATTCGGTCCCTCTCTCCCCGGCATACCTCTTGGGTGGGTGAGGGTTCGCTTCTCTGCTCAAAATGCATTTGGGTGCTTAGCTCACTCTTCATGACTCTTGGAGTTGCTGTGAGAACCACTGTCCCCGGGGCTACTGCTGCATCCTCGGTCCAGACCCTGGAATGAACTCACATGGACCTGAGAGGAGCCCAGCCTGGTCCAGAAGCATAGCTGCCCAGCCGCACCAGGCTGCAATCAGCCAACCCCAGTTGGATAAACGAGAGCGAACGACCATTTCTTTTACGCGTCCAAGATAAGCAACATTTTGTTACTCGGCTGTAGCTGACTGCTGCAGGCTAGTGTGGACGGCTCTCAGTCAGCACCAGGCCAGGATGCAAACACATAGAACTCTAACCCGACCCTCATGAAATGGGAAGCTACTCAGAACACTAAGAGGTGGGTATAAATTGACCAGACAGAGCCATGTGAAATTGCTGACATATGACCACTTCTAACATAGGAAAATAGCAATTTTACATCATGTGATGTAACACCATTTTTTTTTAAAGAAATAGACCCATAGAAAACACATAGGGTCTCTCCTGCCTTGCACACATGCTCCCACACATCTGTACTTACTGGGTAGAGAACAGCTAAAAATGACAGTATGAATGTGGTGGTTTTTTTGTTGTTGTTTGTTTTTTGGTTTTTTTTAGTATGGATTTTTTTTAATATATTTTTTAATTTTTTTTATATGATAGTCACAGAGAGAGAGAGAGGCAGAGACACAGGCAGAGGGAGAAGCAGGCTCCATGCACCGGGAGCCCGACGTGGGACTCGATCCCGGGTCTCCAGGATCACACCCTGGGCCAAAGGCAGGTGCCAAACCGCTGCGCCACCCAGGGATCCCCATAGTATGGATGTTTTTAATTTAACTATGAGATGATGGAATTTAGGACTTGAAGCTACCTGGGAAATGATAGAAGTCTGGTCTAAAGAAATACTTGCAGGGACATTAAGCATCTACTCAGGTCAGGTATCCAGCTATCAGCTCAGCTGGATCTAGAATCCAGACCCACGGTTGGCATTGCACCGTGCACCTCAGCAAAAACGCACAACACGGTATCAGATAAGGCAATGCATGATCTATAAAATAGAACTTTACAAAGGAATCCACCGCACTCTGCTAAGATTCACTATAATAAAAATTTCAGTGATTTTGTTGAGTAGGAATAATGCCAGTCTTAAGGACAGGACAGCAGGTATCACAGAATATTGTGAAAAACAGACTTTCAACACATATAATATTAAATGCTTGCAAAGTTTTGATGAATGACGCTCCGGTGGGTAATCCGATCATTTGATAGGCAATTATAATCGATCCCACATTTTTAGGTGTAAAATAAATGCTTCCAGACTACTGAAAGTGTCACCAACTCCCCTGAAATCTTTACGCTATTAATTTACTCGGAGGCTTTTCTTCATAGCCAACACTAAGATAAATTTCAGCCCAAATTCTGAATTTATGAGATCCTAATTAACGAGGTTTTATTGAAGAGACGTCTTGTTCCTGATGTGATTTTAATGTCATCGTTATCAATTATCTTGGTAGTTCAATAGCCCAAACACAGCAAAGTTTAATTCATTTCTATCAAACGAAACAAAAGGGAAACACACACGCACCCAGAAGATGCATTAAGGGGGCAGAAATAAAATCATTCTAACATCCATCTTGAGGCGTTGAGCCAATGTGTCTCGAGGACCACATCTATTTTTAAAGAGAATAAGATAAGGCTGCTGTTGCTCCTGACTCCCTCTCCTGGGACGGAACCACGGGAGGCCTCCCTGGGCTGTGTCCCCTCCCAGGGGACAAGATAGAGCTTTCAGGATGATGACCTCAGGCTCTCTCTCAACCAGCCACTCTCTGTAGACTTGCTAATGGAAGAAGAAGACCACACTTACCCCGTTAATGGCTTGGCTCCTGGCTTTCTTTGGGCTTTTGACTTTCAATAAGATGGATTGAAAAACAGCATAATGCAAGAAGACAAGCTGTGGCAATGACACGTAGGAGGAACTTGTAGGAATAAGGCTTAAATAAAGATTTAAGAATTGCGTCAATTCCTTATTATCGAGGCGTCCATCTACCCATCCATCCATTCATCCATTAAGCACTCATCTGTGCATCCGTCCATCCATCCATTATCTGTCCATCTGTCCATCCATCCATTATCCATTCATCTATACATCCATCCACCATCCATGCATCCATCCATCCATCATCCATCCGCCACTCATCATCCATTCATCCATCTATCCATTAGCCATCCAACTGTCCATCCATCCATCCAGCATCCATCCATCCAACCACTTGCCATCTAGCCATCCATCTACTCATCCATCCACTCATCCATCATCCATCCATCCATAATGTATCCATCTACCCACCACCCACCTACCCATCCATCCATCCATCCACCCATCCATCCGTCCAACCATCCATTTATCCATCATCTATCTATCCATCCATCCACCCATCATTACCTGTCTCACCCAGGACACAGGACATGCCAACAAGAAGGCAGTCTTGCCTTGGCCCTTAGATGAATTGATAATCTAATTTGGGATGTGCATGCACACCAATAGGGTAAGACCTTGGGCTGATGCAGAAGTGAGTTGTTGGACTCCTGAAAGAGGCGGGTTTAGGGCATCAAGTCACAGGCATTGGGCTTCCCACAGTGCCGGGTTACCACCCTCATCATTTCTCGTGGCGTGACCTTAGGACAATTATCTAGTAGCTGTAACTCCATGGCTCCATTTGTAGAGTTGCCACATGCAGCAGAGGGAACGATTCCCAGTTAAATTTCAATCTCGGACACATTACAAATACTTGTCCGATACACGTATGTCCCCCATATTGCATATCATCTTGTATTTTATCCCGTGAACCTATTCCTCTATAAAATGGAAATCAGAAGACCTCATTTGTAGGGTCGGTGTAAAATTAAACGAGGTGAACTCTGAAACCTGCTCCTCCTTCAGGGATCCCAACTGCACGTGTGTTTGGCTGCGTGAAGTTGACCCACAGCTCACTGATGCTCCTTTAATTTTCAAAGTCATTTTTTCTCTGTGTGGTTCGTTTTGGATAGTGTCCATTTCGCTGTCTCCCCAGGAGCTCATCTTTCCTTCTGTAATATCTCATCTGCTGGCAAGTGCCACCAGGTATATTTTTCAGCTCAAACATTTTAGTTTTCCTGGGTGCAAGTTTGATTTGAGCTTTTTTTTTTTTCTTTTCTTTTTTTTACCTTCTACATCTGTACTGAAAATGATAAGATCTTTTTTTTTTTTTTTTTAAACAAGTTGACCACAGTTATAGGAACTATCATAATGTCCTTGGTTTCTGATTTTTACAGTGTTGTCAATTCTGGCTCAATTTGAATTACTTGATTTTTTTCTTTTGTATGGGGCCTCTTTTTTTTTTTTCTGCTTTTCATGCCTGGTAATTTTGGATTAGATGCAGACATTTTTAGGTTTGCCTTGGTGAGTGCTGGGTAGATTTGTATTCCTGTAAGTATTTTTGAGCTTTGTTCTGGAATGCAATTAAATTGCTTGGAAATGCTTAGATGCTTTCACATCTCCCTTGTATGGTTTGTTGGGTGGATGAGCAGCAAACTTACGGCTAATTTGTCCAACCTATGGAGGAAAGATTATTCTTATTATGGGGTCGCCCAAGAGGTTAACGTACGTGTGTGTAGGTGTGACCATACAGAGTTAGCATGACAGAAATGTTAGGATTGGGGGTGACAGGAGGACTCTTGTGTATCCTGACTGTGACAATGTGTACACGTCTCTATGTATATGTTAAAATTCACAGGACTGCGCAGCACACACATGCAGAGTCAATCTTATGATCATATAAAAGGCAAATTTTTTAAAAAGCCAAAAAGGGGATACTTGGGTGGCTCAGCGGTTTAGCGCCTGCCTTTGGCCCAGGGCACGATCCTGGAGTCCCGGGATCGAGTCCCGTGTCGGGCTCCTGGCATGGAGCCTGCTTCTCCCTCCTCCTGTCTCTCTCTCTCTCTCATGAATAAATAAATTTTAAAAATGAATTAAATTTAAAAAATAAATTAGAAAATAAAGGGCATCCCTGGGTGGCGCAGCGGTTTAGCGCTTGCCTTTGGCCCAGGGCGCGATCCTAGAGACCCGGGATTGAGTCCCACGTCGGGCTCCCGTGCATGGAGCCTGCTTCTCCCTCTGCCTGTGTCTCTGCCTCTCTCTCTCTCTCTCTATCATGAATAAATTAAAAAAAAAAATTAAAAAAAATAAATTAAAAAATAAAAAAGCCAAAAAAATGCAAATTTGCAAGCCCTACTCCCCAGACTATAGTAACACAATCTCTGGAAAGGAGGCCAGAGAAGCTTTCCCCTAAACAGCATCCCTCATGATGGATAAACGTCCCCAAATGTAAACCCACATTGTGTGTTAATCAGAGGCTGAACTTCAGCAAAGACTTATTTATTGAGTATTTTTTATCTAGACTTATCCGCCATTCTCCAACGGGAGGTGCAAAATTTAACATTTTGTAGCAATTTTTTTTTTTTTCACGCCCCACCCCCACCCGCCCTTGTTTCTCTGCTCTGTGGAAGTTGAACAAAAGCGATCCCTTCATGGTTTTGCCACGTGGTGGTGTCCGTGTGAAAACATCACGTTTCAAGTCAAATAAATAAACCATTGTGCATCACGGCTGTCCAGATCCTTCTTTAGTTTTACAAAGCTCCTTTAAATAGGTGCCTCCAAGCATTTCTGCGGGCATTTCCTTTCTACCACTGGTTGGATGTGTACAGATGAAATGGACGGGAGAGGGAAGAAGACGGGCAGGTGACGAGACAGGGAGGGTGGGTGTCTGAGCAGAGTGACGCGGCCGGGCACGGGCTTGTGTCTGCACCACAAGGGCCTCCTGCAAATGCATATCTCTCTCGAAGACTCCGACACCTCCAATGAGGGTTTCTCGATCACAGCACCGCTGACGTCTAGGGCCAGGACGTTCTCGGTTGTGGGGGAGTCGTGGGCACTGCGGGGTGTTGAGCAGCCTCTCTGTTCTCCACCTCCCACCACCCGCTGGGAGCATCCTTGGCCCCCTTCCCCCCCACATAGCAACAACCAGAAATGTCCCCAGGCATTGCTGGGTGTGCCCTGGAGGGCAAGAACTTGCCCCAGTTGGGAATGGCTCCATAGACAAGTAGGTGGATATAGGTATAGATAGATACAGATAAATAGATAAAACAGAGGTAGATACATAGGTAATATAGATATATGATAGATACATGACCTAGGTGGAGAACAGATATAGACGGTTAATATAGATGTGCAGATAGACAGGCATAGATAGATATAGATGGATTATTGGAAAAAATATAAATGACACAGATTGATGATAGACAGATATAAGTAGATTGATTGATAGATACATGGATGATAGATGATTAGATGATAATTCAATAACCAGATAGCTGCGTAGACAGAGTCGCTCGTGCTAGGTCAGGATGTCGCAGCCTCAGCACCGCTGACATCTGGGGAGCATGACTGTCTGATGTGGGGTATCCTGGGCGCTGTAGGGTGCTGAGCAGTGTCTCTGGCCTCCACCCACCAGGTGCCAGAAGCACCTGCCCCACCTCTGGTCTGAGAATCCAGAATATCCCCAGTCACCGCCAAGTGTCCCCTGAGGGTTAGAATGGCCCTGGTTGAGGATCACCACTTAAAACACGTGGGTTTGGGGGCATACTCTTTAGCCACAGCTCAAATACTGCACCAGCGGTTGTGTGCCTGCTTGGCTTCTCATAGACGGAGCCAAACGTCACCGGATGGGAGTTCTCTGCGACGTCTAATTTACAAAGATCCCTTTGCTTCTATTTTTAAAGCTGTCATCACGGTAGAGCTCATTATGAAGGTGACTCGGGTTATGCCACTTGCAGCCGGGGAATATCCATGTGTCTGAAATGCGAAGCCTCACGGCACCCCGTGCCCCACATCTGAGCCCCACCGTTGGCTCCCTGCACTGGCACGGACAGACCGGCTCACAGGTCACGTGATACTTTCCTCCCTAAGGGGAAAGAAAGAAAGGAGAGATGCTCCCGAGGGGCCCTCCATCCCTGCTGTGGTTTATGGTCAAGAGCTTGGGGCGCTGTAGGGTCTGTGGGGAGTCCAAGAGCGCCTCTCCCCTTCCCCAACCTGAGCAAACATGAATGCCTCCCGGATAGAGGCTTTGAAAGCACAGTGGGCGTCTTGCATTCTCTGAGCTCCCGACTGCAGGGAGATTTCCACTTGCATTGTTGTGTTTGCCCTCCCAGCTCCTCCATTTGCAAATCCCTTCATCAAGGGCCATTTGTTACCCAGAGGGGGTAAAGATGGGGAAACAGAGGCAGAGATGATGAGGCTGTGCCAGGGGGCACAGACAGGACCAAACGGTGGGATTGAATCTAGGGTTTCTGACCCCAGGGGCAGAAATACAGATTCTGAGTCTCCTGGGGGAGTCCCACCTGTGCCCACAGCCTGGTCCACACCTGAACCCAAGGGAAGGCCATTACTAGAACTTAACATCTTGGGAAAGGGATGACTCCATTTTCATTCTAGTCTCTCTTAAAAAAGTCACATGTTTCGTTCATGAATGTGATAATCGACTCTAATTTATTGGTTGGAATCTTATGTTTACAAAAGCAACACACAGGGGATCCCTGGGTGGCTCAGTGGTTCAGCCCAGGGCATGATCCCGGGGTCCTGGGATCGAGTCCCACATTGGTCTCCGTGCGTGGAGCCTGCTCCTCCCTCTGCCTGTGTCTCTGCCTCTTTCTGTGTCTCTCATGAATAAATGAATACAATATAAAAAAACAAAACAACCAAGAGCAACACACATTTATTGTTGAAAATTTGGGAAGTAAAAATATAACAAAAAAGTAGATTTATAATGTTCTATAGTGGGATAATAACTTTTAATAGTTCAGTCTAATTATTTCAGGTTTTTTGTATATGCCTGTGGATGGGTGGGTGGATGGATATGTGGGTGGATAGATGGATAGACAGGTGGATGGATGGATGGATGGATGGATGGATGGATGGATGGGTGGATGGATGGGTGGATGGATGGGTGGATGGATGGATGGATGGGTGGATGGATGGATGGATGGGTGGATGGGTGGATGGATGGATGGATGGGTGGATAGATGGGTGGATGGATGGGTGGATGGATGGGTGGATGGATGGATGGATGGGTGGATGGATGGATGGATCGATGGATGGATGGGTGGATGGATGGGTGGATGGATGGGTGGATGGATGGATGGATGGGTGGATGGATGGATGGATGGATGGATGGATAGATGGATGGATGGGTGGATGGATGGATGGATGGATGGATGGATGAGTGGGTGGTTGGATACATAGGTGGAAGGATGGATGAGTGAATGGCTAGATGGGTAAATACACACAAATATTCTCTCCCATAACTTTTACTCTACGTACTCTTATTTTCTCTTCACCTTCTTCTTGTCTTCAAAGACAATATATTGATTTTCAAATACCCAAGAAATTACCTTAAGATGTTTCCTCGGAGGGACACTTGGGTAGCTCGTTGAGCATCTGAGTCTTGATCTCAGCTCAGGCCTTGATCTCAGGGTTGTGAGTTCAGGCCTCCCATTGGGCCCAGCATGGAGCCTACTTACAAAATAAAACAAGATGTTTGCTTGGCAAATGGAATCAACACATTCCAAGTAAAGTTGGAAGCATCCTTAAGATCTCTGTTCATCCTTCATCCCCTCCCCGTGAGATAAGTATTGTTGTCACTCGGGGAATGTCCTTCTAGAATTTTCTGTACATTTAGGCACTTGGACCTGTTTTGGTGTGTGTGTGACTTGTTGAAACATAAATGGCATCCCATTGCCTGGTTGTATGCGAGTGCCTCAACTCGCTTTTCTCTCTAAACAGCATGTCTTGGATATATTCCCTGGCGACCCACGGAGAGTCACCTCATATTCTTCATCTGGGGTGGATTCGATGGCATGGTTCCATCCATCCCCGGTTGGAAGGACAATTTGGGTCTCCCTGGTCCTCCGCTATCACACCCGGAGCTGCCGTAAGCATCCCTAGTCACACTCCCCCGTGCCCAGTCATGACGGCTTCTCCGGGAGAGACACCAGGACGTGTAACTGCCTGGTCCCAAGGACGTGGACCTTCGAGGCCAACGGATGGAGCTAACATGCCCTCTAACCCGTTTCCCATTTCTCTCCCACGCCAAGGAGGCAATTGCTCTACCTTCTTGCAGCCGCTTGCCACGATCACCCTTTGTCATGTCATTGCTAGTTTAGGTGATTTCGCTTTTCTTGAGAGTTGCAAGAATCTATCACAACGACAAAGAACAGTAGAGGAGCGTGTGGCATCTAGCGTTACAAGAGAACACACGGGGCAAAGCAGCGGGCATGCTACCCACATAATAATACACAGTGGCAGTTTGTTGAACACTTAACTACATGCAACCCACGTGCTTGTGTCTCCTGCCTTTGGAGGCCTCCTCGGGCGTAGTGATACTATTGCACCATCTTTGCACAGCCACACACGCTTAGAGCCGTCAGCACCTTCCTGTCACTTGTCTGGTGGCGTTTGTCTGCATCTGGGCACACAAGGGTGGGTGTTCACGATGCACATTCGAAGTACAAAGTTGTAATAATTCCAGTCTGGTGGCCAAGAAAGGGCGCCATGTGCAATTCTTCTCCCTTTATAATTCATGCTTGACACGTGTTTGCTGGTTGTCCTAGAACCAGAAACTCCGATGGGAGCAGGTTAAATTTGGGGCTGCCTGCGTTGTGTGATGAGTGCGTTTGGTGTTGTGTGGACACAAGGATCATTGGAAGCTCCACTTCTGGGTGCCTTCACCTCTCTACCCATGGGGACCCAATGGGCTGACATGGACAACAGGAGTTGGTGGATTCCACGAGTCGCGGCCCCAAAGGCACTTGCCGTCTTGTTGCCGAGAAGCTAACTTAATGCACAAAAGCTGTTCTAGGATTGTGCCCTGGATCCATGACACCAAACCCCAGTAAAATGAAGACATTTTCATGATGGCGGGCGATCTCTGGGCCTCGTGCATGACACAACGCACATGTGCAAGAGTCATGGAAGTCAACCTAAGCATTTTGGGGGTTTACCCTTCATCCTATGTTGCCCCACACCCACGGGGAAATGCATGGTGGGCAATCTCTGGGCCTCATGCATGACCCCTGACACATGTGCAAGTCACGGACGTCAACCTAAGCATTTGGAGGCAGGCCACTTGCTCTCGCCGAGGGAGGATGAGGCTCCAGTAGAACAGCCGCGAATGCCATCCTCTGCGGACCATCATCCATCGTCATTTCGGGATGTGTCACCAAGGCCCATGCGCTCATCTGTGGGCACCCCGTTGTATTAGCGTTGGGTGGGTCGGGGTGGGGGGGCTCTTCTTGTCGGGACACGCCGTGTTCGCTCCCTTCCCTCTACTTTCCCCGCTCTCCGTGTTCAGATCTTATGAGAACGGACAGTCGTGCTGTTTGGTTGCACAGAGGGGGAGAAAATAATCCATTCAGGTAGAAACATCTGACAGCTCTCACGATGTCAAAGCTAATATTTGACTTGTGTGTGTGTGTGTGTGTGTGTGTGTGTGTGTGTTTTCCCCCAAGTGCTCAAAGTCAGCACGGAAAAATTTTAATATGACATAAAAAACGAATGTCAGAGATTTAATACTTTAAGAGTGAGGGAAGCTTTCTCTCTCTCTCTCTCTTTTAGCCCGTGGGATTTTTATGAATAAATTTTTTTTTTTTGCCTCGCTACCCATTTCTGGTGTCTTCGTGAATCCTGGTGGGTGGGGAGCTCCCTTGTGTTGCTCGTCGGTGTGGTGTGTAAGATGAGAGCCGATGTGGGGCTGCCGCAGATGCACTGGTCCGCTGGGGATGCTCAGGTTGGGATGTGTGAGGTCCACCTGCACGGAGCACGGCACACCTGTGGATCCTGGGAACATGAATGGGAATTATGCATGTTCTCCAACCGGGGGATAAATCCCGGTGTCTGTAAGGGTCTGCTGGCAACATGCACCCTTCATCGACGAGCTGCCATGTCATGTCACAGCCCAGGTGAGTGATGTGCAGGTGCCAAAGGAGCGGGAAAGGTGTCTGTCACTTCCCTGACAGCCCACACGCCTCCCCGCACGATGTTCCTCTGTGGGAACCCGGTGACTCCCTTTGGTCTGAACAGGGAGCTCAACATGTGGGAAATGTGATGTGCTGGGTCTCACTTTGTCGGCAGCACCATTGAAGAGCTGGGATATGACACTGGGCGCCTACGGAGAACACCTGCTCCAAGTTTTCCGGGAGCTTCTGGAGCCTGTCTCTGAAGCCAGAGGTGCGCTGGGGCTTGGGGAGCCTCCTGGAGGCGGATGGGTGGCCGTGGAAGGATGGGAGGGGGTCCAGCCGCATCCAAGAGGCAGCGAGTCCAACGGGGCACCTCCCACCCTCTTCCCTTTGCAGCTGGTTGCCATGAAAACCAGGGACCCCAACCATGGCCGTCCTCTTCGGTGGGCCAATGGCTCCATGATCCCCACCCAGCCCGATTAACTGCAGGGAGAGGCTGCAGACCACTGAGCCCCAGTCACGTGTGTCTGCTCCACAGCAGGTTCCCGGCTCACAGCCGTGTGCTGCGAGCTCTCGTGGGCATGCACCTGTGTGCACATTGGCCGTGTGACCCCGGGCACCACGTGACTCTGCTCAGGACGCCACAACCAAGAGGCACAGCCTGTGTGCCCTGAACATTCATTTCTCATTGTCCTGGAGGCAGGGCGTCTGAGATCATAGTGTGGGCAGGGGCACGGGTGTGAGCAAGGAGGCTGTGGACATCACCCTTGACCAGTGTGCCAAGAGCGGCTTCCCTTCCCTATGTGGACGGGATGAGAAGGATCCAGAAGACATGAGGTCTTCGCTGATGACCTGTAAGCAGCCAGCCACCAATGTGGGTCCTTGAGATACATCTTGCACTCTGTTCGTGGCCGGGGAGACTGAGGCTGACCGTCTGCAGTGACATGCCCAAGACATGGCATCAGCAATGGGTAGAATGGGACAGGCTCCAAACCCATCCCCCCAAGAACTGCGCCAAGCAGTGCTGGCAACATGGCGGCCTCATCAGCACAAGACGGCAGCTGCATCTCCGAGCAAGAAACAATCCACAGGGGAAGGCAGGGCTCTGAGGTAGGGGCGAGGTCACCAGGATGCACAGGGCTACGGCAGGGGGTCCTGCCCATCATGGCCCTGGTTCCCGTCTGGGTCCCAGTGGGCCCCCACCTGACATTCTCATCTGTGCTGGGGCTTCTTGCTGGTGCCGGTGATGCTGGGTTTGCCAGGGCATTCTCAAGTTTTCACCTCGGTGTCACAGGTCCTGATGCAAAACATGTGTGTGGAGATAAATGTGCTTGCAATCACGCATTTCTTCCCCCAGAAGAAGGTGAGGAGGGGTCCCATGGATGGAACGTGTCAGGGGGCCTGTTCAGTGTTTGGAGCTGGCGGGAGAGGCCCCGAGATGCCCTGCTGCTCGCTCGGAAGGGGCCCAGTGCCCGCTCAGCGGTGACCCAGGGAGGGCTGTGGGGCTGGGGGCAGAGAGGGCCATGGGAGGGGGGTTAGAGTCAAGCCCATGGGGGAGGATGTGTGAGCACACTTGTGTTCTGGGTTGAAGGGTGCTGTGGGTGCTGAGCATCTGGTCCTCAAAGTCAGACAAGCAGTTTGCTTTGTCCTCTGTTTGGCTCTAATGAGGCAAATATTTCCAGCAGTTTTCGTTAAGTTGTGTAGCATGGGGTAGCAGCAAAAGATTAAGTTTTGCAGTATTGGGGATGGAAAAGAGAGAGAGAAGCACACAGGTGGATTCACAGATATTATTGATAGATAGATGATAGATGAATAGATACGTAGATGGATGGGTGGATGGATGGATGGATGGATGGATAGCTTGATCGATCAATGCATTGATAGATGCATGGATGGATGAATGGATGGATGGATGGACAGATAGAATAGATGCATGGATCAATCAACTGATGGATCGATGAATGGATCGATAGATTGATGGATGGATGGATGGATGGATGGATGGATGAATAGATGATGGATGGATGGATAGACGATGGATGAATACATGGATGGATAGACGATGGATGAATACATGGATGGATAGACGGACAGAATTGATATATGGATGGATTGATGGATGAATGGATCGATCAATACATAGATGCATTAATGAATGGATGGATGGACAAATAGAATACATGCATGGATGGATTAATGGATAGATTAATCAATTGATGGATCGATGAATCTATTGATAGGTCGATTGATGGATGGATGGATGGATGGATGGATGGATAGATGATGGATAGATAGAATCGATGTATGGATGGATCAATCAATTAATGGATCGATGAATGTACTGATAGGTCAATTGACGCATGGATGGATAGATGATGGATGAATACGTGGATGGTTAGATAGAATCGATGTATGGATGGATTGATGGGTGGATGGATGGATCAGTCAATGGATGGATCGATGGATGGATGGATGCATCGATCAATAGTGCATTAATGAGTGGATGGATAGGTAGATACATACATAGATGATAGACAGTTGGTAGATCAAGCCATGGAGGCAAACCGTGCCCCACTGTCCGAGACAGTGACTGGTCCTTAACTCGGGAGGCCCTTCTCCGCACGCCTGGAATTCAGGCATCAATTCTCATACACGTGACCTTTAAATATGATTAATTCATTTTAAGTCCGTGACGTGGTCCTGGGGCAGTTTCTGGGTCCAGCTGAGGGTGCTGGTGGATGAGTTGCCTCATGGGGAGGTTTGCGAGGATGCCGGGCTGGGGAGCATCAGCAGCGTCTGCTGAACCCAGACTTCTGGGTTCTGCAGGTGCACAACTGGGGCCTCTGCAGCGACCGCCTGGGGATCGGCCGCTGTCTGTGTACACGGGAACTGGCTGTCCGGGGAGCCCTGCCCCACGGGGGCTTCTATCTAGGGTGGGCAGCTGGTTCTCACTGCCAGGGCCTCCATCTCTGGGACCGTTCCCCTCCCTCCTTGGACAGGAGGACCAGACGTCTGAAGATGCTTTTCCACCTGATGTCTGGGGGATGGGATCCACCTGCTGTGGAGGGGGGGGCTCCAGGTATCAGGTGGGAGGGGCTGATCCAGGTTGGAGGGGGAGGCACCAAGTGGGAGGGGAGGTTCCAGGTGGGAGAGGAGGTTCCAGGTGGGAGGGGGAGGCTCCAGGTAGGAGGAGAGGCTCCAAGTATCAAGTGAGAGGAGGTGGTTCCAAGTGGGAGGGGAGGTTCCAGGTATCAGGTGGGAGGAGATGGTTCCAGGTGGGAAGGGGAGGCTCCAGGTAGGAGGAGAGGCTCCAAGTATCAAGTGGGAGGAGGTGGTTCCAGGTGGGAATGGGAAGTTCCAGGTGGGAGAGGAGGCTCCAGGTATCAAGTGGGAGGAGGAATTTCCAGGTGGGAAGAGAGGTTCCAGGTAGGAGGCTGAAGCTCTAGGTATCAGGTGGCAAGAGTAGGTTTCACATATCAAGAGGAAGCTTCCAGGCATCAGGTAAGACGGTGAGGGCCCAGGTATGCGATAAACCAGTCTGACAGCTCGGTCCGACCCTGGCATTGGGGTCCTCAGGGGCTCAGCCCCGTCATCGCCTCCTTCCGTGTCCCTGCCCCTGGCTTGCCTCATGCAGTCCCAGCCATGCCAGCCTCCTGGCTGTTCCCTGAACACATCAAGCACAGCTTTGCAAGGGCCCTGCCTCAGGACCTTTGCACCGGCCCTCACGTGCCCGAGGAGCTCTCTGCCAGGTTACCTGCCTGCTTAACCTCTCTCCTCTCTATTTAAATCAAAACTTCCTCCACCCGGCAGTGGGTGCTCCTGGGCCTGCAGACCCTTGGGGTCCAACACCCGCAAGAGGTGCCCGGTGGGGCCGCACGGTCCGTCCAGGGCGGGGATGTCCACGAGGACGGGGTGGCCGGTCCCACAGGAGCGAGTGCAGGTGGCCACAGCCGCAGTCAGCACCGCAGAGGACGCCCGTGGCACCTGCGCCCGGCAGCCCCCGGGACGCCCGGATCCGGCCCCTTGATCAAGGATCCACGCGTGTCCGTGACGTGCGTGTGGGTGCCCGACGTGGGCCCTCGCTTCTGTGACACATGCTGCAGCCGGGCGAGGAACAGGAGCCGCGGGGGTCTGTGTCCTCCTTGAAATTTAAATCTCCAGGAGGAGGGAGGCGGCGGCGGGAAGGGGAGGAGAGAAACCAGCTCTTCTCACCGGTTCCTGACAATGAGGACGTCGTGACTCTGGAGGCTCCGTGGGCGACCCGGCGACCTCCCCACTTTGCGCCCCGCCTCCCGGGGGGCCCCGCTCAGTCTTCCCTCCCCCTCCGTTTCCAACTCAGGACGCTCGGAATTTTGCAGACGACTCTGCCCCAGATGCCAGTTTCCGCGACATTCGCAAAACACGCAGAAACACGTTCTGTCCGTTTTGTTTTGTTTTCAAGTATGTGTAGTAAGATCCATGCTTACTAGGAAGCGGGGCTTGCGGCAGGACCCTCAGCCCCCTGCCTGGCCAGCCTGGCCTCCCCTTTAAGGTCTCTCCCTCAATTTTTAAATTTTTCATAATTTTTTTTTTTTTTTTTGCAGTTGGAGTGAAATTTGCATCCTGGTAAAAGGCCCCGTTTCTTTTTATTATTATTATTATTATTTTAAAGATTATATTTATTTATTCATGAGAGAGAGAGAGAGAGAGAGGCAGAGACACAGGCAGAGGGAGAAGCAGGCTCCATGCTGGGAGCCTGATGCGGGACTCGATTCCGGGTCCCCAGGATCACACCCCGGGCTGAAGGTGGCACTCAACCGCTGAGCCACCCGGGCTGCCCCAAAAATCCCCGTTTTTAAGTACATTTGCCGTGTTCTGCAACTGCCTCCTCTATCTGGCTCCGGAACACATGCACCCCCGTAACGGAGGCCGCCTGCCGGGTGCCAGTTTCTGCCCTGCTCATCCTGCTGGCACAGCAGATGCGACTGCCCGGGAGCTGGAGCCACGCACACAGATGGCGCCACATCGTTGCATCCTTGTCCGTTCCCAGAATTGATTCTTATGGATTCATGACAATCTGCCCGATTCCCGGTGTTGCAGTTGACACTTTTTCACACTCCTCCCTCCCCCCACTATACGTCCCGCTGCCTTAGGAAATAAAACATCGCAATTTTGCAAATCTCGTGCAGAATGAATCTGGGACACGGGGGACGGTGAGCGAGCGCGACCTGGGGTCGTGACCTGAGTCCGACACGACGAGCAGACAGCAGGATGGGAGATTTGTTTGAGAGCTGGGTGGAAGGACTGTCCCGCAAAGATACGTCCCATGCCCTGCCCCCGGCAGCTGCTTGGCAGAGCGTATTTGAAAAGTGCGTCTTTGTACCTGGACGTGAAGGACCTCAGATGACCCCTCCCCACCGTCTAAGGGGCCGGAGGCGATGACATGTCCCAAGAGTCGGGCAGAAAATATTTTTTTAAAAAGTGGAGCAGATTCCACCGTCCTCTGCCTTTTCGTGCCGGCTGCACCGTCAACTGATTAGACGAGGCCCACCCGCGCCGAGGAAGGCCGTCTGCTTCACAGAGCGCATCCCTTCAAACGCTCACGTGCCTGGAAACACCCCCACAGACGGTCCTACAAATAATTGGCGCAGCCTGTGACTTGTCAAACCCACCATCACCCCGTTCCTCCCACTACAAACGGACGTTTCCTTGTATCGTTTCAAGGGATTATATTCATTTTTCCCCCCTCCCTTCATGGCGTGAGTGTGTCTTCCATGGCACCTGGTGCTTGTCAATCTTTATTTCCGTGAACCCAAAACCGTGGCAGTGGGCACGGATCAAGGTGTGCCGTAAAACGGAGACGCAGACTCCGTGCTGTCCCCATAAATGAATCGGGTGGGGGCGCTTGGCCTGCGGCGGCTTTGACTCCATCACACTTGTTTCTAGCACCGTTTTATGTCCCGAAGCCCCGCGAGGTGGGGAACGCGTGACTCTGTGCAGGGCCTTGACTTTGAGCCGGCGGGAAAGGGCAGAGGTCAGGCTGGGGCGTGCACGGTCCTGCGGCTCCCGGGACGTGTGCACCGACCGGGCCGCGGCGACTGTCGTGTTGTTGTGGAGGATCCTGCGAGTCCGCAGCCCTGTCGGGGCTTCACTGGCCTCCCACAGACGAATCTGGGGCTGGGACATTCTGCTCGCCTGGGCCGCGGACTTGAGCAGTGTGCAGCCCTGTCTCCCTGACGGCGCGCTGGGTCATCCGCAGCGCCCGGCCCTCCCAGGGGAGCACCGATGTCGGCCAGCCCTCGCTGCAGACAGAGAAGCAAATCTCCAAAGGGTGCGTGTCTGGGGAGCGGCAGGGAGCCCGCAGAAAAGGAGCAAAGAATGCGAACATTGTGCACTTTGTGCAGGACGTGAAATGGCTTATTTTCCGCAATTTGCTGGAGTGGAAACCGTGAGGCACCGAGAGCAGGACACATGGGGTGTGGCGGTAAGGACTGCGGGCTCTGTGTCCCGGCCGGTGGGCGCCGCTGATGGGCCCGGGGGAGCACCCAGGGGCCTGCACGGATGCGCTCGGGGTGCCCTGCCCCCTGTGCCCTCAGACCCGCTCACCAGCAAAGGGTCCAGGACCCCATCCCGCTGCCCACGCAGGTCGGAGCTGGGCCTGCGCCGTCAGACAACCGGGACCGGAGTGTCAGGTGTTGAGCGTTTGTGCAGAGAGAGACTTGGGACCCCGTCGGGGCCGCATACGGGGACAACCCATGCACCCCGCTGGAGTCGGGGGGTCCACGATCCTCAAAGGCAGCCATCCCAGGTCGTTGGAATTAATTTAGCAGCTGACGACAGTCCCTGGACGCGTGTCTGTCCCCTCGCTTACGAGTGTGTGTCGTGTTTCTTTGTCTTAAAATGGTGGGTTCCCATCTTCTCTCACTTTTGGGGGGGGGGCGGGAGGACCTGCTTCTTGTCTCTCTTTGAGAAGGTAAAAACGAATTTTACCTTAAGAAAACGAACACGTCATTTGCAGGGCTTGAGTATGGTTTTCCCACACGACCGGTCCCCTTTTCATTGTCTCGCGGCCGTTTTCCATACGGAAGTATTAAATGTTCCCGCAGCTCGATGTACACGAGGATATTTTTTCCCCTTACGGCTCCTGGCTTTTGTGCTGCCGTTAGAAAGGCTTCCCAGCTGGAAGATTAGAAAATGCTCCCTTTGTTTTTCCTGCTTCTTCCGTGGTTTCACGTCGTGTGCTTAATGCTTTCTTCATCTGGAATTATTTTGGGGCGACAACTGACGGGGCATGAGGCCTTTTCCCCCATAAATTTCTAGTCGCACCGCTTAGAGAAAACCCGTCGTCCTATGGAAGTTCAAAATAATCATGATATAGGATTACTAAGTCCTTATACAAATTCGGGTCATTTTGTCTGATTTTTTTTACTGCCGTACCATGGTGCTTTGCTTCACGTGGCACCATGTCTTTGTATTATATTTTACGAACAGGCAGGTGCATCATTTGATTAGTTGACTTTTGTCAAGAGCGTCCTGGGATGCTCCCGTGCTTCATTTTTCCAATGATCTTTATTTTTTTTTTAATTTTTTTAAAAAAGATTTTATTTACTTATTCATGAGAGACACACAGAGAGTCAGAGACACAAGCGGAGGGAGAAGCAGGCTCCATGCAGGGAGCCCGACGTGGGACTCGATCCCGGATCTCCAGGATCACACCCTGGGCTGAAGGCGGCGCTAAACTGCTGAGCCACCGGGGCTGCCCCCAATGATCTTTACAACAAATTGTTTCCATCTTTCCCTCTGCCCCGCAACAAAAAAAAAAAAAAAAAAAAAAAAGAATTAATTCTACTGGAGGTCTTGTGGAGTTTATAATAATTTTAGGGGAACTAGGTATTCTTTTTCCTTTCTTTCTTTCCTTCTTTCTCTTTCTTTCTTTCTTTCTTTCTTTCTTTCTTTCTTTCTTTCTTTCTTTCTTTCTTTCTTTCTTTCTCTTTTTTTTTTTTTCAGGAAGGAGGTAGTTGATTGCCTTTGGCTTTATGCGGGAGCCCTGTGGATGCTGTGAATCCCCGGGCCGGCTGGGAAGCTGCCGCAGGAGCGTGTCCCCATGGGCGGGCATGTGTGTGTGTTTGCACAAGCCTCCCCTGAGCCTGTTACACCCCCTCCCTCATCTCCCCAGGCCGAAACCCCCCACGTTCTTACAATGCAGACAAACCACAAAACTGAAAGTGTTTTAGCATCATTGGTGTGCCCGAGACGCCAAGTGTGGCTGTCGGAAGCCAAGGTGCCTGGAACACGCGGCAGCGTGTGGAAATCTGTTCTCTCCGGCCTCCCTGTCAGTTTGCAGGTGAGGAGGGCGTGAATGCAGCCGCCAAAGGGTGAGGTCCTCAATGTTCGTGCAAATGCATCCACGCCAATGGAAAACTCAGGCGGCTCAAACTCTAGGCCATGACAAGGCGGAAAGGCCGAGGACCACCAGCGTTCTCTAAATACTGTCCATGTCCACGGCGGCCCAAGAGCCCGGATGGCCTCTGCTCGCTGGTGACAACTCCCGTTACACACAGCAAAGTCTGTTTACGGCCTTCCTCGGGCATGACGCTGTTCTTCTGTGCAAACGCATCATCCGGTTCGCCTGAAGACACTTTGTTCTACAAACAACACTTCCATCACGCTGGCTGCGTTTCGTTTTCATAACCAGACAGATTGGCTCCGTGGGAATTAGGAAAAATGAACTCGGAGGGCGGGTGGGCGGACGGTTGGAGAGTCACTCAGAACTCGCATGTGAAGCACAATGTGATGACATCCCAAGTCTGGGGAAGATCATTTTTATTAGGAACATTCTCTCTCTCTCTTTTTTTTTACATTGTTTTTTTGTTTTTGTTTTTGTTTTTTTTTTTTTACCTACAACATGTTCAGCAGGAGCGTTTGATGGAATAAGCCATCTTGTCCTGCAGATTGGAGATGTTAATTTTATCCGGGAAGGCTTCTGGTTCCCGGGTCAGCTTGCATGCACACAAAGATTTAAAAAAATACGTTGGAAAAATAAATAAATAAATAAAAAATACGTTGGGTGAAGCGCTGCAAAGATTTAGACAAATACGTTCCGTGAAACGCTACAAAGATTTAAACAAATACGATCCCTGAAACGCTGCAAAGATTTAAACAAAAACATTGCTCGAAGTGCTAAGAAGATTTAAACAAATAGGTCGGGTGAAAGGATACAAAGATTCAAACAGATACGGTTGGTGAAGGGCTACAAAGATTTAAGCAAATACGTTGGCTGAGGTGCTGCGATAGTTTTAGTTACTGGAACAAAACGCGCAGTGTGTGGAGCCGACACAATGTAATAAATTTAGCGCAAGCAAACCAGGGGGGCCGTGATTACGCTCAAATAGGGTGTAAATGGGTCAAAGCAGAGGAGCTGAGGCAGCCCACGCGGGCCGCGGATGCTTAGCATGTTTCTCTCCCCCGCCGTGGGTCGCTGACCCCTCATCACGGCTCCACCGCCCGTCCCACCCTTTGGCAGCCGCTAAGGACCTGATTATCTATAAATTTATGGGGATCCGCAACAACTGGCCTTCCCCGTCTGATAATGTTTTCTGACACATTTCAGGAGTCGCGGCTGATGTGCGAGGCATTATGTACGCGGGGCTGGCTGTACACAGGCAATGAGCCTGCAGACGGTCCATCGGAGACCTCTGGCTACAGACAAGCACGCCAGAAAAGCGGTTTCCATGGCAACGTGCCCCACAGCTGTAGTTAGACTAGGAAAAATAGTTTTATGATTATTTCAATGAAGTTTCTTTTTTTTCTTTTTCTTTTTGTTTGGTTTTCCTTTTTTTTTCTTCTTTTCTTTTCTTTCTTTTTTTTTTTTTTTTTTTTGCCTGTTTGTCTTCAAAGTCCATCTTGTGGGTGTTTCACAGACTCATCTCTAAATGAGTATCTCTATATATGCAGACGCGCGCACGCCTATGCTCATCTGTGAAACCGAAACGGCTGCCTGGAAAAGCCTCGGGTCTTGAGCATGAAGCTGGGACTGGGGAGAAAGGGCTCGCATCTGCATGTTTAAATCTTTGACGCAGGTGTCCACGGGACGTTTAAAAGGAAGCACAGGCCAGCCCCCTACACACGGCATCATCCCGGGCACGTCCCCCCATCCTTGTCCCACTGGCCTGCTGGATTTCAGGGTCTGTGCAGGTGCCTCGTGTGTAGGGGGTGAGGCCCCCGAACCTCAGCCCGCTCCCTGCCTTTCCACGGTGCTGCAGAAATAGGAGTGAGGCACGTCTGCATCTGTGTCAGAGAATCAGGGACAGCTCATTCCTCTCTCTTTCCAGAAGAGTTTGCTCACTGGGGGAAAAAAAAAAAGAAAAGAAAAAGAAAAAAAAAAGAAAAAAAAAAACCTGGCTGACATGAGTGTGGAATTTATTAACAATGCTGCTCACCTGTAACTGTAACAGCCATGACAGGTAATTTTGAGACTTGATTTTTTTTTTTTTCTCCCAAGGCCTCTGACTAGGGGTCCTGGCTGTGCCTCTACGTTTGGACCAGACTAGAGACATTTCGAAAACAGTCGCCCTCTTGCAAAATGCCATAAGTTGTTAAGATGGGGTCAGTTCCCAATGTCCCGATGGGGTCCAGCAAGCCGGGAGCCGGGAGGGCCCGTGGGAGTGTGTTTGTGGACGTGGCACCCCATGTGTCTGCATTGCTCGGCTTGCCAGGTGTGCATTTGTGAAATGCGGATGGAGTTCCTATCACGTGAAGGAATAACGTGCCCCCGCTTCTGCAGGTCCGCGTGGCTTTCTGTAAAAATACCGGCCGTTGTACATTTGCAGATGGTTTAAATAGTTCCACGCGGTGACGATGAAGCAGGTTGGAGGCGTTGGCTGAGTGGCGATGGATGAGTAACTGAATCCATACAAATTTGGGGGCAAAGTTCTGACAGGACCATTGAATGCTCTTAGAAAGTTCTAGATGTGGGACACCTGGGTGGCTCCGTGGGTGAGCATCTTGGAGTCCTGGGATCAAGCCCTGCATCGGGCTTCCTGCAGGGAGCCTGCTTCTCCCTCTGTCTGTGTCTGTGCCTCTCTCTCTGTCTCATGAATAAATAATGAATAAATAAATAAATAAATGAAATAAATAAATGAATAAATAAACAAAATCTCATGAATAAATAAATAAATCTTTAAAAAAGATGGAATGAATAAATAAAATCTTAAAAAAGAAAGTTGTAGATGTATACAGCAATTGCAAATCTGTGACTCTGTCGATGAGAGAAATCTCAAACAGACAACAAAGACTCCGGAAAAAACACCCATTTGGAGATTGAGCCTGTGTTAAACAAGCGTGGCGCTGCTGATCAGGGGGCGGGGGGTGCTGAGATTCCTCAGTACGTGGGTGCCCGCCTGAGCGTCTAGTTATTTCGGAGTGGGTGCAATCGAGTTGAGAGAGAGCACCACTTCAAATCACACCCGACAATTCCAAATGCGACACACGTCTAGACGTAGCCATGCCCACGTGGCTACTGAATAATGTGTTTTTAGCTTTAACGTGGCAAAAGTCTTATTTCGCCTAGAAAAAAAAAAAAACCACATCTGGGTACAGAAAACGGTTGACGGTAACCCCACAAACCACAGGATAAACACAGTCAAAAGGAAAACAGCACAGACACGGGACACATTGCATGACAGATAATGGCTTTCTAACCATAATACATAAAGAACTCCTACAAAGCAATAAGAACAAGCCGGACAGCTCAAAGGAAAAGCCGACAGTATGGACTGACTTCCTGTGCATTTCATCTATTTCACACATATTTTTGGAGCATCTGTCGTGCGAAGCAGCCAAAATGGGAAAGCCCAGAACTCGATCCAACCCTATAAGAGACCGTACGGTCTCCCGAGACATTGCCTGGAAGTCTAGCTCCCCTGTGTGTGACGTATCCTGTGTCCAAATAACTGTTTTCTTCTTTTAATATCTGCTTTTGGCAAAAATAACTGTTTTCTTCTTTTCATATCTGCTCTTTGGCAAAAATAACTGTTTTCTTCTTTTCATATCTGCTCTTTGGCAAATATTATATTTATCTTTATTATTATTATAATCATTATTATACTTATTAGATTATAATTATATTATAATCATATATAATACATTATAGTATATATAATTTATATATTATATATTTTGAATGTTATTTTAAATATATATTAAATTCTAAATACATATAAAATATTAAATAGTTTTTAAAAATATACTTTATATATATGTATTTTTTAAGATTTTATTTATTTATTCATGAGAGACACAGAGAGAGAGAGGCAGAGGCACAGGCAGAGGGAGAAGCAAGCTCCATGCAGGAAGCACGACGTGGGATCCGATCCCAGGTCTCCAGGATCATGCCCTGGACTAAAGGTGGTGCTAAAGCACTGGGCCACCCGGGCTGCCCTATATATGTATTTTTTAATACCACTGTTATCATAGGTAGATATTATAGCTTTTTCTGTGACGATAAAATATGCTTTAAAAAAATAAAAAAAAATAAAATACGCTTTGAATACTTTTTGTTTTTTATTGGGAGAACCTGCCGGGAGCCCTTTGTGGCTGAGACGAGCCCGCCCGTGTGCAGCATCATGGCAAATGTGGCCACATGTGCCTTCACACCTGTCAGGTTTCCCATAAATGCTGTTTGGATCTTTGTCGGTGGGAGACATGTCTATACTGCACTCTTTCCCCGACATTAGCACTGACCCCTCCGCCCCCCGGAGCGTGTTACACCGGTCACCCCAACGGCTCATCCACCGCACAGACAGTCCGTGCTTCTCAACGACGCTCAGAGCCTCAGAAATATCTGGGACTCGGTTTCCTCGGCCAAGAGCAAAGAGCCGGGTTTCTCCCCATTTCCCTCTAGCTCTGCGGTGGCTCCTACAGTTCATGGTTTAAAGACGCCTTTTGTGAAAACCCAGGTACCAAGCCCAGAAAAGAAAAACCCTGCAAAACAGAAGCCCGTAGATTTTGCTAGTTCAGGCAGGAGTCACGCGTGAGTCTTTGAGGTACAGGCACGATCGTGGCAAAAACTCAGCACAAAGCCATTCTGTTCGCCAACCGGAGGAGAAATTAAGAAATGGGAAGAGATGCTGGGGTTTTACAGAAAGAGGAGAGTTCTTGCAATGGAAGCTCATCCCCGGTTGAAGAAGCCTGGGTTTTTGTTGTAAGATTTTTTTTTTTTTTTGCTTGGAATTCCTTTATTCTCCGAATCCTATTTGTATTCTGGATCTCCCCGCTTCCAGTTTCTTTTCAGGGCTGATGAGCAATGAAAGAGGGAGGATTTCTGTCCTCTTTTGCTGAAAAACAAGTCGGCCCAGAATTTCCTGTGCGGGAGACGCACCTTGCAGTGGCCGGAGCCTCAGAGCTGCGATGTCCCGTTTTCCTGCCCTCGGAATCCTGCCCCCACAAAAGACCACTGTTAATTTAAGTCGGTTTGTGTTCTCCTGCGAGAACAAGGTTGCCGCTCCCGAAGCCAAAAACATCACCAACTTTTGGGGGAAGTTTGCTCCCAATTGAACATCTCTCTCTCTCTCTCTCTCTCTCTCTCTCTCTCTCGGCCTCCAGCCTTGAAGCTCTTATTATTATTATTTATTTATTTATTTTTAAGTTTCTCCAGTGACCCATATGCCTGAGTGAAAAAACCAGTTAATCGCCCCCGGTGGACCCGATACTTCCCGGGGAATTACGGCTCATTGAGATTTCATAGGAACCGTAAACTCATCTACCCAGCCGAATCTGCAACTCCCGAGAGAACACAGGTCAAGAAAAATACACGAATCACAGAAAAACTCTGTTGTCATTTCCCCGTCGTACAAGCACAGAGCGACCGGTTTCCAAGGATTCCCTGACATTGAGTAGCCCTCTTCCTGAGGGTGGAGGGGCTGTTATTCTGTAACGTGTGCCGCTGAGAATATTCAGAAAGAGTTAAATAATGGAATAAAACGGAGACAAGGCGTACGGAACAGGGCCATTAAAAATCTAAGTGCTGGAGGCGCTGGGTGCCCCGTTCTTGGACTTTGGATATATTCTCCGGATCTGACAAAGACCCAGTTCAATTACCTCCAGGGCAGAGGGTAAGCTGTATTTCTGCAATTCTACTTTTTTAATTGATAGGTAGAGCGTTGTTGGATATGATAGAATAAGGCCAAATGTTTTTCACTGGAGCACTTATCTTCATGCCCGGGATTTCTCTGTGTTCTCCTAAATTAAAGGGGGGAAAGTGAGACCAGGTATCCTACGATTGCACGTGGATGAAACGTCCAGAGGAGGCAAATCTATTCAGACAGAAATGGGATGCGTGTTTGCATGGAGGATGCGGGCGGAGGGGGGTGGTGGCGGTGACTGGTCATGACATGGGGGGTCATTTTTGGGGGGTGGCGGTGAACTCTTCTCAAATCGACGGTCACACGTGCGCGCAGGTCTGGGAACTGACTGACATCCAGAGACTCGTGTGCGGATATGGGACAACTGTGTGGCGTGCAAAGGACGCCCCCTTTAAGGCGTTTTTTTAAAAGGAGACATGATGAGACAGAAATAACATATCTAAGTAATACACCAACACCTTTTAAAGAGGAGGGCGAAAACCAGCAGGGCAAAAACGTGACACAATAAGCAGGATGTCTCCACCCGCCGAGATTTTTAAAGCCCTTCAACGCACCCGGGTCTCGTGTGGGGCACACCGTGGGCAAAATGACGTCTTCCAGGCCCCCTCCACCCCGTCCCCAGCGATTTTCCATTTAGGTTATTTTGCTCAATGCATGTGGCCAAGAAGACGGGGGCGTCTCATGTGGACGTCCTTCACACGCGCTTCTCCCCTTCCCGCACCGCAGCCCAACCTGGTTTTCTCAAGACCCCGGCATGAAATTTCAACTGCTGTCCAAACAACTTGTGGTTGGAGATCACATCCTGATTTTATACTCGCTGCTATTTTTAGCTCCTAATTATCAGTGTTACCACCCCGCCCTCCAACCGTCATCTCCCCCCGCAATCCCATGGACTCAAAGCCAGGTAATGTAGAGAAATCCAGATCCTCCTTGTGTTCACGGAACAAAGGTATTCCTACCAAAGACGCTTTGCTGTTATGGTGCTAGAAGAAGTCCACAGAGGTTTCCCGGAAGAATGTCCCAGAAATTTCAGGTGTAGGGAACTACTATACAGACACACCTTCGGTGGGTGAGCATGTCCAGAGCACGTCTTCCATCTGGAAGACCCTTAATTGTGCTTATCTGTCTGTGCCGTCAGCCTAAAAACAAAAATGTTACTGTTGGGGCAAAATGAAGGACGTGGATCTTCAGCTTGAGGAAGGAAACGCAGAGTGGAAGCAATAGTCCATTTTCCCAACATTTGTTGGGCGTCGTCGGATGGCTCTTCTACTTTGCATGACCAGGGCGCTCTTGGCTATCTGTGCATTCAAGAATTTGGATCTTAAATAAAAAAAGAATTCTGATCTTAAAATCTGAAAAAAAAAAAAAAAGGATTCTGATCTTGGGGTTCGGTATTACCACCGAAGTGGTTGGTGACTCTTGTGCATTTCAATTCTGGTAATTCTCATTTTGAATTTTTCCCTTAAAAAAGCGTGTTGTCACACTCATGTTTTATATCTATTTGGATTCTAACTCCGGAGACACATAGGGTGTGTAAACAGCAGAGTGTACCCCTTTGTCCTCTTGAAAGAGCACCCCTGAAGATGAAGAGGCTACGTGAGGTGCAAGGAACTCAGGTCTACTGGCCACAAACATATGGTGGCCCCCATTACCACAAAGGGAAATGGTTCTCAGGCTCATTAGTGTCCCAGGGTGGTTGTGACAAATGACCACACACGGCGGTGGAGGACGTTAGAACAAGAATCCAGCCTCCCCCAGCTCTGGAGACTAAACGTCTGAGATGGGGATAGGGGTGGGCAGGACCACTGAGATCCAGAGGTTCCAGGGATGGTCATTCCTGCCTCTTCCAGCGTCTCGGGCTCTAGGCATCCTCGGGATGGTGGCCGTGTCCCTCCCGTCTCCGCCTCCATCGTCACGGGGCTCCTCCTCTGCGTCTGCGTCTCCTCTTCTGTCTCTTACGAGGACCCGTGTTGTTGGATGTAGGGCCACCTTGTCCAGGGCGAGCTCATCTCAGACCCTTCCCTTAATTACAATCTTAAAAGCCTCCCGTCATCAAGTAAGGTCATGTTTGAGGCTCCAAGTGGACATTGATTTTGGGGAGCCACCATGCAACCCCTTGCAGGTTCCAACTCCCATCCCTGATGACCCTAGAATCAGGGGAAGTTGGGAATGCAATTTTCAACTTTTCTGCTCTGGCCCTAGAAGCACTTATGGAGGGGGGTGGGGAGGAAGCCCAGTGCCAGCAGAGAGCCCCGCAACTCACCTCCGCATCTCACTGGACTGAGCTTACAATCGGAGGCCCACGGGATGGAGGTGCACAGTTCTGAGTGTCTCTGAGCAGAGCCCTGGTTACCTCCCCTGTAAAAGACGGTTCGCCACAATGGCACCAATTTCCTCGGGGGACAATGAGATTGCAATTAAATTGCAATGAATAGGACAGAGCGTGGCACGTCCCTAGGCCATCGCAAGTGCTGGATAAAAGGCAGATTGTTGCTCGTGTCAATGGTGATGATCCATCCTGTATGCTCAGCTCTTTGAGGAGCATCCAAGGCTAGTTCATTAGGGCGGAGGAACTCTTTGTTCCTTTGGTGACACGGAGGTGATAGAAGCCTCCCTGTGGATGAGACTCGTCTTTGAGGCTCTAGTGTCAGGCTAAGTGTCCTGCTGTCAAGGACATCGACACCTCAGACTCAGGGTGGACCACCATGGACAACCACACAGCCATCCACATGGTCCTGGAAGGTCAAACTGGTCAATGGCTGCTCCAGAGCTTCTTGCTCGACCTGACTTTGCTCCCGGTTGGTTTCACCCGAGTTCTGACAGACCCAGCTTCTAGGGCTTGGCAGCTACCTCAGAACACCTCCCAAAGATCCGTTTCCCAGACGTGCTCACCCTTATGTGATCCCATTCCCCGGAGCATGGACGGGGCCCAGAGAGTCACTTCTTACCCATAGGCTATGCTCCCAAAGATCCCTGTTTCCCAGCTTGCTGATCCCATTGCCTGGAGGATGGATGGAGCCCAGAGATTCGCTTCTTACCCATAAGCTAAGTTGTCACTTCTGAGGTGAGGTGACATGGGACTCTCCTCTGACTCTCCTACCCCCCTCTCTTTTTTTTAAAAAAAAGATTTTATTTATTCATTCATGAGAGACACAGACAGAGAGAGAGGCAGAGACACAGGCAGAGGGAGAAGCAGGCTCCATGCAGGGAGCCCGTCGTGGGACTCGATCTCAGGACCCCAGGGTCACGCCCTGAGCTGGAGGCAGACGCTCAACCACTGAGCCACCCGGGTGCCCCTGGGCTATAATTCTTAATAATACATCCCACTGCTGGACCGACAACCCTGTGCACTGTCAGCTTGTTGATGGTTCTCCGCTGGGGCTCATTTCTAGAGCTTCTCTCACCTGCATGTTGCTGCTTCCATGGTGTTATGTACAGAATATGTGTGTCCCCCCAAAAATATCCATATGTGGAAGCCCCCCCATCCACGATGGGATGATATTTGGATGTGGGGACTTAGGGTCAGGTGAGGTCATGATGGTGGGGTCCCTGTGAAGAGATTCATGTCTTTAGAAGAGGGGCACTTGACGGGATGAGCACTGGGTGTTATTCTGTATGTTGGCAAATTGAACACCAATAAAAAAATAAATTTATTATTAAAAAAAAAGAAGGGGATCCCTGGGTGGCGCAGTGGTTTGGTGCCTGCCTTTGGCCCAGGGCGCGATCCTGGAGACCCGGGATCGAATCCGACGTCGGGCTCCCGGTGCATGGAGCCTGCTTCTCCCTCTGCCTATGTCTCTGCCTCTCTCTCTCTCTCTGTGACTATCATAAATAAATAAATCAATAAAATTTTAAAAAAAATTTAAAAAAAAGAAGAGGAGGAGACATCAGCGATCTCTCTCTCTCTCTCCATTACGTGAGGACACAGGAAAAACATGGCGTCTACATGTCAAGGAGAGAGACCCCAGGAGACACCGGCCCTGGCCATGCCTGAATCTCAGCCTCCTCCTGGCCTCCAGAATCGCAAGAAATAAGTGTCTTGTTGTTTAGGCCGCCTGGTCCACGACACATGGTGCTATGGCGGCCGACGCCGAGTAAGACAGGGGCTCAGGCTGGGGGAAGAGCGATACCTGTATGAGTTTGCTACGGCTGCTGTAACAAAGAGCCCCCAGAAATATGGTGTCTGTCAATATGGAGACCAGAAGTCCAAGATCACGGTGTCTTTGAGGTTGGTTCCTTTGGGAGTTTCTAGGGGATCGCCTGTACATGCCTCCCTGTTAGGTTTTGGTGGGGTTTTGGCAATCCTGGATGTTCTCCAGTTTGGAGACCGAGCCTTCTGACCTGTGTCCTCCTTTTCCAAGGTCACACAGACCGCCGGGGTCCCGGCAAGTTTTCACCAGGCTGGTAGCATGTTGTTTCTTACAACAAGGCAACGGAGAAGAGTATCAAGCCGTGGGTTACCTCGTTCGGAAGGGAAGGCCATGCTCATGAACTGTCCGGCAAACACTTCCCTGAGACCTAATGAGACCCTCAAGGAGGAGAAATAAGAGGGTGCGCCCACCCAGCAGCCCACCCCACGGAGCCCACGTGGCCGTGGCCGCCCTCCTTCTTCGCCCAAGTGCCACCGTTCCACCGTACAGGTGAGTTTCCAGACTCCCAGCCATTTCTGTCACCTACAGTCTCTGATTTCTCATTTCCTTTAATTTGGGTAAATGGGTATTGGCTGAGGGTCAGCATAGATTTTCCGGTTATTTAAATAACGTTTCACATTATTTCCCAGGGATCATTAGTTACATTCTTCAACTGTCAGGTGGAATGGTTTAAAAAAAAAAAAAAACCCAGACAACAGAACAGGAGGCGCCCTGCTTGATGCTCTGTCTTTTCGTGTCCCGTCCATCACCCCTGAAATGTTTGGGGTGTCACTTGACGGAGCCTGTGAACTCAGCTTCGTGCAAATGGGTTTTAAATTTTACAGATGTTTCCGGCACTGAGAGGAACCAGGACGTGTAACTGAGGAGGGGAAAAAAAAAATGACAAATTAAGGATCTGCTCTATTTTTGTCTCATTTAGAATATTTTCCCCGAGAGGTTGTAGGCTGCTTACGCTTAACTCGTTTAAAAGGCAGCTGTGTCTAGAGGCGCTGAGCGTTGCGACTCGCTCTTGCCTGGCAGGGCGAGCACTCGGTTCTGGGTCCTTCCAGAACTGCCGGGGGTGTGGTGGGGGGGGGAGTGGATGCATCTTTTTCTGCTAGGGCCTGGGGCTGGGTGTTTGCACGTTTTTGGAGCACCTCAGTCCTCCTGCACGCTGGTATATTTTGCACAGACAGCTGGTCTGCTGGACCCGCCCAGAGGGGCAGCTGCAGGCTGCTTAGGTCGCCCTGGACACAGGCCCCGGGTGTGCAAAGTCCTGTCCTGAGAGCCCAGCCCTCCTTAATGCATAACATAGCTTTGTCCCCGGTCACTCCCGCTACATCCAGGGCCTCGAATGTTCCCCCATGGTCCACCCGCCAACCCCAGGGAGCTCATAATCCCCTAATTAATAGCACAGCATTAGGAAAGCAGCTTTACAAATAAGGCTGCACAAAAGATCCAGGATCCCCGACGCCCTCAGAGGCCCCCAAAATGAACTGAGCTTGGGGAGGGAGGTGCACAGCTGTGCACGGACAGGCCCCAGAAAAGCCACTTTTAGACAAAACTGTGAATCCTGCAGAAGACACTGGTTTGACTGCTTCTTTGGGAGGCAGATCAGTACACTCATAAGCGAAGCTGCAGAGTTGTGCACATTTTTGTCTACAAATGTGTAGAAATCGGGCGGCATGCGAACTTTTTGCCATAAAAATGTGCACAGCTGGGGTGTTTCATGCTCCGACAACTCACGGCGATGAAAATCTACTTCTTTAGAGGTCACATTGAGTTTTGCGAGTCCTCGGTACAAGCCGGCTATTGTGTTTGTGACGGCGTCCCTGGCGTTTCTGGGAGCCCAAATGTAGGTCTGCGGCATGACAGGTAAAGCTCCCCACTTACCCCCAGAAACACAAGAACCGGTCCCTCCAGAAAGCATTTCCCAGATCCTGTTTCACTGCACCGGCTGCCGGTGTTAATATTTTGTCTTCAAGGGGCACGTGCGAAAGATGCGAGCGGGCACACACGTGCGGCGTGGAGGGCGGCCGTATGATAGTGCATGTGCGCCTCCGTCAACAGACTAAACACGAACGGGTGGTTTGTGTGCGACTCAGAGGAAGCCGGTCGTTTGCATCTGACACGTGGAGGTGCCCGTGGAGTTAGAGAGGCCTGTGGAATACCGCGACGGATTCGGGGACCAGAAAGGCAAAAAACGATCGGAAAAAAACGATCGGATGGCACGTGGACGGACCAGGGTTTGGGGACACGGTCCTACAAGTGAAATGCCACTGGGGAGTCCTCAGTGGTCAGGACCCGGGAAGATAATTACCGTCCGGGATGATGCGTGTTCTGCGTTCTGCAGGCCGTGCTGCGTGGGTCCCGGGAAAGGCGAGCTCGTGCACGTCCAACCTCCACAGCCTCGGAGAAACACAGCGCCCCGCACGCGTTAGCCCCGTTACGTTCTCTTAGGTGACATTTTGCTCGGTGGCTGTCCCCCCTCGTACAGGCCTCAGAAAAGCAAACAGTAGGGGAACGGTGATTTATGGCCCACGACAGCCGTCGGCACCCTGCACCATCAACGGATCGTTCCCATTGCGCGACACGCGACGCTTCGGAACTGGATCCTCCGATGAAGCAGGGGGGAAGGGGCATTTATGTCACGGAGGCGCCACGGGTTCCTTCATCCGAAACTGTCACTGCGGATGTTACCAAGGTGCCCGGGAATCACGCTCGAGCCACAGAACATCTGCCAAAAGAGTCACGAAATGAAGAAAAAAAATTAGAGCAATTATCCGTCTTAACGAGACCACATCCCTTGTGTTGTCATTCACGAACTACATAATGTGCAGCCTGAATTTTCTGCCTGTGGCATTTTTTTAAACAGAATTTCATATGCAAACAAAAATAGATCCCTCTTAAAATGATTGTTTTGGAAGTTTTTAGTGTGCAAGGCAGGGGAACGGGGTAGGGGGGGTTGAAACGGGGTAAGGGGGGGAGGCTGCGGGCGCGTTTTTGAGTTGTCGGCGCTTCACGGTGTAATCAGGGCTGTTCTTCAAAAGTGCGTGTGAGTTCTTGAGGAGGAAACTCAGGTGCAGCTCAGATACGGGGAGTGGTGCCTCTTGCACACGGCTAGCTGGGGACCACCCCGCAAAGACCCGGCCCCGCGTGTCTGCGCTCGGCCCCGGGTATTCCAGAGCTCAGGGAGCACCTGGGGGAACCTAACGCTGTTTTTGCACAAGCAGACACTTGGACACACATCTCACGGCTCCTCTGCTCCTACCTGTCCCGACGTGGGTGTCCTAACGCTTTTCTTCTCTCCAGCCCACTCCCACCTAGAGGAGGGGCGGGGTTCGGGGTACCCTCCTGGAACCCACGGCAAAGAGGACCAGGCGAATCTGCATTCCGAGCCGCTTCTCTCTCCTGGGTGGGTCTCTCTAGCCCAAAGTATTGACCTAGCATGACCTCCTTCCATTTTCCTCTGTTCCGTAAAGTAGAACTAATTATATGCACCCTTCGGGGTTGTTCTAAGGGACTGAGATAATGTGTATAAAGCTCCACAGAGCATGCCCGAGCCAGAAAAGGTGCTCGGTAAACTACTGGTCGTGTTACTTATGATTAAAATAATAAGCATGAGCTGGTATGAAGGGGGCCGTGTGCGGGAATGATCCTCCTTGGTGGAGATTTTGGTCGTGTCCTGGGAACACGCGCTGCTGTCTGGAGGCTTTGTTTGTGGTCACCTTTAGGGGAAGGGTGCTCCTGGCATGTGGTGGGTGGAGACAGGGACGGTGCTCATCACCCAACGGTGTGCAGGACGTCCTGCAGCAGAGCCATCCAGCCCTAGATGTTGATAATGGCTTTGCATGGGAGTCTATCTATCTATCTATCTATCTATCTATCTATCTATCTATCATTTATCATATTCATCCATCCATCCATCCCTATGCCCTATCTATCATATTTATCCATCCAGCAACCATCCATCCATCCATCCATCCATCCATCATCCCTATGTCCTATCTATCATATTTATCCATCCAGCAACTATCCATCCATCCATCCATCCATCCGTCCATCCATCCAACCTTCCATCATCTCTATGTCCTATCTATCATTTTATCATCACATTCATCTAATTATCCATCTATCCCTACATGATATCTATGTATCTATCCATCATATCCATCTATGCATCCATCTATTTATGCATCCATCCAAGTATCTATTTATTGTATCTATCAATCACATTTATCCATCCATCCATCCATCCATGCATCCATCCATCCCTATGTCATACGTATCTATGTATCTATCATCTATCAATCATATTTATCCATCCATCATTCTATTATATTTATGAATCCATCCATCTATCCATTCAACTGTCCATGCATCCCTATGTCCTATCTATCTATCTATCGATCTATCTATCATTTATCTATCCATTGATCCATCGATCCACCCATCCTTACATCATATCTATGTATCTATCCATCCATCATATCCATCTATCCATGCATCTTATGTACCTATCTATCTATCATCCATCATCATCCATCTATTGATCCATCCCCATCTGTATGTCCATCATATTTCTCTTTCTCTTCCTACTTCCAATAGTGTTTTAAAACCAGAGATGGTATTGCCCTTCCCCCCAGGGACAATGTCTGGGGACATTTTGGTTGTCATAGTTGAAAAGGAGGAAACGGTGTTCCAGGCACCTAATGAGTGGGGACTAGGGATGCTATAGATGTCCCATGATGCAAAGCACGCTCCCCACCCCCACAGAATGACCCAGCCGTCATCATCACTATAGGACAGAGGTTGAGAAACTGCATTTGGCTTGGGGATGACCTAAGTAGAGACAGTGAAAACACGTAGAACCATGAGCATGTCGTGGTTCTTTATGGTTCTTCTCTCCATCAGGAAAGGACACGTAGACGGAAGGCAAGAACGATTAATGGCTGGAGCGCCTGGTTGGTTCAGAGTCTGACTGTAGATTCCACCTCAGGTCATGATCTCATGGGTTGTGAGATGGAGCCCCACTTTGGGGATCTGTGCTCTGCAGGGTGTCTGTTGGAAGATTCCCTCTGCCCGTTCCCCTCCCTTGAACATGCACGCGTGCTCTCTCTCTCTCAAAAAAATACATAAATCTTAAAGAAGAATCGTTAATTGCTGGCGTAGAAGAAAGAGCTTGAGGTGGAATTCCGCTCCGTAAATAACGTGTAGCTGTCGGTAGTGCCAGACTGGGGCACCTGGTCCTAGCAACAGAGCCCACTACAGATCCTGCACTCTTTCAACTCACCTACAAACCAAGTAAATTGCACGGAATCTGGAAAAGTATGACGGAGAAACGTAGGAGGCTGCCTCTCCCAGAACATGGTAACATTTAATCAGAGGGGTGGTTATGTGAACACGGTAAACTGAACGAGTGCATCGAAACGCTGAAGCTCTCGGACACTCCTGGTTCGTCCCCGCTGTTGCTCAGCTGTTTCAGCCACTCTGCTGACCACAGACTACGACCTTCAGGGTGACTTTCTGGTGAATTTAAAAATAGGAGAAGGCCCAGCGCCAGTCCCTGCTTCCAGAGCACCTGTTGCTTATAGCGAGAGCCTCTTTTGACTTAATTACAACATAGGCCACGAGGCAAAAAAAAAAAACAAAAACAAAAAACAAAAAACAAAAAACTACCGAGGATACTGTGCAGACACAACAGGCCAATGCAACACTGAGGGTTCCTTGGTGAATAAAGAGTTACGATGGTCAAAGTCTGTTTTTGAGGATCCCTTAAAGCTTTCCCACTGAGGTATTTATTGATTCTCTTTCTTATGCAGGCGCCCCAACCCTGCAACCATTTCTTTATATTAGAGCGTGAGGTGCCACTGAGTCACGGAGCCCCACCGGGTTGTAGAGCCCCACCGTGTCTGTAGATGGGGCTGTGAGCTCACCTCCCGCTTCCTGTAAGACATGGCCTTGCCAAGGTCACATCTGGCTCTAGTGCCAATCTTCCTGCTCCAAATAAGGGGGGAAAAATCCTTAAATTTATGCAATCAGCACACTTTTCCTCTTGCGATGTTTAGTTTTTTTTTGTTTTTTGTTTTTGTTTTTAATTTGCATGCAGAGAATGTGTCTGGGCCAAGGGGCTCCCACACGCCTTTGGGATTGGGATTGGATGAGTTTGTAGCAGGTGCCAGAAGGGGATTTGCAAAATGGTCTGCTGGTGTTGGGGACACAGGGAAGGATAATCCGGTCAAAGGTCTTCAAAAACGTCAGCCGCGGGAGGGGAACAATGCATTGCAAGAACGTGGGGCTGAAGCCCACATCTCCCATCTTTGCACACATCCTTGTACAAATGTGTCTAGAGCTCACAGGAAGAATCCCGAACGTATCACAAGGATGGAATTTGGGGGGATCCCTTCATCATCCCAAATCCGTTAAGACATTCACACCATTTTTGCCCATTTATTCTACATGACGTGTGCATTGCATTGACTGACTACGAAATGTCAGTTGAACCTTGAAGGAGCAACCCCTCCGGGTCATGGGGTGTTGTTATTCTTGTAATAAATGCACTTTTGGCTTCCGTTTGCTAATAGTCTGTTGAGGATTTCTGCGTGTGTGTCCACGGCAGACGTTGGTCTATCATTTTCCCTTGTTGTGATGTTTTGCATGTGGATTTGGTTATCAGAGTCACACAAGGCTCTCAGAACGAGTTAGGAAGCAACTCCCCCCCACCCCACCCCCTCTGCCAAACACACACACACCTGTTTTATGGCTAAAAGAATCTCTGGAGGCGTGGTCAACTTTCCCACCTGTTAGAATTCACTAAGCGATCGGAGCCTGGAGAGTTTGAGTCAGACTACTCATCACAACCGCCATTTCTACTATGACGTAGGTAAGACTACCCGTGTCTTCTATTTTCTCTTGTGTAAGCTTTACCTATGGATGTCTTTGAGGAACTCGTTTCGGGGTTGTTGAGTTATCGTTAGCATTTGGCAGTTGGTAACAGTCCCCTGGTAATCTTCCGATAATGTTGACTTGGAACTTCTTCTGCCGTAAAATGCTCTGTTCCAGGACCTTCCTCTCTTGGTCTCCCTCCCTCTCGGTTTATTGGATTCGTGACATCCCGACCTTCGACCCAACTGATGTCTAGAGTGACTCAAGGTCAGTGGATGGCCTCTCCCCGTCTCTGGGTGCATCTCTGCTTGGGGGAAAGCCATGGACTCCAGTGGCTTCCCCTGGCGATTCCCAGATCTATGGACTATCTCAAGCTCTTCTTCCTCCCTGATCCCAGAATCACCAATCCAATGGTCAACAAAACATGTAAGAGGCCTAGCAGGTTTCACAAGGCAAATGAACCTCCCAAAAGTCGACAAATGACCTAGACAAATTCCCTCTGAGTCCTCTGCCATGTTGGTAGGTGACACAGTGTGTGTGGTTGAGAGCCAAAGCCCCCACGAGGCTCTTTCCTTTATGCCTCATTGTCAATATGCAAGACCTGCTGGTTCTAGTTCCAAAGCGCGTTCTGTACCTGATTGGTTCCCACCATCTCCCCTGTTGTCTCTTGTGTCCATTGCGTTCAGTCCTTCTGTGATGTCTCGACAACATGGCGCATCGATGTCAGCCTCCTGGCCTTGTCCTTGTTTCCTGTGCTTGGAGCGTCCTTTCCACACAAGGTCTCCCTGACATCTTTCGGTTTCTGAAAATATCACCTCTCTTGACCCCTTTGCTTAAAGAGTTTCTCCAGCCTGGAGGCTCTGATTTACGTCTGCGCCCCCAGCACCTGGCATATGTGCGGTGCTTGTGTAAATGCGTGCGTTCATTTCCCGTTGCTGCTGTAACGAGCCGTCCTTTCCAACAGTACCATTCATTTCCCCACCGTTGTGTTGGGCCCCCAAAGCGAAGCCTAACGTGGGTGCCTCACCTGTGTCTCCTCTGCTCAGAGGTCTTCAAAGGCCAACATCAAGGCGTCGACCTAGTGGGCTCTGATCTGGGCTTCTGAGGAAGAATTTGCTTTCAAAACTCACTCGGGTTATTTGGAGAAATTCCTTTTTTGGGGGAAGGGGGATTGTAGGAGAGATGTGTCTTCCTTGCGGGGCTGTTGGCCAAGGCTGGTCTTTGCTCTTGAGATTCACCTACATTCCTGTCGCCGGTTCCACGAGGTCCCCTCCAGCAACGGCCGGTGGAATCCATCTCACACTTGGCATTTCCCGGACTCCAGCCAGCGAAAATTTCCCTGCTTTTTAAGGGCCCTTAAGATTAGACGGGGTCCACCTGGATAACGCAGGATGGTGTCCACTTCTCAAGGTCCCTCTTTAACTACATCTGCATGTAAGGAAACAATTAGGATTGCACAGAGGGCATGAGGGTGTGGTGACAACACAAAGAATCCATACAGAACATCCCTTCTCCAAAGGCTCGCTCCAGGGGGTGGCTCTGAAGCCAGCGTGGAGGGAGCGGTGAGAGGAAAGGACCGATTTCTTCCCCACTGTGGATGTGCGATGATTCTCACGTGAGCCCAGCTGGAAAGGCAGGGGTCCCAGGGATGCCACTCTGAACACCGTTGCACAGTGAATGCTGAAGTATTGTCAAAATCACCAGTTCTCGCCCGACCGGTGCCCGCTGTGGAACGGCGGGTGTGGGCTGATGTGGGTGACCCCTTCCTGGATGCTGAGTCCTCCTCCATGTTTGACCGGTTACATTACGGCCTTGGGGGTGCTCTACCCACACTCCCCTCCTGGCCTGTATGGAGCAACGCGTCCATTGCCGGGAAGACTGAACCTGGAAGCACGCCAAGGGGAGGGATCTCTGGTGAGCTGGAGCAGCCTGGCTGTGCCATGAAGCCCCTGAAGCCTTGGGGGTCTACACATGTGCCCAAAGCCCCTTCCGACCCTTGCTCTGCCTTCTGCTCTCAGGAACTCCTGCTCCGAGTCTGGGAACACCTGCAACCTCTGAACCTGCTGCCTTTCTGGTCGTGGCACAAGGGAGGACACTGACATTGCAGAATTGGGTGGGTGGCTGGGTGGCTGGGGGCTTCCTTGAGCAGGTCCCGCCATCCCCTTGGCATCCTTTTGGCTCCCCTGGAACCTCCTTCCCTCTATGCTCAGAACCAAGGCTGGAGGCGAAGCAGGCCCAGGTGAGCACAACGAGCCAGTGTGCAGGTGCTGGCAGGTGTCATCCGAGAGGGAGTCTGCTTTGGGGGCCACGGAGAGACAGGGAGGTGGGTGAGTGAAGGAAGGAATGGGAGTGCAGGCCAGGCCTGGGGGCCCAGCTCCCCGCGTACTCCATGCCTGCCCTCGGGGCAGGTGGGATCCAGCGGAACCTGCGCCCAGGTCTACGCGTGCAGAAATGGGGAGCTGGGGCTGCGTCCTGGGCATCCTGGGACGGACAGCGCCCCTCCCGCCCCCCACCCTCCCTGCCTCCCTGCCTACCTGCTCTGCGCCGGGGCTGGAGACGCCGCGCCCCGGTTTCCCCCCAACGCGCACCTTTGGAGAGGCCCCTGCGCGCTCCCTTCCCCCACCCGGCGTGCGCCCTCCCCCGCGAGCGGCCCGCCCCTGGCGAGGAGGGGCGGTGCTGCGCGCCGCCGAGGTGGGCTCCTGGCGGGTGTCCAGCCGGGTCTAGCCCCAAGCTTCGCCTCAGGCCAGGAGGCTGAGCCGCGGGTGGAAAGGCCATCGGCGGGGAGTGCGGCCGAGGCCCTCCCCCCTCGCCCCGGGGCCCCTCCCCCGCACTCGGCCCGGCCTGCGCCTCCGATACCCAATTAGCCGAGGCGCGCCCGGACCCCCACGGCCCCGCATCCCCGCGGACTCCCGCCGCGGCCTCCAGATGCCCCGGGTCTGTGCGCTCCCCGCTTCTGCGGGGGCCGACCAGCTCTCCAGCTCCCGCGGGGCAGGGGGCGCACCGTGGGGCGTCCGCGGGACCCCTGCGTCCTGCGCGCGGGTGCACAGGCTCCGCACCAGGGCCGCCCAGGCCGCGTCCCCACCGGCGGGAAGGCCAGGCCAGCTGTGCGCCAGGGACCTGGGGCGCGGAGGGGGGCAGCTGAACGCGCTCAGTGACCACCTTCTGACTCAATCCGGGCGCGCGCCGGGGCTTCTGTGATGGGCAGATTGGCTCCAAGCAGTCCTGCCCCCCCCCCCCCCCCAACGCCCCGGTGCACGTGCACCCGGACCAGCTCTCTCCGGAATGCGCCCTTGGCGCTCCAACTTGGGCCTGTTTCCCGAGGGGGCGCTGCCTCTGGAGCGGGAGGACCGAGGCGCATCCCTTTGGCACAAATTGGCCAATTAATTAATGCTCTCCTTTCTACAGGGTGGAAGTTCCTTTCCTGCACTTTTTTTTTCCCCTTACAGAGGTGGCATCGGGAAGTGGAGGGTGCTGAGCCTCCCTGAGCGCAGCTTGTGGGCCCGCGGCTCCCACCGGGGTGGTGCTGGTCTTCCTTGGAGCTGGGCACGGTCCCAGGGTGTGGAGCCCCTTGCAAACTTCGTGCAGGTGGACGGGGTCCTGGAGCGGGGGCCTTGTCTGTGTCCTGTCCCCTCCCTGCTCCAGGGGACGCTGGCCAGACCGAGCTGGGGACGGAGGCAGCACGCTTGAGGGCATCCGTCCAGCATGGCCCACGGGGACAGCGTCCTGTGCGCCCTGCTTGTGCCACACGGGTGCTACTAGCTTGCTGCACAAGGTCCAGGCGCCCGGGATGCCTAACTTCCCAAAAAAGAAAACTTCTCGATGGCCGTGGCCACCACAGGTATGCCCTCCTTTCGTGTGCATCTTGAAACTGGACAGAGGAGGCAAAAGAGGTCAGTCGAGCGCCCCCCCCACCTCCCCGTTTGGTTGGAGCTGATTTGAAAGCCCTCTGTTGCCCCTGTCCTACCAGGAAGGCCCATCCGGGTTGGGGTGGGGCGGGAGGGGGCTCGGGCCCAGGGAGAGAGGGCTCTCTCTCCCCCTGTCCTCTCGCGGAGGCCCTGCGCCAGAACCGGGAGTGCAAATCCAAATACACGCCTCAGATTTATTCCTGCAACATTAATTACCGCAGAAACTGCTCCCTGCCAGCGCCTAATGTATTCATCGCCGAGGAGCCCGCCCCATTGTTTGTTTAGCGGTGGTCTCCACCAAACGGCCCTCTTTAGATGTCCTTGGCGGTAAACTGCTTTGCTCCCTGAAAAAATAATGTTTTTCTTAAATAAAACATAGAGCAAGGGTCCCGTGATTAAATCTGAAAGCAAAGAGTTTTAATGTCCACCATATGTTACAAAGTACACGGTGAGGAAATTCAAAAAAAAAAAAAAAAGGAAAGAAAAGAAAAGAAAAACCCTACAGAAAGCAAAGAGCATCGCTCTCCTAGGATATGTCTTGTTAAATGTGCTTTTTTTTTTTTTTTTGCATCGAAGGCTATTGTAGAAATCTTGCATCCTCCCCCAAATAAATCCTAGGGGTTTGTAGCAAAAGTGAGACAAAGTGGAGAAAAGAAGAAGAAAGAAATAAAAAAAAAAAAAAAGAAAAGGAGCGAAAGGGGGAATAACCAAAAGTAGGTTTCCTGGGTGGGCCGCGCCAGGCTCGCAGGCGGCCCACCCTCTGGAGACAGCAAAGCCGGCCCCCACGGCGCCCTTTATTAACATCATCCCCGTCTCGTTGGTGGACAGGATCAATCCCATCCATTCACAAGCTGGATTAACAGAGCCCGCCGTAATGAAAATCTATTAGCCCCGCATTGGAAACACGGATGTTTGTGTAAATCAATACGCAGCAGCGTAAGGAGGGAGCAGAAACACAGGTTTCTAAATTTAAAAGGGAGAGGGGGGGGGGGCGAGAAAAAGAGAAACAAGGAGCCCCTCTGTCGAGGAGGTGTGTTAGCACATCTGTAAAATCCTGCCCGTGTGATCGATACTGATAAATATTTAATGTGTGGGGAGGGGTTCATTGTTGTTAAAGAGGCTGGCTCTTCGGGCAAAACCATTAACACCCCCTCCCTTCTTATTATTAATAGAAATTGTCTTCCCGATTCGATTCCATGCTGGGAAAGTAGGCCAGCCGGCTTGGTGGAAGGCACGTTCCTTGAAAATGCCTCATCCTGGGGACCCCAAGATGGCCCTGGGGGTGCTCAGGCGACCGGTTTGTGACCGGCAGCGGGGTGGCGGGTGGGGACCCTAGACTGGCCCAAACTGCTGCTGGGCGCTGCGGAGGCGCGAGGAAAACAGGGTCTCGGAAACCGCGAGCCACACCTTTTAGGGACAAGGTGCGGGGGAAACACCAAGTCTGTGACTGTTGGTCACCCCGTCTCCCCTGGCCTTGCAAGTGTAAGCGGGGAGGGGAGCGCCGTCCACAGCCCCGTCCTTTTATGAAAATGTACGTTTCACGCCCAGAAAGATGGTTTGCTAAAATCGAACAATGCCAACGACCCCGTGGTCTGGGTGTCTGTGACCTGCCCCCCACCCAGGGCTACGTGCACCTGGCACGGGCGGCCCAGAGGGACGGCCTGGCACATGTCACCGAGGCGCCCGGGCTACAGGGTACAGCTGTATCCCCAGAGTCTCAGGCTCGGTTTCTGGGGGACCCCGCTGGGCCGGAGCGCCAGGACATCCCAGCTTAGCCACTGTGCCTTGCAGACCAGGGTCCCCAGTGGGTTACATCAGTACGAGGTCTAGTGCCCCCTTGTTTTGTGCAGTTGGGCAGAAGCTTGGAAGGAGGGGAGAAAGGCCCCCCAGCACCGCTACCACCACCAGCACTGCGCCCTGCTTGCTCTCGGCGGCCAGGCCAGGCGGGAAGGGCGAGGCAGCTGTGCGCCGTTTCCTGCGGCTCCTGACCACGCGTGGGCCTGCCCATCCCGGGGACGCCGACTGGGCGCCTGCCTGGGGGGCCCCCCAACGCCGTGCAGCTGGGGGAAAGTCGGGGAGGAGGCTCCAGACGCTGCAGGCCTGGCCTCAAGCTGCGGCGGCCTCGCCCGGGTGGGGTCTGCAGAGTTCGGGGAGGCCTGGGGCGCTCGGAGCAGACTCGGTTCCCCGAGCGGAGCGCAGGTTACAGGGAGAGGTGCCGGCCTCCCGGGCCACCCGGTGCGCACCGCCACGGGCTCATGACGGCTCTGGGGGTGGCCACGCTGGGCTGTCCCTCGGGGTGGGAGGGTGTGCACACAGGGCCGCGTCGGGGGACGTTGGCCCGCAGACCCCACGGTGCCTCGGAGCTGCAGGAACCCACGGTCGCGTGCAGCTGCCCTCCCACCCCCTCCGCCTTGGCCCAACCATCTGGAGGACCAGGTCTCCCGGCGTTTGTATTTACTTTTATTGCATGTTGTTTCCTTGTTCTTCGCAGCTGGAACCTGCGGGACGCAGCGCGCGCGGGAGCGGGTCAGGGGTTCACGACCCCGGAGCAGCCCTCAGCCGCCTGGCGGGGCTTCCTGGGCAGCGGGGAGCAGGCGCGCACGCGCGAGGTGGGCGCCCGGTGACATCTGGATGCGGATCCTGACCCGCGCGAGCCCTGCACCTTGGAGCTCCGCTTTGCAACTTGACTTCTCTTCCCGAAACCGGATCCCCTCTTCTCCTCGCCACCCGCCTTCCCTCCCTCGCTCCCTCCCGGGGCCTCGCGACTTATTTTGTTTCTTGTTGTCGCTGCTGTTCTCAGGGAAAGAGATGTGCTTTCATTTCTATCCGCAAACTTCCCTGCAACCCGTTTCCTCTTTAAGACTTGGAAGGGGGGGGCACGCGTGGCACACATGAAAGCTTCCACGTTCTCCGGAGACACGTTGAGATTTTAAAACTCTGTTCCGTCCTCTGGGTGAGCGGCTCCTTGTTTTAGCGGCTCCGTGGAGGCTCAGACAAGCTCCCCTTATGCGGAGGCCCCGCCAGCCCCGGAGGGTCTGCACCCTCCCCTCCCGCCTGCAGTGGCCCGAGTGCAAATGTCAATGCAACATTTCATAACGTGTCCCCACCCTGCGCGCGGCCTCCGGCCCGCGTCTTCAATGAGCAAAAATAGGTGGTACGAAGGCTAAAATATGAATAATAAGCCCACGCGTAGGTGCTTCGGTCTCTGTCTTTAAAGCGGAAGATGTCCAAGAGCCTCGTCAGCTCCTGGCTAGAGAGGAGAGGGATTTAGAGGGGGCTGCACGCTCCGGGGTCCCCAATAGTGAGACAGGGAGGTGGCCACTTGGCTCCCCATCCACCGGAAGTTTGATTTTGTCAAACAAGGGGACGCGCTTCGGCGGCCGGCAACTCTCAGGAAGGGCAAGGCCTTCCAGGTTCAGCCAGGCAGCCAGGAGCGGAGTCCGGGTCCTTCCCGAAGGGTTATTTTGAAACTGTGGGTCAGCCCTGCAGTGGGAGTCCAGGGTGCAGCTGCAGGGGTGTGTGGGGTGGGCTGGGGGGCAGGGGAAGGGAGGTTTCGTTTTCTGCAGGTTGAAGGATGTTGAATATGCAGAGTCCCTGTGGGGTGCCTGCTGGGATGCTCCCAGACGGTGCAGACCCGTGGTTGGGGCAGCGTTCCCTGAGAGGTAGGGGTGGCACCTGAGGAGGTAGGAGCTGGGGGGCAGCCCTGCACGGGGTCCTGGGCTCCACGCCGGCACCTCAGAGCCCTCTCCCCTGCAGGGAAAGCTCAGGCCTTGCATGGCCCAGGCCTGCGTGGCAGCCTGGGGTCCTTGGGGAGGGTCACGGAGGGGCCTCCCTGGGGACCTGGCTTCCGCCCCTGGGGCTGGTGGGGGCTGAGATGAGAGGAGGAAACGCGGTCCCGCCCTCGCAAGTGGAGAAAGTTGCGTGGTGGGTGCAGAGTGTGCTCCCCACGACCTGCTTCTGAGATCTCTGTCTCGCTCTGTGTCTCGCTCCTGCGCCCTCCTCCAGGAAGAGAGTTCAGCTGCGGGGTGGGGGGTGCCTGCAGGCCCCAGGTGCGGAGGCTGCTCCCCTGCAGGGTGCGCAGGGGTGGGGGCCGCTCGGTCCGCTCCGCGCAGCCGGGCGCCCTCACCCCGAGCGCCCGGCGCACCCCCGCTCCGGCGCGAGCCCTCGCGGTTCCCCCGCCGACCCGGGGCTTGCATAATGCATGAGGGGCTATTTGTCATTCCGTGTGATATCCGCGCGCCTCCGCTTTGATGAGGGGCCGCGGTGACAAAGACCTGTTTGTTAAGTTGGGAGGGCGGCCGCGCCTTCCGCGTTTGAAGTCCGCACCGGGCGGCGGCCCCGAGTCCCCGGGCTCGGCCCCTGCGCGCAGGGCACCGCGGCACGGCCGGGCCCGGAGGAGCGCAAGACGCACGGCTCCCGGGGCAGGGACGGAGGCCCGGGGCGAGGACTGGGAGGACTGGGAGGGGAGGGGGAGGAGAGGGAGGGATGGAAGGGAGGAGGAGGGCAGGGGTGGAGGAAGGAGGGAGGGATGGAAGGGGGAGGGAAGGACGGAGAGAAGGAAGGACGGAAGGAAGAAGGGGAGAAGGGAAGAGGGAGGGAGGGAGGAGACAAGGACCGAGCGAGGAAGGAGGAGGGGAAAAAGGAAGGAAGAAAGGGGAAAAGGAGGAAGGAAGGAGGAAGGGGAGAAAAGGAAGGAAGAGGGAAGGAAGAAGCAGGAGGGAGACAGCTGGTCGCTGCCCCAGCTCCCTCTGCTCCTGCCCCTCCCCCGACGGGGGGGTAGGACACCCCCGCCCCTCCCCGGACCGGGGCGCCCCGAGCGGACCCCCAGTGCCCGGCGCACGCCCCAGGTTCCCGGAGCCCTCAGTCCCCCTCCTTCCGCGGAGGACACGGGGCCGGGCAGCCTGGTGCCGGCGGGGCCCGAGGACCCAGGGTGGCCCCGGCCTGGCCCAGAGGAGGAGGGACTCCCTTCCCAAGGCGCTGGCCGAGCTCCTGCAAGACCCAGCAGCGCCCTCTCCCCCCGCAGCGCCGCCGCGGGCCGCGTCCCCCCTCCCCGGGGTGGGCGGGGGTGGCGGAGGGAGGGGGGCGCGGGGTTCCGACACATAACTGGGGGGAAAGGGGGAAAGTCAACTTTATTTGCGGATGAGATTTTGCGGAGAGGCTGACACGCCGGACTTCCGGGATGGCGAAAGGATGTCGCGGTGGCCGCGGAGAAAGTGGCTCCTCCTAAGCGCTGGGAAGGGGGCGGCGGGCAGCCCCTGGCTGGGAACAGCGTGCACGACCACAGATAGACGTATTTCCCCCAAATAAAGCGTCCGCCCTCCAGGGTCCCTGCGCGGCTGCGCCGCTCCGCTGGCTGAGCCCCAAGCGGTTTCCAGGCGCTGCCCCCCCCGCCCCCCTCCGTGCGCGCCGCGCTCCGAGTCCGGACCCCCGCGCTCCGGCCGCGCGCCCCGGCTGCGCCCCGGTGCTCCCCAGCGCGGCCTCCGAGGTGCCGGCCGCTCTGCATCGCCGCCTCCGCCGCCGCCGAGGTCCCGGCGTCCACGCTCGCGCGGGGGGGGACGTGGGCCCCCTTCCTGTCGGGGCGCGGGGTCCTGGAGCTGTTCACCGGCCGCCCCGTGCGCTCCCGCTGCACCCCTCGCTCCGCGGGCCGCGCCGCCGGGTCCGGCCCGCAAATCCCACCCGGTCTTCGAGTCGGTTGTCGTCCGTGGATCGCGCGTCACCGCCGCCCGGGGTCCCCTCGGCGTGTCCGCATTGCCGCGCGCGGACGCATCCTGCGCGAGACGCGCGTTCCAGGCGCGCGGGGCTGCGCGCCTCCCGGCCCCGGCCGGCCAGCACCCCGGCAGCGTCCAGAAACTCCTCCTCGGCTTGGGTTCCCGCCGGCCATTGAGGGAATGCGAATGCGGGTACCTGTTTGGGGCGCTGGCGCCTGCGCCCGCTCGCGCGCGCGCGCGCCGTCTCCCTCTCCCTTCAAAAAGCTGGATGCTCACCTCTCCGCACCAAGGTGCTCAGCCGCCAAACAGTGATGAAATGAAAAGAAAGCCAATTGCCGGCCTGGAGGTGGGGGAGAGATAGCGTCTCCGCGTGCGCCCTCGCCGAGCCGGGCGCCCTAATTGCTGCAGACAGGGCGCGCGGGGGGTTGGGCGGAGGTGGCCTCGTATAAATAGTGAGATCTCAAATTGAAAGGCATAAATAACAGCAGGAGGGACCTACCCTCACACGGACCGTCCTCTCCGCGCGGGGACGCGTGCGGACCACAGCCCGGCTCCCAGCCAAGCCCCGCCGAGCCCCGCGGACCCCGCAGCCCCCCGGGCAGCCATGGAGGAACTGACGGCTTTTGTATCCAAATCTTTCGACCAGAAGAGCAAGGAGACCGGCGGCGGCGGCGGCGGCGGCGGCAAGAAGGATTCGATCACGTACAGGGAAGTTTTGGAGAGCGGACTGGCGCGCTCGCGGGAGCTGGGGAGCTCGGAATCCAGCCTGCAGGACATTACGGAGAGCAGCGGCCACTGTCCGGTGCATCTGTTTAAGGACCACGTGGACAGCGACAAGGACAAACTGAAAGAGTTCGGCTCGGGGAGGGCCGCGGAAGGTAAGGTCCCCGTCGCCCTGAATCCCCTACAGCCCGCGTCTGAAGGGGCAGCCGTGCTCCGCAGAGAGGCCCCGGCCACCCAGGGCTCGGCTTTGCGGAGGAAAGGAAGGACAGGCCAGGGCGCAGAGGAGGGGAGGCCGGGGAGCCGTCGCCCGGCAGGCACTGGGGCCAAGCGCCGCTGCAGCACGGGCTCCCCGGGGTTGGCATCGGCAGTGGCGGCACGACCTGCCCCGGGTGGGGGTCCTCCGGGCGCATTGGGCGCTGCTCGGCTGTAGGGCATCCCCGGGTGCCGGTGCTCCGGGTGTCCACTCCCCGGCGCCCACGAGGACAGATCCACGCGCATCTCCCAGCCTCCCGAGCCTTTGAAACGGGGGTCCTGGCTGTCCCGGAGTCGCCCCACCCGCCTGCGGAAGCCTCTCCGCGCAGCTTCCTCTGAGGGAAAACTTTCCCCTTGAACCGTGAAGCTGGATCTGAGCTGACGCGGGCCTCTAAATTAAAACCAGTCCCTCATCCGCAGGTGGCCACGGTCTGGGCGCGCAGGGAAGGGCCCCGGGGAGGCTCAGGGCGTCCGGGCTGTCAGAGCGCAGGCGGCCCCGCGAGGGAGCTGCGGGTGCCCTGCGCGCCCTGGGCCTGCTTCCCTTCTGCTCTTCCAGACAGCGGCGGCGGCGGCTGCCCGGATGCTGGATGTGGGAGACGGGCGGGTTTCTGGGGGCTCTTCCCGCCGGGCAGCCGTAGTTCCCACCCGGGGACGTGTGACCACACGGGGCGACCAGCAGAGGTAACGCAGAGGCACGAAACAGGCCGGATTTGTCAGGGGGCACAGCCTGCGCGTGCTGGGAACGTCTCCTTTTCATCACAAAGACGAAATACGGAGCCTTGCCACCCGCCTGGCAGCTCCTGCCCTGCACGCTGTCAGCGTGCGGAGACGGCCCGAAGGCCTCCCAACAAGTACAATCCTCCACCCCACACACGGGCACACAGACCCCGGGCCTCCTGCTCCTGGGGACCCTACACGACCGGTCTCCGAGTGGCCCGTTCCGGGCCTCGGCCTGGCAATCGTGCGGGTGACCCACATAGGCTTCTGAGGCCTTGTCCGGTGGAAGCACAAGCTGGCAGAGGCTTGCTGCCGCCCAGGCGGCCCGGGCACGACCTGCCTCACCTCGGGGCTCAGCCCTGGTCGCCACCAGGCACACCTGGCTCTTGAGCGCTCGCCGACTTTGCCGTAATGAAGACACAGCTGTTGGCAGGGCGCTCCTCACGGCCCACGCTCAAGTTCAGGGGTTTAGGGCAGCCGGGGCGAGCTCCGTGGCTCCTGACCAGCTCTCCCAGTCCTTCCTCCTTGTCCGCCGGCCTCCGTGCACCCTGATGGCCAAGGCTGGGGACCCTGGAAAAAGGGCCTGGTGTGGGGGGGGAGAGAGTCCGAGCGAGCGCGAGGACAGTCGGGGCCTTTCAGGGATGAGAGGAAGACAAAACAGGCTGCATTTGTAAGACGGGAGCAGCTTGGAGGTGTGGGAGGCCTGGGGGTTCCAGCAGACACCCCGAGGTCTTGGGCGCCCGCATGGCGTCCCGCTGAGCACAGCGAGGCAGTCTGTGGGTTTTGCAAATCCTGCCCTGGGTCCTCAGGGGGGCCTCCGGAGGCCAGCTTCTCAGCTGGGATCAATCCCTGGCGTCACACATAACAGAGGAGGGAGGAAGGAAGAGTTGGGCGGCCTCTAGGACGAGGATTTACAGCTGGGAAGAAACAGGGTGTTTCTGGAAACGCGACGCTTTCAGCAGGCGGGAGGGGATTTAAAATCCGAGTCGGGGTCAAGTGCCCGTGCTCGGGAGCCTGGACGGAGGACTGGCTGGCTTCCGGCTCCGGGATCCTGGTCGGGGAGCGCGGTGCCCCATGAGCCCGCTCCCCACAGCCGCCTGGGGTCTCCCCGTTGGTAAGTTTCTGGGCTGAGTCATGGAGTGGCCTTCCGGGCTGCGTCCACGCCGCTTTCCAGCCGGGCTCCTTGGCCAGGGTGTCCTGAAGGCGAGCCTCCCCTTGACACCAGGGGACATCTCCTTGGGGCACAGAGGTGGCCTGTGAGTGTGCCCGGCAAGTTCCGTGATGCAGGGAAAGGGCACGGAGACGGCAGGCGCCCAGGGTGGGGGAACCGCCTTTTACGTGTGCACTCGATGAGGGGTTAGGGTCTAAATGTTGACCTGATGACCTGAGGCTCAGCCCCCATCCCGCTCCCCCAGCAAGCACAGATGCTATCACCATGTTTGGAGTAAGAACGTGCCGCTGTTGGTGGCCGCGGGGCTGTGCCCCACCGTGTGCCGACCGCTTGGAGGCAGAGGGCCATGCTCACCGGCGCGCCCCCAGCCCCCGTGCCCTGCATTTGGGGTGAGTTTTGGTCTCCGGGTCTGCAAAAGAGACCAGAGTGGGGTCCGGCTGCGCGCCCAGCTCCTCGGCATCCGGAGGAGGCTCCGACCCGCCTGGCACGGCCCCTGTCTGTGCGCAGCACCCGGGGGCGGCGTCTTTGCTGGGGCCTGGACCTCAGCTGGGCCCCGGGAGGGCCCCACACTCTTCCGGGGAACAGACACCCGGGCCATTCGGCCCAAAGTTGTTTGACTTAAAATAATACTGAAGACCCGATTGGGAGAGGCAGAGCGAGGAGACCGGCTCGGGCATGTCGCTATGGAAAGCGGGACAGAGGACACCTTGGGGAAAGCCTTGCGAGATCAGGCCCAGAAACAGTGCGGTGATGCCCGAGTGTGTACCAGGAGTGCGGGGTCCCCTGGAGGCCGCTCTGGCCACTGGACGCAGCACCCCAGGGGTCAGGGCGCCCTTGCTGACGGGGCCCCTTCGTCCACGGGCGCACCCTTGCATGTCAGCCGCGCCGCCGGCCTGTTTGTGGGCGCTGGGGGCGCCCCAGCTCGTAGGGAGCCGCAGGGCAGCGTGGGCAGCCTGCCCTCAGCCCTGTGCCCTCTGCTTGCCCGCCCGCAGGTGTGTATGAATGCAAGGAGAAGCGCGAGGACGTGAAGTCGGAGGACGAGGACGGGCAGACCAAGCTGAAGCAGAGGCGCAGCCGCACCAACTTCACGCTGGAGCAGCTCAACGAGCTGGAGCGGCTTTTCGACGAGACCCACTACCCGGACGCCTTCATGCGCGAGGAGCTCAGCCAGCGCCTGGGGCTCTCGGAGGCGCGCGTGCAGGTAGGAGCGCGGGGAGGCCCCGCCAGCCTAGGCCTGGAGCGCGCCGCCGCCGCCCGGGGCTGCAGGCCCCTTCCCGGGAGCGCAGGGGGCAGCCCCGCCAGCGGGTGCTCCCCAGCCCGGAGGCCCCTTCCCGGGAGCGCAGGGGGTAGCCCCGCCAGCGCGTGCTCCGCAGCCCGGAGGCCCCTTCCCGGGAGCGCAGGGGGCAGCCCCGCCAGCGCGTGCTCCCCAGCCCGGAGGCCCCTTCCCGGGAGCGGAAAGGGCAGCTCCGCCAGCGGGTGCTCCGCAGCCCGGAGGCCCCTTCCCGGGAGCGCAGGGGGCAGCCCCGCCAGCGGGTGCTCCCCAGCCCGGAGGCCCCTACCCGGGAGCGCAGGGGGCAGCCCCGCCAGCGCGTGCTCCGCAGCCCGGAGGCCCCTTCCCGGGAGCGGAAAGGGCAGCTCCGCCAGCGGGTGCTCCGCAGCCCGGAGGCCCCTTCCCGGGAGCGCAGGGGGCAGCCCCGCCAGCGGGTGCTCCCCAGCCCGGAGGCCCCTACCCGGGAGCGCAGGGGGCAGCCCCGCCAGCGCGTGCTCCCCAGCCCGGAGGCCCCTACCCGGGAGCCCAGGGGGGCCGGGAGCGCGCCGGCCCGGGGCCTGGCGGAGGTGCCTGGGGCCCTCGCACGCGGGTGGCTCGGCTCGGCTCGCGCGAAGGGCGAGGGCCCACCCGGAGCGGCTGGCCCGGCGTCGGGATGTGTCCTCACCTCTTTCCGCTGCTTCTGCTCCCTCCCCTCCCCCCTGCCCAGGCCCTCAGCCCCCTCCCCTCCCGCCCGTGGGAGGGGAGGCGAGGTGGGGGGGGGAGCCGCGCACACCGGGCATCTTGATGAGCGGCTGCGGCCCGCGCGGGGCCGGATTAGCCGGGGCGCGGCGGGCGGAGGGGGGCGCGCGGGGCGGGGGCGCATGAATTCCTGATGCCCCATCTGGCGAGCCCCTGTCTGCGGGGCCCTGGGCGTGCGCCGCACGTGCGGAGGGGACGCGCTGGGCAGCCTTTCCGGGGCACTACAGACGCCAAGTTACATTTATTAAGGCGTTTCTGGGGAGGGGGGGACGGGGGGACGGGGGTGTTGGCAAACATCCGCTTCCAACTCGCCTTCCCCGCGTTGTGCCCTCGCGGGGGGACCCCGGGAGGTCGGGCCTGCAGCCTTCCCGTCCTTTCCCTCAAGGCTCTGAGCAGGACAGCAGCGCCCGCCCCAGAAGGGAAGGGAGTCCGCATCCTCCGGGCTCTGGGGACCGGTTTTAAATAAATGGAATTAATGTTGCCGAGCGGGGACCAGGAGTGCGCGACAAGCGCCGCGCTTTGGTGTAGACGATGGACACACTGCGACTCCGCTGTCGTCCCCCCGCAGCCACCCCGAATGCACTTGCGAACGGAAGGCACAAACGTGTTTGACGAGATCTTTCATTTGAGTTTTTATTATTAGTATTTTTTATTATTGTTGTTATTTCGGTCCCCATCGCGCTGCACCTAGAGGAGTGGGCGCCCTGGCCTAGGCTTTCCGAGGTCGCCTCGCAACCTCCTGCAGCTCCTGTCCGCAGAGGTGGCACCCGGGCCGCTGGCCAGTCTCTCCCTGGGGGTCCGGACTGTGGCCCCGGCGCCCAGGCCACGGAGGCTGAGGGTGGCTCTCCCGCCGGCCGCGTTCTCGGGGAAGATAGATGGGGCCGCGGCATATAAATTAATGAAAAGATTAAACTTTCGCTGAAGGGGACATCACCTTTTATGTCATCTCCCGGTGTCTCTCTGCCTGGGATCTGTAATATCTCCCAGGCCTTGATGTACTGTTTCTATAAAAATAAATTACTTCTAATTTAATTGTACACTATTTCTTTCAGCAGTCTATTACGGACTAACACCTTAGCGGGAGCGACCGGAGTGGCAGGAAATTGGTTCTTGGGTGCTCGCCGGTCTCCAGAAAGCCCTAAAATCAAAGCGGGGGTGGTGGCCCTGGCGGCGGGGAGGGCGGCGCGGGGATGGGAGGGGACACGAGGCGGTGGCGATCCGTCCAGGGCCGAATTAAAATTTAACGACTGTAAATAATAATAAAAACAAACATGGGAATCGCACAGAAGGAATCATTTCTCCGCCGGCCACGGGGAAGGCGGTCGCCGGGGTAAAGGGAAGGCAGGGGCGCTCGTAAAAATCAATTAGTTAAAACGAATGGGTCAGGGCGCAGAAGGGGCGAGGGGGAGGGCGCCGGGGGGAGCGCCCCGCAGGCCGCAGGGGTGGGGGGCACCCGGGAGGACGCGTATTTTATTCCGGGCTCCGAGGCGGTGGGTAATCCTTTTCGGTACAGCCTGTCCCGCGTTGTTAAAGGATAGAGTTTCAATTTAGTGTGGAAATTTGCTGTAAATAAATTGGGGATCCTATGGAAGCTGGTCCTTATTAACCTTTTATTTTTAGTGTCGTACTGGCACCTCATATCACGCAGCTGTCAGGGTTATAATGGAAAGTTATGAGACCACAGTGAGGAGCAGGAGGTAATTTAATTACAACAAATATCTTTGGGTTTATGGCGCAGAGCTAAATTAAATGTCATTATTCACTGTCTGTAATGGGAATCAAAAAGAAATCAGATTACGGCATTTGTGAAAGGAATCACCGACCGGCCCTTAATGAAGATATAACCGCTTAACCAGTGTACTGCGCTTTACTTAGCATATTCGGGACTAATTGGAATTGATCGTGAATCACCCCAAGACTGATTTATTATCGCGGGACGCACTGGCTAATTCATCACTTTTACTCTTCATAATCTCACATAATCTCATTCCCCACCCTCACCTCCCCCCAACCCACCCACCGACCCCGCTGCTGCCGCGGCTGCTGCGAGAAGGAAAGGGAGTTTTCCTTTTCTGGATTTAAACAGGATTAGGATTCTTTCTCCCTCCTCCCTCCCGCCCCCCCAACAAAGGCGCCTCGCAGTGGGGGGGGGCACAGTTTGCTCCGCACGGGCCTCCTGGGTACCCCGGTTCCGACCCCCAGGAGAGGCAGGAGGTCAGGATGGGCGCAGAGGGGTCCCGTGCGACCGGCCCTGGGGTGATGTTGGCAGTGGCAGAGGAGGTAGGGGTGCGGGGAGTCGGGCGAGGAGGGATTCTGTGAGCTGGGGAGGGGAATGCCAGGCCGGAAGGGCTTGTGCACTGCGACCTGGATGGAAGGGAGGACGCTTTGGGGATTACTTTCCAGGGGATCATGCTAGAAGTTTTGCAAGCTCCCAGTAGCCTGCCTGGCGGGCTGAGCTTTGGAACCTTCTGGAAAGCTGGTTGTAACCGGCAGACGGTGGCTGAGCTTTGGAGAAAAAGCCGCCTCTTCCGAGTCTGGGGAGGAAAAGTTAAGGTTTCCTGCAGTCCCGGGTGCTTCCAAGCTCCCCGGGTGTGGTGAGGTTTCCCAAGGCGCCGAGGGGCTAGGATCTGGGGGTCAAGGGGAACCCCCTACCCTGCTTGGAGCTGTTGCCCGCTCAGGCTCAGGGCACCCCAGACACAGTGGCCCCAGGAAGCCTTTCTTTGTGTTAATTAGTGTTCCGCCATCGCGGGCGATTAGGGCGAGCGAGGGTGGCAGGAAAGCCGCCAAGGACAGAGCTTTAGGGGAAAGTCTGTGCCTGAGAATATGGACCGTGGGGCGTCTGGACACGGGGAGCCTGTGAGCCTGGCAGGCAGAGCGGAGGCTTAGGGGTGGGATCCTTGGCACCCAAACTGACTTGGGGACCGAGCTGAGCTGCGGAGGGTCCCACTGATGTCCTTTCTCCAAGAATTCGATTTTTTTTTTTTTTTAAGAGGGAGGCTGGGGCCCGAAGTTATTGGGTCTTTGTGAACCCAGAACATTCATGAGTCCTTAACAGGAACCGGGACCCTCCAGGCTTAGCAAGGAGGGCTTGGAGCTAGCGGGTGTTGGGGCAGTTTCCCCGGGAAGGAGCCGGATTGGGAGCTACTTATCACTCTGGGCGCCTGCTTCCCCGCGGCTAAGGTCGGGAGCAGGAAGCTCTGGCGCTCCCAGGGGCTGGCCCAGTGGAGGAGGGAATGCCCACACTGTGTGGAAAGTTCTGGAATACACCCTGCTACTCCAGTGTGCACTTCTTCCCTTGATATGGATGTAGGGGCTCCTCGCCTTGGGGCCTGGGCACGGCCACTTAGGGCCTGGCTAGGTTGCGGCTGCACCCTGGCGCCCGGGGGACCCCAGTGCGCCCCAGGGCGCGCGCACCCTCGCCGTCTACCATCCTGAGGGTAAAGCAGCCCGAGCTTCAGAGCCCCGCAGGCTCACGCGGCTGCGCGCCTCTCTCTGCTCTGTCCTCAGGTTTGGTTCCAGAACCGGAGAGCCAAGTGCCGCAAGCAGGAGAACCAGATGCATAAAGGTGCGAGCGGACGCTGGGAAGTGGGGGTGGGAGGGGTGCAGAGGCCGCCGGGGTGCCCGGCGCACCCAGGCGGCCCTCACGGCTCCTCTCTCCCCTTGCAGGCGTTATCCTGGGCACCGCCAGCCACCTGGACGCCTGCAGGGTGGCGCCCTACGTGAACATGGGCGCCCTGCGAATGCCTTTCCAACAGGTAGCCCGTCTTTCTTCCTTCTGAGGCGCGCGCGCAGGGGGCCGCCACCTCCCCGCCTCCCTGGCGGCCGCCTCACCCCCGGCTGCTCCCGCCCCCGCGGAAGAAAGGCTGCCGCTTTTACAAGGGGGCATTTATACACCCGTTGGCACGTATTAAAATCACGCTGTAAAACTCCAAGAGTCACCTTGGGGAGGGCCAGGATATAAACCCAAACAAAATTTTACAAAACTCAGAGTGAAAAAAAAAAATCCCACCCACCCAGGCTGCCTGGTTGGGGGTGGAGACGCGGGCCGCTCGCTGCTGCGCTTGGGTAGGCAGCGGCGCTGCGTAGACCCCCAACCCCCACCCAGGCGCAGCGTAGACCCCCAACCCCCACCGCCCGCGCCAAGGCCTCAAGTGGAGGAGTGTGCACCCCACTGTACCTGGGCCTGGCTCCCCACCTGGAGCTCCGGGAGCCCAGAGCAGGGACAGCCCTGCGTGCCCCTGGGGTGGCGAGGGTGTCACTGGGCTGCTTGGATGCAGCCACTGGTGCGCGCGCTGGAAGCTGCGTGCGGGAGGCGGAAGCCCCTGAGCGGAGTGCGCACAGCGCACGTGCTCCCTGCTTCGTCCCAGCGCAGAGCCGGTGCGCCCCGTGGAGGCCCCAACTTTGCAAGGGGGTGTGTGCGCACACCCGCTGGGGAGCAGGGGTTTTTGCTCCAAGGACCAGGCCCGGGTGCATATTTGGACCGGCGTTGTCCAGGGGCCTCTGCGGGTCAGCTAGGGTGTGGGTGGTGATGGTGGAGGCGGGGGTCAGTCAATACACACCTGAGACAACGGGTGCTGGAGCCTTGCGCGCTCCGACTCAAGTGCCCAAAGCCATAAGGGCGTCCAGCGCTCGGGACGTGGGGTCATGTGCCCCCTGGATTCAGAGGCGTCCCTGGGAAGGTGTGCAAGGGGAACCCAGACCCTGGTCGTGGACACGTCACAAGTGCGGAGAAGGGAGGCAGGGGTGGCAGGTGTAGACGGCGGCCCGGATGCTGGCGAGGACAGGGGTGTGTGCGCCAGCAGGGTGGGGGGCTGGGTGAGAGAGCTGGTCAGATTGCCCTGCTCTGCGTGTGCAAAGCAGCCAACAGCCCCCGCGCACTCTGGCGTCCTGAGGACAGTTGCACTCCCCCAGCCCTGCGGAGGGTGGGTGGTGGTTCCCGGGGTGCTGCGTGAGGGGGTCCAGGGCTCCCCGGAAAGGATCCCTTGGGGGGGGGACGCGCCCCGTGGCGCACCCGTCCTAACTGTGCCAAGTGTGCTCTCCCAGGTCCAGGCACAGCTGCAGCTGGAAGGCGTGGCGCACGCACACCCGCACCTGCACCCGCACCTGGCAGCGCACGCGCCTTACCTGATGTTCCCGCCGCCGCCCTTCGGGCTGCCCATAGCCTCGCTGGCCGAGTCCGCCTCGGCCGCCGCCGTCGTGGCCGCCGCCGCCAAGAGCAACAGCAAGAACTCCAGCATCGCAGACCTGCGGCTCAAGGCGCGCAAGCACGCCGAGGCCTTGGGGCTCTGACCCGCCGCGCGCCGCGCGCCCTGCCCCGGCCCCACCGCCCCGCCCGCGCTGCGTCCTGCACTCGACCCCTCCGCGCCCCCCGACGGCCGCACGGACGCCCTGGAGCGAGCGCGCGGCCTCCCTGCCCGGGGCAGCCCGGGGGCCCACCGCCGGCCGAGGGAGGGGGCCTTCCGGGACCTCAGGACCCCGCGGGACCCTCGCAGAGAGTGTGCGGGAGGCGGCAGGCGACGGTGACACCAGCCAGCCCGGCCCTGCGCCCGCCGCCTGTGCGTCCTGGCCCCGCACGCCCAGGGGAGCCCCGCGCCTGCTCCTACCCTGTGCATGCGGCCTCCCACACCACACACCTTGGAAGAGCATAGAGTCTATGAAACTAGAGATCTGGGGCTGGTCTCCGCTCAAGATGCCAATTCTTGGTTTGCCAACACTTTTATTCACTGCCACGATGTCGCTTCCATCCCGGGAGGGCGTGGAGGACGGGTCTGGATTCCAGAGTGGACTTGCGCCCGCCAGGCCGGGGGCCGTGCTCTGCAGCAATAAGGAAACGCATCTGCCGACCTGACCTGACCTGACCTGACCTCGGGACAAGGTGGGGGAGGGGGCGGGGGGCAGCTGCATCTCCCACCTTGTGACCGCTTTTATTTTTTCCGGGGGGGGTGGGTGGGCTGGGGTGGACCTGTACCAGAGCGAGCACGGTCTTCACGCACACGTTTGGCCCCAAAGCAAGTTTAGAATTCCTTGTGCCATAGAACCAGGCGACTTTATAACTTTTTCCAATATTTGATTCCTGAATTGACTTTATTTTATTTTTTTTTTTTTTGCTGTTCTACAGAATTCAGACGCAGATACGTTGCATAGAGACACAGGGGCGCGTGGTTTTAAGGTGTAATACTGATGCAGCATTAACTTTAGTGAAATGCAACTAAGTGCAGTAAAGTGCAATACTGTAAATGTTATAGATTTAAAAAAAAAAAAAAGAAATGAAGAAAGAATAGCCGTGCACTCTTGACCCTGTCAGCTTCCGACTGGGAAGGGCATTACCTCTTCCGGCGCGCTGCGGGCCTGGCCGGTGGGCAGGGGGGCCCAGCGCCAAAGCGATGGGGGCGCCTGTGGGTGGTGGTGGGTGGGGCGAGTGTGCTCTGGTTCTGGGGGAACCCCAGTGTGTGGCAGGGGGTAAAAGTCGAAGCCGGGGCACCAGGATGTGCCGAGCCGCCCGACACCGGGGTCTCCGAGGCGCTGATAGGTTTTAGTAGCCGGTGGCCACTTGCAGGGCTGATTTCTCTTCTCCCTGCGACCTTCCCACGGCCCCTGCCCGTGCCCGCTCCGACTGGCTCTGCACCAAGGAGCCGCTGGCTCGCAAGGAAAGGCTCCTGGGACGGGGAACCAAAAGCCTTCACGGCCCCCCGTTGGGCACCGGGCTTTGGGCAACGTGCTCGGCACATGCTGTGCGGGGCCTCGGGGCTGTGGCCGCGCCGGGCTTGTCTACCTCGATCGACCGGGCGCCTGTCTCTTTGCCTTACTCACCGAGGCCTGCCCGCACGGACGCCGCGAGGAGTCCCCAGCCGCCCTCCCGCCTCCGCGCACCCCCCTTGCACGCCCGTGTGCCCCCGGGTGCCCCCACCCGGCCCCGGCCGTTGGGGAGCTCCACGTGCCCACCCTCGTCCCCAAAGAGGTCTCCATCTTTCCAGATCCGGCGTTGCCGATGTTCTTTCCTGATCCATGAACTTTGCTATTTGTTTCCAAGAAAAAAACAAACAAACAAAAAAATCTTTTTTTCTTTTTCTTTTTCTTTTCTTTTTTTTTTTTTTCTTTTTTCTTTTTGCCTTTCCTTGTAAGGAAACATGTTCCACCTCTGACGGAGCTGAAGTGTGCATCCATGTGGACGTGTCTCGTGTGTGTCTCATCCGAAACCCTACACAAACCAAAAGCCTCCTTCGGCTTTTTTCTTTTTTAATTTTAGTAATGCTCTACTATAACCGAAAGGCAAGAAGAAAGCCAAGTCGGTATTTTTAAATCACGTGCAACTTTTATTCTAGTTTATTATTATAATTTTTTTCACCCAGGCATTAATGGCATTAGCGTGTTAGCCTCATACGTGCAGTTTTGCTTTTTACACGGCTGTGAATTAAAAAAAAAAAAAAAGGAAGAAGAAGAAGAAAAAGAAGATCCTATAAATGAGCTGGATTTTTCCTTTACACGCACACAACACCTTTCGAATCCTTGAAAGCTAACGGCGTTCGTCCTAAAAGGCAACCCTTGGCAAAGGTTGCAGGTACAAGGCGTCCATCCCTGGTTTGTTTTCTGTGTGTGTGTGTGGTTCCCCCCCCCCCCAAAAAAAGCGACTAATAATTTTTAATCGAAACGTAGTCCTCATAAACCACTCCCTGTGCAACGGAAAACTCACTCCACGGAAGCACAAGGCCACGGGGTTTGATCTTGGCAGAAAATCGGGAGATTTGAAAGCAGGGCCGCCGGCCCCTGGCTGCGCTGGGCGTTCTGGTGGGTGAGACCTGCTGGGTGGTGGGTGGGGGTGGGCTCACCGAATGCTTGTTCTTGCTTTTTTTTTTTCTTTCTCTCTTTGGTCTGATTTAACATGGAAAGTGCGCCAGGTATACGCCTCACCAATGGGGACCCTCCCGCTCCCCCCCCCAAAAAGGAGAAGCATCACAGCAAATGTAAGGGTGGCAGGTGCTGCGGGGCGGGCTGGCGTCGCGCTCCGGTGCCGGGGAACCTTGCGCGCGCGAATCCAGCCTCTTGTTTCTCCGCGAAAGTCCAAGAGCGTCGGGTATGGGATTGTCCGAGGAGCTGGGGTCCGCTGTGGGCCTCTGCAGCTCCGCGCTGTTTGCTTCGGGGATGCAGGCGACGCCTGCAATGGGATGCGTGTGGCTCGTGGCTCGCCAGCCCATCACCCTGGGGCCCGCGCATTGTGTCCACCTGTGCGCCCTCCTGTACGCCTCCGTATGCGCCCCCGTGCGCGCCCCCCTGTGCGCCCCCCGTGCGCGCCCCCCTGTGCGCCGGCCTGTGCGCCCGCCTGGGGGCGCGGAGCTGCCACGGGGCCCCCCAGGGCGTGAGAAATTAAATTCAGGGGCGCGGTGGGTGCTTTGTGTGCCAAACGAGATCTGTTTCTTGCAAAGTCATTCACGGTGCGCCCCACGAGGGAGCCGTCGCGGTGAGCGATGCGGCCTGGAACGTGCGCGGCGCAGGGGTCGAGGCCGGAGGCTTCCGTCGGGGTCCACGGGCGCGTCCATGCGCGCGGGTTGAGCTGCGGGCGAGTTCTCGCAGGCGCCGCACGAGGACTTGTGGTCGCCAGGGCGCGTCGAGCCCCCGACGCCTTTTCGTGTTCTCTGGAACCCTCTTGGGAGGGCCGTGGCCCGGCTTGGCAGCAACGCGTTCTCGGGGAAATGCCATTGCTCCCTTTTTGGTGTCTCTTGGGGACGGATGCGCGTGTTGCCTCCTTCCGTGGTGGGCGGTCGTGTCCTCGGGGAGGGCAGTGGCGTTGCGGGACCGCGTGCAAGGCCCGTGCCCTGGGCAGGTGTCTAAGTTGTGCACACTTGGAGCAGCTGTGCCTCCCACACCCGCTGGGAATCAGAGGCACCGCGTCCTGTCGAAGGAACGGGGATGCCCTGCAGGTGCCAGCTGCATAGGGACCCTGCACGGCGGCTTGCGTAGCCCTCGCTGAGCCGAGGACAGGGCCGCATGCGGTGCCAGATGGCCCGCACCCCGGGTACACCATCCAGAAGGTGTGTCCCCAAAATTGCAGCGTCCGCCCCCTGAGTGCATCGCACACCGCATGTCGCCCGTGCGCCTTCGGAGCCTCAGATGCTCCACGGCCTCCCCCCACCCACAGCAGGTGCAGGGAACGTGTCGCACCCACCCTCCGCCCATGCTCCCGTCCCTGCCCTGCAACCACCTGGCTGCAGTCTCAGCTGCACCCCGTGCACCTGGGGTGCACGCTCTCTGCGCGAGCCTTGGTTTCAGGAGTGAGCTGGTTTGCACGCTCCGCCACGAGCACCTGTGGTCTGTGCTGCGGGCACGGGGGTGCGCGGTGGGGGGCACATCGGGATGTTTCAACAGGAAGCAGTAGAGATATTAAGCAGCCACGTCCGAGCTCGTGGCCACCCCACGACCCCGAGGGAAAATAATAAATCTCAGCCTCCTCTGCTCCTATACTTGGCTTCCGACCTGATAGTTTAATTCTTTTCCAACTACAAGCAAAGGCGGGGGGGGGGACCCCTTCTCACTGAGAGTTTTCCCCTGGGGAGCACATTGCAGACTCTCCACTGACTACAATGACATAAATTCTTGAGGCACTTTGCTCCTTTTACGAGTTTGGGAGGTCGCGGCGGGGGAGGGCGTGACAGTCGACACGTTGGACGTTTTTTTCTTAAAAAAAAAAAAAAGAAATTTAATAATAATGAAATGAAAATAAAACTGGTGCCTAATTTATTAAAAATTAGCTTAGGAGTATGCTGGTTTTTCGATACACGTGAAAACTTGATGCAATTTATAAATGTTTTATTGAAATTTGATATTTAACGAGGAATCGGTTGAGGAATGTAGAGAATATCGGGTTTCAAAGCTATGAAGCGTGCTATTTATTTGAAAGGTGATAGTTGGACAACCGAGCCCCGTTGTAGGTAGAGGTTCCCATCAGAGAGAGAGAAAGAGAGAGAGAGAGAGAGAGGCCCGGTTCTCTGCTTCTTGATACTGGATGTATGTGGATGTGTTATTTATTTTTTTTCCTTTTGGTTGAAAGTTCATAAATATGTGCTATTTTAATTATGTTGAGTGTAAATTTGACATTGCCTTGCATTTATTTTTATATTTTTAAAGCCTGTTGCTTTATTTCCCCGCCCCCGCCTCCTTGCCGACCCCAATTTATGAGCAGCCAGTATGATTTACGGCTCGGCAACAGTGTTTGGGTTATGCATACAAGGTGTGTCTGGACCTACAGACGTTTTCAGGGATTGCTCCAACGACGCGGAATAACACACGCTTTTCCCAAACCCGTGGTCTCTAAAAACCCGTATCCCTCTGCTTCTCGTTGGGGGGTGGGGGGCGCAGGGGGGGGGGGAAACACCCTGGAGGTTTTTTTGGCCACGCTTTGCAGGTTCGTCACACGAAAATGCCCTCCTGTTTAGTTGTAGTCACAAAGTGTATTTTGTCAAACCATATAGTATGAATGTACATCTTGTAAAACGGAGATATAAATAAACTTATAAATATTTGTATTCAAGTGTTAAAAAAAATTCTCACCTCTCCCTCCCCCCGCCCCCACCACCCACCTTCCACTCCGCCCCCCAAGGGGTCGAGTGCAAGACGCGGGCGTGTTTCGGTGCCTCGGCTGAGCCTACAGGGCCGTCTTCCCGGCCGCACAAGAGCGTGTGCGTGGTTTCCTGGCGGGCGTCCGGCTGCGCTTTTCTGGGGCCTCTGACTTCTGCTCCTGAAACCACCACCCGCTTTCCGGCTTTTTACCCATCTCGGTCCACATCCTCCCAGAACGTGGGGAAGGGAAGACAAAAACCCTATTTCGAATGGACCCAGCCTTTCGGGATGACGGCGCAGGCTTTTCCAAGAAGCCCGAGCACCTTAGTTTCGACTTTTCCATTAAAAAAAAAAAATTATTTTTTCTTTCTTTCTCTTTTTTTTTTTCCTTCCCCCTTGGTCAGTGTATACGGATTCTCCACCTCAGCATTGCAGTGATGATTGAGTCATTTTGGAAAAAGAAAAAAAAAAAAGTAATAAATGGGAGAAAAAAATCAACTTTTCACAACGAGAACATTTTTTGGCATGTGCTTTTTATCTCTTTATGTAAAGGAAAGTTAATGACCTGATTTAGCCACTCTGACGGCTTCCCGGCTTCGATAAAAACCACATGTGCGGGAAACGCGGGCCGGGCGGGCATGGAATGGATGCAGCCACCCGAGGGGCGCTCGTACTGTGGCAGGGAGGTCTGGGGGCGGCTGAGTATTCGTGGGGGGCGAGCCCACCGACGGGTGGGCACTGACCGCAGGCCCCAGGTGCGTGCCCTACAGGGTGCTGCCTTCCTGCGGGATCTCCTCTTCCAGCCTCGGAGGGGGTTTTGAACAACCTGCCCGTTTGCTGCGGAGCGTCCAGCCTGAGATTTCCTGTTTCCTCTACGACCTGCGTGACCCGTGTGACCTGCATGTCACAAAACGGGTCAATGCCCAGGGCTCCCTTCCGCAAACCCGTTGGTGTCCTTGCAGGAAGGAAGGAAGGACGTGGTCTTTGCCTGGTGCCCACGACGAGGACCTGGGTCACTTGACACAAGGGCACGATCACTCCTGAAGGCCGGTGTGACCTGTGGGTGGCCCCGGGGTGTGGCCTCTGACGGGTTTCGGATGCCCGTCTCTGCCATCCCAACCCCGGGCTTCCAGAAAGCTCTGGCATCCTTTTTTGCACTTAAATGCAGCCCATGTGGGTACTTGCGGACTCCCCTTGTGTCCTCCGTGCACACGTAGTCAGAGCCGTTATTTTAGGGTGAAAAGAACCATAAAGGTCCGTCTTCGTGCAGCAAATTGGTTACTATTGTTTAACACTGTTTAGGAGACAGTTTTCCCTTTGACACAGTGTCCAACTGTTGCCAGTTGTAGCTAATTCGTTTCAAAAGAGACGCAGCCTGGCTCTCTCGGTCTTCAAGACGTTCCTGGCACACGCCGAACCTAAAACGTAACTCTCTCGGCCTCGATTCTCTTTGATTTATTAGTTTTCTTTTTTTCTTTTCTTTTTTTTTTTTTGTGGGTTGTGCTGCAGACCCTTGCTAACGTAGAACATAGTAGTTTTTTCCAAAAAAAAAATCATTTTAATTTGCACACACGGTCACACCTACAGAAAGAACGGGGCCGGGAATTTCCAGATAACGGTTTCCTACGGCCAGTTCCGAAATCCCTAAATTGGACACGAAAGCACACTGACGTTGCCTCCCGCAGACGTGTTTTCTTTTCCAGACTTCTGAGGCTTCTGCTGGGGCGTCTGACTTTCATATTCAATCATAGGAAGCGTAGGGAATGGAGGGAAAAAAAAATGCAGAGAAAGCAAAACCGCGAACTGGCCGGCGCGTACATTGTACAGACACACACACAAAGAGAGATGAGCTCTGCGAGTCGTGCACGGGGCAGTTGTCACGGAAAATCCGTGTGTTTGAGATTCCCCACGCGATCTAAGCTCAAAACGAGACAGATCCAGGAAAACTCGCGTTGGTCATCGACACGAAGTCGCCTTGCTTTCCAATGCTGCAGAGTTAAAAAAAAAAGTTAATTTCTTTCGTTTAAACGTTAAGATGCTTAGAATAAAAATGCTGAGTGTATATTGCCAAATCTTATTAGTTTCCGCAAAAACACACAGGGGTTTTGCTATGGTTCGTCTGTTTTTTTTTTTTTTTTTCCCACCGCACTTGATTGAACTTGTGAAGCTTTTCCCTTCCCGTATCTCTGTGTACGTCGTTTACCTAAAGTCAGGGAGAAGGAGCGTAAAATTTTAAATTAATTGGACCTCACCTCCTTCCCTGAGCCGTTTGGGACGGAATCTGCAGTTCTTTTTGTAGAGACTCCACGGGATGCAGACACAATAAACATGTGTTGTAAAGTTTGCTCCTGGGCCAGCTCCTCGATTAGTGTTTTTGCTTTGAGATGTAAGTGTTATCGTGTGCTAAACACATCAAAGGACGCCGAGCGCAGCGGTCCGTCTGCCTCTAAAATTAAAAAAACGCCCAAGACGAATCTGCCGCTGTTTAAGCAGCCATGACGTGCTTGCAGTCGTCGGTAGAAATGTGTGGCGTAGAGGACGGGATCCAAGACCTGCCCTCCGGCCACGGGACGGCCATGCAGATACCAAGCAGGGCTGCGGTGTGCGTGTGCTGCACGGACCCACTGGGGCAGAGGACGCGTTTTCTACGTGGCGGTGGACACGCGCTTATGGGTCCCTCGGAGGACAATTCGTCCTTGTGAGTCCGGACAGGTGTGTGCCCTCTCAACGGTTGAGGTGAGGCCTCCACACCCCACGCAGAGCCCTACCTTTGTTCCCTATTCTTAGGATCAGGACATGCCAGGTGAAGCAGGATGTCCTTTTACGGGGTTGCTCCGCTGCAGGGAGCCAAGGGTCCACGTCTTGCAGGACCGGGAGGGCTGTCTGGCCCGTGGGGGCACAGATGCCTTGAGGACACCCTGTGCTTTTTTTTTTTTTTTTTTTTTGGTCCCAGACTAGTGGATTGAAAGGTTACGTTGCACGGTGTGTGCCGTGCATGATCCACGGATGGTCCCAGGGAGATGCCCCAAGTGCCCTCTTTCTGCATGAGTCTCCGTTCATCCGAAAACATAACACACTCAGATGTAAGAAGAGTTGCACAATGGTCGGGAACCACGCAGTAGTGTGCCCACGCACACTGGGACCATTTAACCCACTGAAATTACATTGTATATTCAGGAGGTCAAATGGAGCGTGACCGCACGCTCTGCTCCATTTGTTTGACGACTGAGGTCCCCTTCACGGCGGAAGGCCCGCGCACGTAGTGACTGTGGCAATTACTCGTGAAATCCCCGCCATCGAGGTGGGTCCACGTAGCGAACTAGAAGCTCAGGTCTGGAGGCCGCGACTGCACGTGTCCATCACCATGTTAACCGCACGCTAATGAGAGGAAGCCAACCTAACGCATTTAGCGTCGCTATTCCGGACGTTGCTGGTATTTGTCGCTCGGTTGGCGATTCTGGTTGCCAGCTACGTCCGGGGCAGCGTTTTGACATCCAGGTAGGGCCCTAAGGGGGCGTCGGGAGTGGTTCCTCTAGCCCCAGCTCACCGCGGCATCTGGGCAGGAGTACATAAGCAGACCCTAGATATGGATTATGGAATCTCGACGAGACCATCAGGAGCAAGACAGGTTTGCGCTGAGTTCGGAGACGCTGTTGGCCGAGCCTCTGCAACCACCACCAGCAGGCGCCTTCGTGTCCATCGCTCACTCTCCCGATTCCTTCTTCTCTTCCAACGTAGACTCCAACCAAACACAGCTGAGAGGGAGTTGAGCTCGAGTCCTGTAGGTCTCCGAAATATGGCACAGGACGAGGAAGGGGCTTGCTTTTTCCAGAACATCCTACTTACATCTACCGACCTTAGCATTTTGTGTGTGTCTGTGTGTGTGATTTTTTTTTTTATTATTACCGTTATTATCCAGGGGAGGGTCCCTCCTGCCTCTTCCAGCGTCTGGGGCCCTAGGCATCCCCGGGCTGGTGATCCCGTCCCTCCCGTCTCCTCTTCCATCATCACGTAGCTCCTCCTCTGTGTCTGTGTCTCCTCTTCTGTCTCTTAGAAGGACCCCTGTCATTGCATTTAGGGCCACCTCATCCAGGACACCTATCATGGGATTTAGGGCCACCCCAATCCAGGATGAGCACATCTCAGATCCTTCACTTCGTCCCATTTGCAAGTTCCCCATTTCCACACGAGGCCCCACTCTGCGACATCAGAACCCGGTATCTTCGAGGACTGTTATTCAAACTTTCACAGCTACCACGTTTCTTAGGGTTCCCAGCCCCGCGCGTGTGTGCACGATCCCAGGTCCCTAAGATTCGGGCTGGTCCTCAGAGCTGCTTCTTTCTGACCTGGGCTGAGCGAGCGCCTGGAAGGTGGAAGAGTGTGGTGATGAGTCACATCACATCTGAGATTTTCTCTCCTGGATCTGAGAAATTTGACAGGTATGACAGCGTCCAACACATGGTTAATTTCTGCCTAATAGATATTTCAGAAAAAGCCATAAAAAATGAACCACGGCCTACATGTATGTAAAATAGTTCTCCAAGTAAATATATATATTTGTGATATATGAATATATTAAATATTATATATTTTAGATATAATAAATATTAATACATAGACATTTACAATATATAAATATATTAAACAGCATATATTTGAAATATAATAAACATGCATAAAATATTAATATATTTATAATATATTAAATAAAACATATCATACATATTTATAACATATTAAATATGAGGCTTGAAAAATAAATATATACATATTTATGATGCATAAATATATCAAATATTATATAATATATATATTTCCTTGGAGAACACTTTTCAGAAAACGGAGTTAAAACTCTCTCAGGGACATGTCACTTTTTGTGTCCGGGGCACCTAAATATAGATTTCCCAAATGCATGACCTCAGGGAGAAATGGAACATATTGGATATTTATTTTCAACGTCTTGGCAGCCAGATCCTGAGCGGGACGCCTGGCTACTGCCAGCCTGGGGCTGACCCCCCCCAACCCCCTCACCCCCACATTAGGGCCCTCGTTTTATTTATTTTTATTTTTTTTGATAATAAATTTATTTTTTATTGGTGTTCAATTTGCCAACATACAGAATAACACCCAGTGCTCATCCCGTCAAGTAGGGCCCTCGTTTTAAAATCTTCCCGACGACACTTCACGCTGACACAAGGGTTGGGCCTGCCCGGGTGGGCATTTAAACTTCATCTGTCCTCAACTTCACGGCAACACTTTTGCTTTATGGCGTATCCTATTTCCGGATACGGATTCAGAAACGTGAGAGGCGTTCTCTGGCGTTATTGGAGAACCGTGCGCTAATGTGTGCTAATGACCTAACTAATTATATTCTCAGGCAGAAAGCCCTGCATCATCTTGTAAAACCTTTTTATGAATTTATTTTATTTTATTTTATTTTATTTTATTTTATTTTATTTTTTCATTTCTTTGCGGCAATATAACTCACCCAGCCCTGCGATTCACCTTTTTAAAGGGTAGGGTTCAGCGGTGCGACCGTCACCACCATCCCCATTCCGGGATATTGTCATCACGCCTCCTCCCCAAAACGAAGTCTGTACCCATGAAGCAGTCAATGTCAAGTCCTCCTATGTCTCGCCCCCCAAAATGTTCCTTTCAGTTAATCACTAATCGGCTTCCTGTTCTCACGGATTTTTCCTATTCTGGGTATTTGATATAAATGGCGCACGTCATCAGGTCTTATGTGTGTGGCTCCTGTCACTGAGCATCAGGTTCTCAAGATCCATCTGCGGGGTAGCAGGTGTCAGAGATCTGCTCCTCTGCATGGCTGAGTAATAGTCCCTGGTGTGCGGGATGGGTCCCATTCTCTTTATCCATTCATCACTTCACGGACACGTGGGTTGGGTTCACCCGTGGGTTGATTATGAATAATGCTTTTATTTAGGAGAGTTTGTACGGACATGATATTTCCGTCCCCTTGGTGTCTCCCGAGCCACAGGATGATGGGTTGTAAGTCAACTCTACCTTGAGCTTTTAAGGGGATTGACTGTTTTCCAAAATGACGGCACCATCTTACATTCCCATGAGCGATGGATGGGGTTTCCGATTTCTCTACATCTTTAGCGATGTTTCTTCTTCTTCTTCTTCTTCTTCTTCTTCTTCTTCTTCTTCTTCTTCTTCTTCTTCTTCATTTTATTTTATTTTTTTTGGATGACGTGCATCCTCGTGGTGTGAAGCAGCATCTTACTGGAGTTCGGATTAGAATTTCTGCACTGAATTATGACGCTGAGCAGGTTTTCATGTGCTTATCAGCAATTTGCATATGTTCTATGGAGAAACGTCTGTTCCATGAATCCTCGCCCCAATTTTCAGAAGGGTCATTAGGCCTTTTTGTCGTTGAATTGTTACGGTTCTTTATATATTCCGGATACAAGGCCCATATCAGAGATACGACTCGCAAGTATCATTTTGCATGCTGTGGGTTGTCTTTTCACCTTCTTGATAGTGTCCTTTGAAGCACAAAAATTTGGGGTATGGATGCAATCCAAAATTTTTTAATTTTAATTTTAATTGGTTTTGTTTTTTACTTATGCTTTTGGTGTCAGACCTAAGAAGCCACTGCTTAACCCAAAACCATAAAAAAAAAATACATGTATGCTTTCTTCCCAAGGGTTTTATAATTTTTGTTCTTACATTGTGGTGTTCATGTGTTCTCTGAGGCAGGGGTGCAACCTTACTGTTTTTCATGTCGAGGTACAGTTGTCCTGGCCCCACTGAATTGTCTTGACACCCTGTCGACCTTCAATGGACCGTAGTACATGGGTTTAATGGGGGATTCTCCATCGTGTTCCATTGGTCTGTATATATCACGTGCCAAAACCCACACAATCTTGATTACCACAGCTTTTTATTAAGTTCTGAAATGAGGAAGTTCCAGTCCTCCAATGTCGTGCAACTTTTTCAAGATTGTTGGCTCTCGCCATTTTTGGAAGAAATGATGAAGAGTTGGTGTTGGTTCCTTTAATATCGACTGGAACTCACCAGTGACACCACTTGGTGCTGGGTTTTTCTTTCACAGAAAAGTTTTTTTGTTTGTTTGTTTTTGTTTTTTTTTTTTGTTTTTTTTTGTTTGTTTGTTTGTTTTTGGTTACTAATTCAATCTCTTTATGTGTTACAGGTCTATTTAGGGTTTCTGTTTCTTCTAAAGTCAGTTCTCTTTTATTTATTCATGAGAGACACACAGAGAGGGAGAGACATAAGCTCAACCACTGAGCCACCCAGGTGCTCCTATTTTTAGCTTTTTAAAGATTTTATCCCTTATTTTGGAAGGGAAAGTGTAGAGGGAGAGAGAACATCTAGTGGACTCCCCCTGACTGCAGAACCCGATGCAGGGCTTGATCTTGTGACCCTGGGATCACGACCTGAGCTGAAACCAACAGTTGGACGCTTAACTGACTGAGCCACCCAGGTGCCCCAAAACTTAAAATTCGAGTTTAAATAGAAATTTAACACCTTAAACAATTTAAAAGCATTCATCCTTATCTGTAGGTATTGAGGACACGCTGTTTTCTCCACATCCTGACACTTGTAGATGTCTTTTGCAAGGCGAGTCTTTTCTGGGATGCACAGACTCGTGTACACGGGAGGAGGAGCACTTGCCTGGTTTCCAACCTTGAACACTTGAGAGGCCGTTTCTCGCCGGTGGCAAAGCCAGGGCATCGGCATTCCCTTCCAAGGAACATAGACGTGGTGAGAGCTTTCAGGTAGACCCCTACCATTCCCCAGCCCTCGTTGGCAGTCCTGCGTCTCCTGAGCAAATTCCCAATTCTCTTTATTCCGCACATTTGCTGAAACGGTTTCCGAACTTTCCCTGGGCTCATGATGAGGCACAGCGGATGGACTCTCTGCTGACATTGGTCACCTTGCCTTGGTTCCCTGCCTTCCTTGGGAAGTGGTGATGCTCTCACTGTTCTTTTCTGCCTTTGGGGCCCCTCAACGGGGGTTCTGGCACTTTCCTTCCAGGCACTTTGCAGTGGTTCCTGGACAAACCTTGGAGGCTGGCGTCATGGTGAATGGGATGCCCCACTCTTGGAAGGCATCCATGCTGGGGGTTTGGCACTCTGGGGTCGCCATCTTGAAATTGTCCATAATGTCATCATTGGGTGTTTTCCAAGGAAAGTGTGGTGGGATGATGGAGCATGGTGTGGGGACTTAGGACTGCAGCTCCCGAGGTGTCCCGTCCCCGTGCCTCTTGGGATGGGTTCTCTCCTGCCTGGTCCCTCACTCCCAACCCTGTGCACCTGCTGGAGGCCTTCAGCAGAGAGCCCGCCCTGGATGATTTCCAGCAAAGACACAGAACAGTTTCCCTGCCTCCTTTTTTTTGTTGTTCTTGCAAAGACACTATGCAGGTCAGAGCATCTCAAAACGCAGATGACACCATCCCGGGCCCAGGCAGCGGGCTGGCAGCACCACATCAGACCTTCAACTGTGTTTGCTGAATCAGTGTTTAGATCTGACACACAAGCACAGATTTCATAAGAGTTCAATGCTATAAAAAATAGAGTGAAAGGAAAAGAAAGGGAACTCAGATGGCGTTTTTCAGGTTTATCAGCTAAGCTTGTGTGTGTTCAACGTGGAAGAAAGCAAGTAGAAAGGTCACCGTGGACCCCGTGAGCCTTTCTGAGATTGCATTTCAGCGGACCATGTTTGCAGAGCCTGCACACGCGTGTTGGGCCTGCATGTTGCATCCATGAGTCATATGTTGTAAAACATCAGTTGTCCCGATACGATACGATATATTCTTCTGCTGAGTAATTGGGGGAACCATGAGCCGCTGATTGGGGGTCTGGCATTGATGTGAAGATGGGGAGGCATGGGGCAAAATCCCAGAGATGGGGAGAGAAAGAGACAGGGACAGAGAGATAGAGAGAGATGAAGAGAGACACGAGGACCCAGAGAAGAGAGAGATGCAAGAGGAGCATCAATAGGGTCATAACCGTGATGGAAAAATAATCACCCCGAAGCCCATCCTTCCCAGGAACCATCTGTTTCAATATTTCTACAGTCTTCACAGGCTTTGAACATGATTTTTACATACTTATAATAATACTTTATGCAATTTTTCTCCTTTCTTTCCCCACGTAGCCTATAAGCATGGGAGGCAGGGCACATTCATTTATGCTAAGAAATATGACTGCCAAATTGACACCAGGACTTGGAGCAGCCAATGTAAACATTCGTTCTTTCACGAGGAAACTCTACTGGTTAAAAAAAAAATGGTTCTAAAATACGGCTTAATGAGAGTGGAAAATCAAGTGAAGTGGGGGTGCCCACCGGGGCAGAGGCAGCAGAGCGGCATCAGTGGTGCATGGTGTGGGTTCTGGAAGAGGCTCGGAAATGGCGGATTAGTGCTTCTTTCCGCCTGATGGACACCTTCTGGACAACTGGGAATTTATGGTGACGTCGGGCAGAGACGGTTGGAAGCAGTCAAAATGGACTGAGCCAAAGTTGCGCGTGCGGGGTGGGCTGCACGGAGCGTTGCCTGTCTACTAGGCTACTGGGGCTGCCTTTGCAGAGCAGGAGCTCCCCTCCCACGGGGTTGCTGCCTAATATGTGTCATAGGGGTTTTGGAGATAAGCCCGCGTGCACACCCTCTGCACGCATGCACGTGCTGTCGATCCAGCCCGGGGTCCGTTCATTACATCGCCGGAGAAGTTGTTTTCAAGAGCATGTCTGGGGGCACCTGGGTGGCTCAGTGAAGCATTTGACCCTCGATTTTGGCTCAGGGTCGTGAGGTCAAGCTCTACACCAGGCTCCCTGCCCAACAAGGACTCTGCCTTTCTCCTCCTCCCGCTCTCTCGATTCTTCCACTTGCTAAATAAATAAATCTTACGACAACAACAAAGGCGTGTTCAGATGCTTCTGGTTCTTCCCGTGGACACGGGCCCGTCTCAAATGGGCACGTTCATCACCATGACTTCCTGTCCTGTCAACGTGGAAAACATTTGGCCACATTTATGGGATGAACATACCGCACACGATGAGGTCCTGGCCTTACCATTTTGTGGGTTGACTTGCGTTCCCCGGAAGATACGTTCGGGCCCTGCTCCTGTGGAACCTGTGAATGTGACCGTATCTGGGAACAGGGTCTTTGCAGATGAGATGAAGTGAAGGGAGTGAGATGAGCTCATCCTGCATCATATCTGGAAAGAGGGTCTTTACGGATCTGAGATGAGCTCGTCCTGGATGAGGTGGCCCTAACTCCATTGACACGTGTCCTTGTAAGAGATAGAAGAGGAGACGCAGGCACAGAAGAGGAGCCACATAATGATGAAGGCAGAGACGGCAGGGACGTGGCCACCAGCCCGGGGGCGCCTGGAGTCCCAGATGCTGGAAGAAGCAAGAAGGACCCTCCCTGGGGCCTCTGGACTTCAGTGGCCTTGTCCCACATGAGCCTCAGACTTCCAATCTGTAGAATTGTGATAAATTTGTATTATTTTAAGCCATGCAGTTTGTGCTAATTGTTGTAGCAGGTCCAGGACTCTCCTGCCCTGCCCTTCAGCTCTGGGAAGTTCAGATGGGCAGCTTTTCCCACTGGGGATGCTGTTGCCGCCCTGTCTTCCAGGAGACCGAGTCCCAGGAGGGAAACAATGCAGAGAGTCCCCGAGGTCCAGAGGAGCCACCACCCAGGAAGACGTGTGCGCCGTGCCTGTCTGGCTCAGTAGCAGCCCTGCTGCTCATGCATTTTTTATTCTGAAGGAGGAGAGTCGCAGAGAGGAGAGTTGAAAAGTCTCTCTTTACCCAGCAGAGAGGGAACGATGGGCTGGCCACGTACCGGACACATCTGAGGCCTCTGGCTGTGTTCAAATGATTCTGGTCGATAGGAATTGCAAGCTCTTTTTTTCTCCCCCCGTCAAGTCCTTTTCTCCTCTGTGTTTTTGAAATTGTACGAATTGAAGGCGGAAACTTAATCCTCGGAGTTTTGATCGCTGGAGAGTCCCGCCATCGCCGCCGCGGCGCGTCAGAGGCGGCCGCTGGTCAACATGTGGAGGGGAGTCTTTGAACGTGGGTCTCGGCCAAGCGTCGCCGGCAGAGCCCGCACCTCCCCGGTGCTTTGGAGGTGCAACGTCAGAGCCCGTCCTTCTCGGTGGATTCTTCACTGTGCGATCTCGGCGTTGCTTACTTTCCCGGGGAAACAGGAGCGGAAAATGGAAACGTTAGCTCGTGCATGTGCGTGCATGTGCATTTGTGGGTGAGAATGCACGTGCACACGTGTGTGTGCGGCGGCCGGCCTGCGTGTGGGAGACAGGCCGACTCCGGGAGATCCTGGCACTGGCTCTTTGGTAGCAGGGCTGACGGATGTGGTGAGAATTTGCACGTCTGAGTCCCTGCTACGGGGCAGGGGACATGCATAGTGGGCTGAAAGGGGGGTCCCCAAAGGATATATCCCGGCCTGGCCCCCGGAATCTCAGAACGTCACTTTATTTGCAAATAGGGTCTTTGAACCTCGTTAGGAACCTGCCGCTGGGGAAGCGGCTGAGATGACAAATATTTTATCAGGTCACACGTGCATTTGGGGATGCGCTGGCCGGCGCACAAGGACCCCTCGTGCAAGGTAGTTTTCTCTGCCTCCCGCTCGCAGACCTGACTTGGCCCTGCCCGGGGACAGCCCGCGTTCCCTGCCTGTGATCCATCTGTTTCTTCTTAAACCGGGTCTGACTGGAGTCTTTGTTGGTTTCGGGGTAAGTGATGAGTCATATTAGCGGCGGGATCCCAGGCGCCCGCGACGTGATTGGTGCAAAAGACGAATTTGAGGTCCCTCCCTCCCGTTTCCAACAATTCCTGAGCATCTCCGGACGCCCGCAACGCAGAGCTGGACGATTTGGGGGCTTTGGTTGGCGGGGAGGGGCATAGGGGCCTCGTGTGTAGGGTTGCAATGAACCCTCTGTGATCGCGGTTGATTTTGCTTTGAAAAGTTTCCGTCTCCAGGGGGTTTGAAAGGGACGCGGGTACATTTTATTTTTGGAGCTCACGCTTTCACGAGACCGGAGAGTCCTAATGAATAACACCTGCCACGTATTGTGTCTGCGGGAAGCGCAGCACCCCACCGAGCTGGGGTGTCGCACCCCCACCCGGGCCCTACATCCGGAGGGTGGTTGGAAGAAGACGTGGTGCTCCGTTGAAATGCAGAATTTAAGGTGGATTCCGCTGGCACGCGGTGCCCTGTTTGACGCACGCGACATCCTCCCCGGGTATCGGTATTGGTTTGTTCCTATAAGGTCGCGGATGAAGCCCCGCTGCTGAGGCTTGAGCCTGGGGTCCACGGCCTTCTTTCCTCGGCGGGAAGAACGAATGTGTTCACGTGCGATGACGGACACCTGACGAATGGATGCCACGCTGGGTGATGCTCGGGGGGCCCCGGGTTCCTATCTGCGGGCATTTAAGGCTGTGCGGTCGACGCTCATGGGCGCACGTAGCTCTGCGGTCCTTGCGGATGTGCATTTAGGGGCGCACGCCGTGGGGCCCCCGCTGCTAGGTCAGGGGTTTGGGGCGCGCAGGAATGCGTATGGCGCGACTGCTCTGGGCATTTACAGGGTTTGGGGGGCCGCCGTGGAGCTCAGGTAGGTTTGCGGACCTTGCAGATGTGCACTTAGGGGCGCGTGCCATGGGGATGCGCCCCAGGACCCCGCTGCTAAGCCGGGCGGATGGGGCGCGCAGGAATGCATATGGCGCGACCGCTCTGCGCATTTACACCGTCTGGGGGGGCTGCCGTTGAGCTCGGGTGAGTCTGCAGTCCTTGCAGATGTGCATTTAGGGGTGCGTGCCATGGGGACCCCGCAGTTAGGCAGGGCGGATGGGGCGCGCAGAAATGCATATGAACTACCGCTCTGCGCATTTACAGGGTCTAGGGGGCTGCCGTTGAGCTCAGGTCGGTCTGCGGTCCTTGCGGATGTGCATTTAGGGGCGCGTGCCATGGGGTTGTGCCATGGGACCCCGCAGCTAGGCCGGGCAGATGGGGCGCGCAGGAATGCACATAGCGCTGCCGCTCTGGGCATTTACAGTTTGGGGGGGCTGCCGTTGAGCTCGGGTGGGTCTGCGGTCCTTATGGATGTGCATGTAGGGGCGCGTGCCATGGGGACGCACCATGGGGCCCCCAGTGCTAGGCCGGGCGGATGGGGCGCGCAGGAATGCGTATGGCGCTGTCGCCCTGGGCGTTTACACGGTCTGCGGGGCTGCGGCTGCAGTGGGGCTTGCGGTGTGCGTGCGGGTGTCGGGCTCTGTGGGGCCTGCGCCGGGGCGGCCCCCCTGTTGCCGCAGGAGCACGTGCGGCCCGTGGAGGACGTGAAGAATCCAGCTGTGCCAGGTCAGTCCTGGGAGCCTCGTCCACCGTCGCAGCCTCCACACGTGGCGACATCCACTGCAGCTGGTTGGGGTCCAGGCCACGGTAGCCACGGCTGGCGACCCACACGCTCAGAGGGAGGCTCGGTGGCCTCGGGAGGCCTGAGGCGCAGCGCCGGGTCCCCGCAGAGCTGGGGCGGATAGTGGGGCGCTCATGTGCACCGTATGTCATGGGACCAGCACAGACCCGAGTCGGGCTCCCTGGTGACCGGTCTCGCTCATGGGGCAGGACATGCCAAGGCTTGGAGGTGACCCTTCCTGCCCCCCGGGGAGCCAAGGACGTGCTGAGGGAGGACGCCCGGCAAGACAAATGACCCCCGATGAGGACAACGTGCCGCTGCTGCTGCTGTGACGGGCGCATCCAGGAGAATCCAGGATTTTGGGGTGTTTCCTCCTTTCCAAGGAGGCAGTGGGTGGCTCGATCCCAGACCCCCCTTCCTGAGAGTCCCTGACTCGGTGGCTGCTGCTCCGTGGCTGAGTCCCCACTCCCCGCTCACCGCCCTGATGTCATTTCCCGGGTGTCCCCGCTGGTTCGATTACCCGGACGTCAGGACGCAGCGTCCCGCACTGGCGGTTCCTTGTGTCCTTGATTGTCCTTGATGCCCTTCCCGTGGACGTCCGTGTGGTCGCCATCCTTGGAGGCTGCTCCCATGTCACCTTCACAGCGATCGATGGCTCTGGGGTCCTCCGGGTCCCTCTGCAACCCCCTCACCGCACGTTCCCGATCCCTCGCTCTGCATCACTTCCCAGCATGGAGCTCAGATGGCAACAGGCCGTGTCACTTATTGGCTTATACTGACCGCTTCCCCCTCTCTCCGTCCGTCACCTGGAACAGGGGGCTCCAGGGGGCCGGGCTGGGTGCCGGGCACTGCGAAAGTTTGTTGAATGAATGCCAGATCGACCGACACATGGTGGTTGTGTGTGACCCTTCAGTCCCCAGCTCGGGTGATGGCCAGGTGTCCTCCACGGCCCCCAGGGGTCACTCCTTCCCACGTCCAGGCTGGGGCATGGGTGTCTCGGGGTGGGGGAGTGCAGTGAGGACCCTTAGGGACAAAAGAGGGGACCCTCTTTTTCAAAGACCCTTTCTTTCCTGGATGCTGACACCCACCCCCATGCACCTGCCTCTTGCCTGATCCCATTGTATGGAGGGAAACACACCTGGGAGCAGGTGTGCCCTCCTGCATCACTGCCTGCTCCCCGGACAGCGGCACGTGCAGACCGCTTCTCATTTTCCTCATTACCTTAGACTTTTCTAACTCCATGGAGCCGCCCATGGGCACCCCCGCGGAGCCCCGTGCCCCCTGCCGCCGTGATGTGGGCGCCGTCTACACAGCTGGAAGAGGGTTGTTCGTAAGCCCTGCATCTCTGGTCTGATTGGGGCACACATGACACTCACAGAGGAGCAGGGGGCACAGTGTTCGGTCCTGCGGGGTTGGGCCGTGAGCCGTCTTGAGCCTGGAGCCGGGTTGCACCCTGTGGGCACTTGCCCACCTCTTGCACGATGACAGCCTCCACGTGCTTCTTCTGTCACCGGGACCGACTGGATCTGGGGTTGGCCCAGGCTTGGGTGATGCTGGGCCACGGAGAAGACTGAGGGCCATGCACCCAGCACCCGGCACTTAGCGCCTAGCACTCTGTGGGGGGCTTGGGGCCACTCGCAGTCCCCAGACACAGTGATGGAAGGCAAGGGGGGAACCAGACAAGGGACGTGCTGGCTGCCCAGACATGAGAGGAGGGAACATCACATGGCGAGTGTTTAACCCCAGTGAGAAACGGACCGAAAACCCCCGTGTGTGCTCGTTCTTGCCAACGGTTGACATTTTTAAGAGGAGGTGGGGTTAGGGTTAGGACCCTGCTCCTTTCCCCAATCCTGGGGGGGCTGAGAACCCCTGGCCGCGTCTAAGGAGGCCAGGCATGGAGTGTCCACGCTGATGCGTGCAGGTGGGCCGTTGCATGCTCAGTACCTGCGGCTCCTGGTGGGGGAGGGCGACTCCCCTCCCTTCTGACCTGCTGACTCCCCCTGCACGAACCGAACCCCACACTTAGCGTTGGAGACACGGGGACGGGCACTTGGCATGCTGGGGTCACTTCGCCGTGGCCGGTTTCCCTGGAGCATTCCTTGTTTTGAACGCAGGAAGCCTCACCTTCCGGACCCCGTGAGTCCGGGGCAAACCAGGACGGTTGATCACCCTACTGGTGGGTTTTGTTTTGTTTTTTTTTGTTTGTTTTTTTTTTGGGTTTTGTTTTTTATTTTTCCCCTCCCCATGGTGCGTCTGACCCTCCGGGCCACGCATCCCTTCTGGGGTCCATCCCGTCATGCGTTTTACCTTCCTGGACTTTGCTAGATTAAAAATGCATCAGGACCGATTTCGATTTACCCGATGTTTCTCATAAACGCACCATTTCAGATTCCCGGGACCGCGATGCGCGTCTTGGACTGCGACTCGGAAGGCATCGCGTAGGGAGTAAGGAGGCCGCGCTTACCCACAAGAGCAAAGTCATCACTGCTTCACATTTTATTTTCCGTGTCCCCGTTCCTGTCAAATGGTCCGTTTGCAACGTGCTTTGCCGTTAGGTTTATGTGTCGTGGTTGAACAGCACAGGAACCACTGTCTCCCTCCGAATTACATTATTTTAAAGTCACCCTGAGCTCCGGAGGAAGATCGAGTGCGGGTGGGCCTGGCGCACGGGCATCCGGACACATCGGCGGCAGGGACTCTGCGTCCAGATACCCCGGCCTGCAATCCCCCTGGTGAACCATCCTCTGTGTTATTTAAGGGCGGACCCTGTGGTCGGAAAAGAGCACGGGGCCGCCTGCCGTTCCTTTTAGCCTCTCCCTGTTTCCAAGGAAGATGTGGTGGGACGGCGCCTGGAAGCTCCGAGTGTTAACAGCATCGAGTGTTTGTGGAGAGACTAGTGTGTTCCAGGCGCTGATCCGGGCACGGCGGCGAGTTGCAGCTGACCCACCCCCCATCTCCGGTGTGCATGGAGTGTCTGGGCAAGGGTCTGACAAGTACTGTGAGCGCGCAGTGCTGCAGGTGGGACGGGTAGAGGTGCCGCATGAGTGCGCGGTGCTGCTGGTGGAGTGGGACCGAGCACACTGCCAGGGCGCAGTGATACAGGTGGGGCGGGCCGAGGTGCCCGTGAGCGCGCAGTGCAGGTGGGGCGGGCCGAGGTGCCTGTGAGCGCGCAGTGCTGCAGGTGGAGTGGGTCCCAGCACACTGCCAGGGCGCAGTGATACAGGTGGGGCGGGCCGAGGTGCCCGTGAGCGCGCAGTGCAGGTGGGGCGGGCCGAGGTGCTCGTGAGCGCGCAGTGCTGCAGGTGGAGTGGAACCGAGCACACTGCCAGGGCGCAGTGATACAGGTGGGGCGGGCGGAGGTGCCCGTGAGCGCGCAGTGCAGGTGGGGCGGGCCAAGGTGCTCGTGAGCGCGCAGTGCTGCAGGTGGAGTGGAACCGAGCACACTGCCAGGGCGCAGTGCAGGTGGGGCGGGCGGAGGTGCCCGTGAGCGCGCAGTGCAGGTGGGGCACTAGAGGTGCGCGTGAGTGCGCAGTGCCGCAGGTGGGGCGGGCCGAGGTGCCCGTGAGCGCGCAGTGCAGGTGGGGCGGGTGGAGGTGCCTGTGAGCGCGCAGTGCCGCAGGTGGAGTGGGACCGAGCACACTGCCAGGGCGCAGTGATACAGGTGGGGCGGGCCGAGGTGCCCGTGAGCGCGCAGTGCAGGTGGGACGGGCCGAGGTGCCCGTGAGCGCGCAGTGCAGGTGGGGCGGGCCGAGGTGCCCGTGAGCGCGCAGTGCCGCAGGTGGAGTGGGACCGAGCACACTGCCAGGGCGCAGTGCAGGTGGGGCGGGTCGAGGTGCCCGTGAGCGCGCAGTGCAGGTGGGGCCGGTGGAGGTGCCTGTGAGCGCGCAGTGCTGCAGGTGGAGTGGAACCGAGCACACTGCCAGGGCGCAGTGCAGGTGGGGCGGGCGGAGGTGCCCGTGAGCGCGCAGTGCAGGTGGGGCGCTAGAGGTGCGCGTGAGTGCGCAGTGCCGCAGGTGGGGCGGGCCGAGGTGCCCGTGAGCGCGCAGTGCTGCAGGTGGGGCGGGACCAGGTGCCCCGTGAGCGCGCAGTGCAGGTGGGGCGGGTGGAGGTGCCCGTGAGCGCGCAGTGCAGGTGGGGCGGGACCCAGCACCCTGCCAGGGCGCAGTGCTGCAGGTGGGGCGGGCCGGGGCGCCTTGCGCGCACTCCGGGCTACAGGCTGCTGGGGGAGGGGGGGTACGCAGCAAGATGGGACTATACAGGCGATGGCCAGACGGTGCCGAGTACTGCAAGCACCTGGCTGTGTGCTCTCGTTGGGACAAGGCGTCGTCGAATCGCCCCTGCGTTGGGGGTGAACGAAAGTGGGTCCAAGGGAAGGACCCTCATCGACGGACACAGCCGCGTACAGATAAGGGAACTTCTTGGGACGTGGAGTCGCATCCGTGTAAGGGGCATGTGCCCGCCTTCACAGGAAGAGCACGGCTGCGTGCAAACGAGGAGCAAAGTCAAAAAGTTGGGCTGGTGTTTCTGCAGAAACGGGGAGCCCCTTCGGAGCCACCTTGGACGTGCCGGCTGAGGCTACCCGACAGCTCGCCCCCCTTCCCCATCCCCCGGCGTCTGGGGGAGTCTTCAGGACCACTTGTCATTAACCTTGACTGTATCTCGACCTTTCTACAGGAAGAAAAAAATCAGGCGGGGTAGAGGCGGTTCATGTTGGAAGAAGGGAAGATGCGCTGCCTCCGCAGCCCGTGCCCCGTGCACACCTTCCCCAGACCCCAGAGGACAAGGCTGACGAGGGAAACCGGGGAGCCTCCCGGGGGTGGGGGCGGCGGCTCTGATTTCCTGCCCTCACTTCAAAGGGGGCTCCGTCCTCCGGTGCTTTTGTGCCTGATTTCTTTTCCTGCTGGCGTCCCTTTGTTGGAGCGAACCTCAGTGCAAACCTGATATTAAAACACACAGAGGCTAATGCCAGGGAAAACACGCGCCCCTCCCGGTTTCGGAGGGGGGAAGAAAAAAACTCATAAGCGCGGCCATGCTTTTCTAATAAAAATTCATTAAGTAATGGTTATGAGGGATGAGGAGCGGCATGAAACAAAAGCACACCATCAAGCGGGCTCCTTTGAACTTTTCGCGCTGTGCACAAAGCCGACATCATCTGTGCCCGGCGCTGTCCCCGCCCCCACGGAGAGGGAGCGGGGGGCCGTCCCCCGTTCCTAGAAGCAGGTGGTCACGACAGCAACGCTCGCCTGGAAGCCCCACACAATGCTTTCTGCGTCTCCCGTGCTCGTGTGCGGCCTGCAAGGGCCAGGGCGCGGGGCACGGGCGCCAAACTCCCAGGTTTTGCTCCATGGAGCACTTGGGGGAGACTCTCCAAGGGCGCAGGCGCAGCTGAGCATCCATAGGACGTGGAACGAGGATGGGGGTGCCTATTTGAGGGTCCTGAGCCACCCCGCTCAATGCCTTGTAGTTGGGATGGGTGTTGAAGAGCAGGGGGATCGCTCTGCAAGATCTAAGGCCCGAGCAGAGCTCTCTGGGTATAGACGGGCAGCCGTGGAGGGCCCCCCTGTCCCGCCAGCTCTCCACGGGTCACGTGTCATCATTGCGTTGAGAAAGCGCTGCCTCGCACACCAGCTTCCCAGGCGGCTCGGCTCCTGCGAGGGTGAGGACAGCTGTGCTCCACAGTGCACGGGGGTCCTGGACACGCTTCGCCGGCATCCGAGCACCGTGCATGGGCGCAGACTCTCAACACTTCTTGTGGAAGCGAGGTGCACAGGGGCCCTCACGTTCACCACGTTCCCGGGACACCTCGAGGAGGCCGCAAGCTCACTGCCGGTGCTCTGCAAACACCACCTCTGTCTGGTTCCAGGATATTCTCGTCTGCCCAGTGCAGCTTTGCACCCGTGAAAATCTTCTGTGGCCTTTGCGATGCCCAGTTATGGATAACGGCTTTGTCTGAAATGAAGAAAGGTAGCATTGAGGGGGTGTGCGTGCATCAGGGTATGACACGCATTTATAAACATGTATGCACATATAAATACATAGAAATATATATGTACACGTGTAAATATATACACTCATAGATAATACATGTGTCTATAAATATACAAATATATGAGAAACGTATATAAAAGATGCATCTATAAATATATACATATGGGGATATATAAGAATTTACATATATGCATATATAAAAATATATATGTATAGGGACATAAAATACACATATATACACAGACACACATATAAATACACATATAAGATTGTATAACATATAAAACTCCGTACATATAAACATATAGACATATATAAATATATATTTAAAATATAAATATGCACAAACACCCCAAAAGCCCCCCATGCTCCCCTCTCCCCACGGAGGTGTGGGTTCGGGGTAAAGAAGGCTGGGAGCCACCCTGAGTGGGGACCCAGGGTCTGGGCAGGGGGGCAGGGGACCTCGTAGGGTCTCCGTGCTGAGAAACCGTGTAAAATGTAGACAGCAGGACCCAGGCACTGCGTGTGACCCCATTCAGATCTGGGTGTGGGCGGCCCCCAGCGCCCCGAGCCCCACTGCGCCGGCCTTAGCCCACGGTGCGTACTCGCCTGTTACCCATGCAGGAGCGGAGAGGTTTGCTTGCCCTCGGAGAACCATCTGCACGGGCGCTTGTTGAACTGGCCATGAGGTCCCCACGTGACCCCCGAGCGTCCGCAGGCGGGTGGGGGGACGCTGCCAGCTGTTAATGCCGGTGCTCTCAGTGGTCCTGTGGGCCCCGGAGACCACCAGTGGCGTATTGGAGGCCGAGAGGTGTTCCTGGGGAGGAAACTTCACCAAAGACACCCGCAGAGCATCCTTCTCTCTGCGTCAGGGATGCAGGCCACCGTGGATTTCCCCAGAGCACAGGGATGGACATGATGGGCATATTCATGTGGGAGCACCAATACCACCCCCTTCCGTCCTGTCTCCCCGGAGACCTCGCCCTCTGCCCTATAACACAGTAGCCCCGCCGTGGGTGTGTCCCACATATGCACTAAAAGGAACACAGGCATGAGGGCTCATCCGTGGTCTGGGCTCACGGTCAGGGCTTCCCAGTTCTTCTAACATCTGTGACCACATAAAGCACGTTCCTGAGGACGCAGCTGTTAGCTCTGACATGCCTCGGAGGCCGGGCACAGGTAACCCCGGGCACGGACTTCCCGCCGTGAGCCCCCGGAGGCCCAGCGCACGTGCTCAGCCATTTCTGCCCTTGCGCTCAGACCGACGGCACATGAGCACCTTCAGGGGGAACGGGGATCATTGAAAATCAATACCGTAATAACGGGGCACGGCACTGCCTCCCGTCTTCTTCCCGTGATAGCCAATTATGACCAGTTTACGAAAGTTGACAACTCGTGGCAAAATGAATCGTGTTAATAGCATCGGCTTCACGAGCGCCCATCCGTCTTGTAGGGTCTTCCTAGGAAGAGAGGTCTGAGTTCAAGGTGGCTAATGGGATCGTCACTCATCTGGGGACAGGCAGGATATTAGGGTTACCACCAGTCAGGTTCACACAGCCAAACGGATGGCTCCCCTCTCGGGGGGATGGATGCCCTGCTCTTAGGTCCTGGACCTCCCACACCTGAGCCCACCTTCCACGGAGCAGGGGGCTTGGCGCACACCTCCCCGGGAGATGCCGTATTATCAGCATTGCAGGACCCTCTCTGTAACGTGCTTTGGATGTGCAGGTGTGTGTAGGAGCCCCACAGGTGTGCAGATGTGTGTAGATGCCAGGAATGGGTACAGAAATCTGTCCATGCCCCGCAGGTGCGTGTAAATACCAGCACGCATGCAGATATCTGTACACGCCCAGCAAACGTACAATCACGTGTAGATGCACATGTACAAACATGTTTAGATCCCTCCCACGTGTCCCGACATCTGGAGATGCCCCACACGTGTGCAGGCTTCTGTAGATGCCCAGCACATGTGCGGATATCTGCAGATACCAAGCATGTGTGCAGATACCTGTAGACGCCGAGCACATGTGCAGACACGTGCACATGCCAAACACGTGTGCAGACACGTGTAGATGCCGAGGACATGTGCACACATGTATAGATGCCTCACATGTGTGCAGACACGTGTAGATGCCAAATACATGTGCAGACACGTGTAGATGCCCAGGACGTGTGCAGACACGTGTAGATGCCCAGCACCTTGTAGACATCTGTAGATGCCCCTCAAGTGTGCAGACACGTGTAGCCACTCTTCACGCGTGTACCTCTGTAATTCATGCTAAACGCAGCGTGCTGGGTGCAGAGGAGGAGACGTGTGGAAGAGGAAGACCCTGTGCCACACGAAGGTAACGGGCGCGGGGAGAGACAGCGGCCCTCCAGGGCATTCGGAGGCCGTGCAGGGGGCAAGAGTGTTTCCGGGTGTGCTGTCGAGGCTGGTGGGAGGCAGCTCACAGGCTGGTCGTATGATCAGGAAGGTTACGCCGGCTTCAGGCGCGACTGCAGGCGGCTGCGTTAACTGGGGTTTTCCAGAGAAGCAGACCCAGGAGGAGAGGCCCACGCAGATTGACTCCGAGGACTCGCCTCTTGCAGCACGGAGGCTGGAAAGCCTCAGGATCTGTGGCCCACAAGCTGGAGGCCCCGGGGACGATCAGCAGAACAGTTGAGGCCACGTCTGCAGGCTGGACGGCCACGGATGCTGGCGGCGTGAGTCCCAGTCTGAGGGCAGGAGGCGATGAGGTGAGGTGTCCCAGCACAAGCAGACAGGGCGAGGGACGGGGAAAAAAGAGGGGGCGAAGTCTTCCTTGTTTTGCTTCGATTCTCTTCAGGCCTTCAGCTGATTAGACGAGGCCCACCCGCACCAGGGAAGGCCACCTGCTTTACCCAGGGTGCACATGCAAGTGCGAATCCATCCAGAAATGCCCTCGAGGACACACTCCTCGGAGCTGTGCTTCCTGGGGGCGCCCTGCAGCCAGGCAGGCTGACCCCGCAGAACTCACAACCCCACCTGCAGAGCCCCGAGCGAGCACCGCCTGAGCCGTCGCAGCAGGCTCTGGGGGAGAGTGTCCGGGGGGCCAGTGGGAGCGTACGCAGGCCCCGTGGGGACATGCCTCACCCATCGCCCGGGTGCAAGCGACACCATGGGCAGGATGGTGTTCGGACGCAGAAGTGAGGGGAGCAGGTGTCACACGAGAACGGGGATTTATTTTATTTTATTTTAGCCGGAACAAGTCCTTTCTTTTGCGTATAGTTAATATAAGCTTTAACGTCCTCGATATCCAGGGACCACCTCTCGGAAGGGAGCCGTGTGTTTGCCACTCCAGGGGTCACCAGCCTACCTGCTGTTCCTGCCACTATGACCCCCCAGCCTCATGGTGGTGGGGGGGGGGCTTTGTGCCTTCCCGGCATCTGGCCGCCGCTTGTCCGGCTCTCGGAGGTTGTGCCCTGGACGCCGCGCCCCGGCTGCCGGTGGGTGGCTCATCCAGGTGCTGCGAGCGGCCTCCTCAGCGGGCAGATCCGGCGAGGTCCCCAAGGGGAATGGACTGAGCTGACGACGGGGGGAGGGACAGGTGTGAGCCTGCAGGTGTGAGTGTGTGCGGGAAGCATCGTGCATCTGGGCCGCGCAGAACCGCACACCCTGCCGGGGAGCACGCACAGCAAGGTGCATCCTGGGTGCTGCTCCGGAAGGACAGATGCTCTGCTTGCCCGGGAAGGACCAGTCCCCTGGGTGACCGTGGAATGTCCTGGAAGGCCAGGCAGGTTCTCTCAGCCCCAGTTAGGGAAGCGATGCCCAGGGAACCCGCCAGCTGTGATGGAGACGCTGCCGGGCGCAGCTAGCGAGGACATGGGGACCTGGTTCCTGCAAACACAGGCCACCCGATTCCTCCAAGAGCCGGGGGCGCTCCGGACAGCCTGCAGGTGGTGAGATGACCCCCTGGGGAGGCCCTGCAGGGCTCAGCTCTGGTTCAGGCTGCAGCGACGGAACCGCAAGGGTCAGAACTGCTCGCGGAGCCCCGTGCGCACCGCAGCCGTGGGCGCCCCGGCCCGTTCATGCGCCCCCCGCGCCTTCCCCGTGTGCGGGGTGAGGGGCACAGAGCGCGCCTGGGACGCACAGTCCTGAGGCGCTCCCGGACCCTGTCGGATTCACGCCGGCCGGCCGGGAGCGAGCGCAAAGGCGCGCTCGCATTTCCAAAGGGGAAAGCCCAGCGCGTTAGGCTGCGCCTGCCCTGCGGGACCATAAACCAGGCGTCCGGAGGCAGCGGCCGTCAAACGTGATAAACACCGCGGGGAGGGGGGGGTGGTTGGAACAGCCGGGCCCCCTGTGCGCCCTGCGGTGTAGACTGCGGGGGCAGGCGCGGGACGCAGCTGTGCGTCTGCATGAGCGCGCACGGGGTTTCCCCCGCGCCGGGTGGTTCCAGGCCCACGAGTCCCCGCCAACAAGCGCGTCGTTGTTTGCGCTTCGTGTTTCCTGCTTCCTCGGAAAGTGTGTCCGCGCGTGTGCACGCGTGTGCGCCCAGGCTGCGCCCTCTGCGTCCCCCGCCCGAGGCTCCGAGTTCACGCCTGTCAAGGCGCAGACCCGCGAGGGGCTCCCGGGAAGCCCCCGGAGCGCAAAGCTCCTGCGCGCCCTTGCGAGCGCTCCGGGGTGGCCCCGGGAAGACACAGCGCGTGGAGACCCTCCCTGGGGACGCGAGCGGCTGCCCGAGAGCTGGGACCTGGGCTGTGTCCATCCCGGGATGTTGATGTGCGAGGGAGGTCGCAGCTTCCCAGGGCGGGGCCGGGGGCAGAGGTCTCGGGTGTGGCCCGGGCAGCGCCGCGGGGCCACGGATGTCCGTGTGCAGCCTGTTACCTGCACACGGAGCGTCTGCACCTGCGGAGCTGGTCCCACAGCCACGGACGGATGCGCGGCTCCCACAGCGGACACTTGCTCCTCTTGGACCAGGACGTGTGTCCCCAGCGCCCAGAGAGCACCTGCTCCATGTCCTCGGCTCTCGGAGGGACGTTCTTACGCCCTCGGGCCTCCCATGCTGGGTCCTCGCAGGGTCATCTGAAGCCAGGGCTCCCCCATGCAGGACCTCACCCAACCTGCCAACTGGGTCGGTCCCCTGGCAGGTCCCCCCACGCCCAGTCTCTCCAGGTCCTCCCGTGGCGGCCTCTCCACGTTGGGCCTCGCTAGCCCCCCACGCCAGGCCTGCCCCGGTCCTTGCATGTCGGCAGGACAGGGGCCCCACCAGGGTCCATTGTGCAAGGACCTGAGCCTCATCCCGGGGCCCCCACCCGGACCGCGGGGAGGGGGGCAGTGGGCATACACATTGGTCCGGGTGAAGGCTCTCCAGCTCACGCTGATGACGCTCACAGCGGTTCAGTGCCGGTTGATGCGGACACACCTGCAGGATGGAGGCAGAGATGGGGAGACGGAGGGACACACAGAGACAGGGTCAGAGAGACGGCGCGAGCCCGCGTGGGGTCGGCCCCTCAGAGGCAAGAGCACACTGAGGAATCACCCCTGAGAGCCTGCGGGAAGAAGCGGATTGAGGTCTGGCCACCGCGTCCGTGTGCTGTCCCCGGGTCGGGACCGGAGAGGCGAGAAGTGAGGAGCAGGAACGGCCGCCCGAGGAGCCCCACGAGGTCCACGGCGACGTGCTTCCTTCGTCGCGGTGCAGCCCGCCACCTGCAGCCCTTGCACTCCTGCCTCAGTCCGACGTCCCGAGGCCAAGTCCTTGTCCACAAATGCAGATGTGCGTGTTCAAGGTGGCCTGGGGACGCTCTGTGCCCTGCTGGGTCAGGATGCACATCTTTGCGGCGCCCAGGCCCCTCTCCTGCAGGTTGGGGTGAGAGCCGCTGAAGGGACAGGCTGGTCTTGGTGGACGCTCCCTTCCAGACACTGCAGCTCGTCTCGCGGTGACGACGGTCATTTTAGCGATCGCGGTGACCGCAGCTTCTGCGGAAGGAACACGGGCATCGTCCTCCCGTCAGAGCGGCGTGCATGGGCCCCGTGTGGGGTGAGTAGGAGCTGGAGCAGGGAAAGTGGGCACCAAGGGGACTGAGCTGAGCCTCCCCTGTGCCCTGGGGTGACCAGCTGAGCCCCCGCGTGCAAGGAAAGCACACCCCGGAGTGTGCATGGAGAAGGGCCAAGGGCTCCGGAGGTCAAGCCACCTCCCACCCGGTCAGGGTTGCTGTGGGGCAGGTAGAGAGCAGGCTGGGGGGCTCAGGGGGCAAGAACCGGCCTTGGGGAGGGATGCAGGCTGCTGGCGTCCTCACGGGCCGGGAAGCAGGTGTGTCACAGAGCTGCCCGAGGTCTTGCACAGTGTGGCTCAGTCTAGGCCGCCACGCCTCGCCGCTGTGCCTTGGGGAGCCGTGGTGACCGTGGGGTCATCGGGTCTGAAATGAAACCCACAGGTGGCTGGGGACGCCCTCTGGGTTTCCAGACGTGGGCACAAGTGTCTGCTGAGCATGGCCCGGGTACCCAGCACGGCATGGGCACACACAGATGCCGGCCCCTGTTTGGGGTCCTTGTGGTGCCGTGGAGCAGGGCAGGGGTCGGAGGGGTCGCCTGGCAGCTCCAGGCCAGAGAAGCACAGGCTGCTCCAAAGCAGGGCTGGCCGTCGGCCGTAGGGACGGGGCGGGCCAGGCGGGGTGCCAGGTGGTGCCCTTGCCCTCACGGGTTACGGGAATTAGGACCAAATCCCTGCAGGATCTGCAGCTGCACGTGTTGCTCACGCTGCCAGCAGGGGTGCGAGCAAAGGGCCTGTGTTACCTTCGTACGAAGCCGAGTGTCCAGTGACATTGGCAGACACATGCACACCCCGAAACCTGCCGCACGGCGCCCTTACGCACGGGACGGGGCGTTCGGTTTGGGGGAAACACACGCCATTGTCATCATGTCCTGCCATCCCGTGCGACACCCCAGGGCCCATGTGCTGGGCGGACGTGAGCCTCGGCGGACCCCACAGGAGCCCCCAGACATCGCTGCCGCAGCCCCGGGGGACACGTCCCTCTTGACACGGGCTGTAAATTCTTCGTTACTCGGGTTCCGCTTGACTCTGGGTTTGATTAATTACGGAGGTGTTTGCAGAAGCCTTGGAGCGCGGGCCGCGGGCAATGATTTACAAAGTGCGTACACGCCATTTCCTTCAACAATTGTAAATTCACACCAAGGGGAGTCCTTCCAAGGAGAGAGCTGCTCGGCCCTTCTTGCGTTAAAACGGGTTTTAGCAGAAGCCCTGGGATCTCTTCCCGCGAGGGCGTTGGGCTCAGCACACATCCTGCCCCTTGATTCCATACGTGTCACTTTGCTTTTTTTTATTAATTCTTTTTTTTTTAATTTTGACACTGTGGCCGAGAGTGGGCGGTAAGAGCTGGTCGCATTTTGCAGGTGTGGCCGTGAAACGGGTGCGAGCCAGGTTCCAAATCGTCGCACTTTCTCTTGCACGTGTGCACGGACGTGAAGGACCGTGAGGGTGGCCGCCGGCATCACGTGGCCTCTCCGCGTCCTTTAGGGACGTCTCCGGGGTGCTGTGGCCGGTTCCCGGGGCCCGGCGCGTCGCCTTCTCCGGACGAGGCTGTTAACGCTGCTGCAGGCGGGTGCCGGGCGGGGGGGGGGAGCGGGGTGACTCCAGAATGGATCTTCTCTGCCCGCATCACAAGGCGCCCTAATGAAATGAGTTTTATTCAAAGGCCGGGGCTGGTAATGCTCCCGGAAAACAAGATGAATGGAACAGGTCCGCCAGCGGATGCGTCGCCCACAACGGCGGCATATTGCTTATGAAGTTTAATTTTCTAATAGTTCATGAGGTGTAATGCACCTGCCGCCGCTTCCGGGGGATGGATGTACAGGCGCCTGGAGAGATGGAAGGGGCTCCCCTCCCATAGCTTCTCCTGTCGAACTCGGCCTGGAACCTAGTGGAATTGGCATGCTGTTTAAATTCTCTGAATTGCAGCACTTCCGTGTTAGCCGTTTAAAAAAAAAAAAATTACGGTGCCGTAGCCACTAACTATTACGGGAATGTGCTTCCACGTAATTGACGTCTTATTCAACGGGAGACTTGCCGGTGTCGCCCGAACACATCTGCAGATGTTTGGCGGGCGGGGTGGGGGTGGGGTGCAGTTCCGCAGCCTGGCAGATTGCAGCCAATTGAGGCATTTGGGCATGTTTATGAGATCTTTGAGAATGGAAATAACATAAAACTGCGAAGTTGGAGCTTTACTTTGTAGTAGAAATTGGACCATTACGAGGAAAACGGATGGTTTTTCTCTTACGCCTTGTAGCTTTGAATAGACAAACGTCGGTATTTCGTCTGTCAAATTGCAATATGTACACGGTATATGTGCAGTATATGCATAGGCAGTACGCGCTCGCTCTATGAAATACATACACACTATGTATAACACGTTTGCTACATGTAATATACACTGTACGCAGAATACGTGCTTCTATAACACATGCGGCTTACAACGTGTGCACTATACGCTGTACACCACATGCGTGCTATGAACAATGCGTGTACTAGATACAAGTACGTGACGTACAGTACGGATAATACATACGTATAGTATATAGCAATTTACTGTATATTAGTATATGTAACTGTGTGTACTATACACTGTATATTACTACCTGTAACTATATGACAGACGCTATATATGACTGTATAGAACTGTACGTAACATGTACTAGATATAACTATATGTAATATAGAGTGTACACTCTCGAGTTAGTATATGTACAGTTAGTGTACAGTATACACTGTGTTACTATATATGTAACTATAATATGTACTATTGATTGCTATACATAACTGTATATAATATGCTCTATGTGCTTATGTAATATGTACTGTTTCTAATACGTATAGTATACACTGCATGCATATGTATGCTATGACAACGTGTGTGCTATATGTAACTACACGTGACTTACAATACAGATAATACGTAGATGTAGCACATGTTGTATTTACTGTATATTACTACGTGTAGCTACATGTACTATACACTATATATTACTACATAAAACTGTATATAGGGGATCCCTGGGTGGCTCAGCGGTTTAGCGCCTGCCTTGGGCCCAGGGCGTGATCCTGGAGCCCCTGGATCGAGTCCAGCGTCGGGCTCCCTGCATGGAGCCTGGTTCTCCATCTGCCTGTGTCTCTGCCTCTCTCCCTCTCTCTCTATCACGAATGAATAAATAAATAAATCTTTTTTAAAAACTGTATATAATATGTACTATATATCACTATATATAAGTTTATGTAACATGTACTAGATATAACTATATGAAATATATAGTGTACACTCTCGAGGTAGCATATCTACAGTTAGTGTACAGTATACACTATGTTACTATATATGTAACTATAATATATACTATACATTACTACACATAACTATATATAATATGTTTTATATGCAATATGTATGCTTATATATGTGTACTGTACACTGCATGTAATATGTGTCCTATTAACAATGTGTGTACTATATATAATTTGTATGTAACTTACAATACAGATGATACATATAGCATATATCGTATTTACTGTATGTTACTATATGTAACATGTACTATACACTTTATATTACTATATATAACTATATATAACATACAGTATATGTAACTATATGTAATATATACTGTATACTGCATGTAGTTAGTATACACTCTATATTACTATATATAACTATATATGATATGTATCATTTGCAATATGTATGCTTATATAATATGTCCTGTTTATGATATGTATAGTATACAGTACCTATCATAATCATACTATAAATAATGTGTACTATATATTACTACATATGTGACTATATAATATAGATAGTAAATATGTATAATGTATATAGTATTTACTGTATATTATATATTTAACTATATATTATATATTATATATATATTACTATATATAACTAGATATAATATACACTATTTTCACTATATATATAAGTATATGTAACATACTATGTATACTACATACAACTGAAACATATAATGTATACTGACTATATAACTATATGTTAGATTTTGCTGTATATAATTATATATGGTATATACTATATGTTACTATACAAACTATATATAATATGTACCATATGCAATATGTATGCTTATATAATATATACTGTTTATGATATGTATAGTATACAGTACATATCATAAATATATTACAAATAATGCATGTACTATATATTACTACATATGTGACTATATAATGTAGATAGTAAATATGTATAGTATATATAGTATTTACTGTATATTACTATATGTAACTATATATTATACACCATATATTACTATATATAACTATATATAATATACACTATTTTTAATATATATAAGTATATATAACATGTGCTATATATACTACATATGACTGTAACATACAATGTGTACTAACCGTAACTATATGTTATATTTTACTATATATAACTATATATGATATATACTATATGTTACTATACAAACTATATATAATATGTACCATATGCAATATGTATGCTTATATAATATGTCCTGTTTATAATAGGTATACTATACATTGTATATCATATGTATACTATTAACAATATGTATTCTATTTGTTACTATATATGTAACTATATAATACATATAAATATATATGTATATATAGTATTTAGTGTATATTACTGTATGTAACTATATATGCTATATACTATATATTACTATATATGCCACTATATATAACATATACTATATATGACTATACATAACTGTATAAGTAATCTGTACTATATGCAATGTATATGCTTATATAGTATACACTGTTTATAAGTATACTATAATATCTAGCTATATATTAATATATGTAACTACATATAATACATAAACTAAATATATATACTGTATAATATATATAGAATACTACTATATATAACCACATATACTATACACTGGATATTATGTATATGACTACATACAATATATACTATGTATTACTATATATAACTATATATAACATATACAACTGTATTTATATAACTATATGTAATATAGACTATTTCATGTATAACTATACATGATATATACTCTATATCGATATACATAATTATCTATAATATATACTATATATCACCATATATATAACTACATATAATATATACTATATAATTATATATAATGTAGACTGTATATTACTATGTTTATGACTGCAATATATACTATATATACACACACATACTCAAATATACAGGCACACATAGTAAAGAATGTGGTTATAATGTTGCATTTTCTTTATTAGTTATTTTTTAAGATTTATTTATTCATTTTAGACAGAGAGAGAGAGCAGGGGAAGGGGCAGAGAGAGAGTGGTTGGGAGAGAGTCTCAAGCCGACTCCATGCTGACCCCGGGGTCCCATTTGGGGCTCGATCTCATGACCCCGGGATCCCAACCTGGGGAGAAGCAGAGAGTCAGGCGCCCACGTGAGTGAGCCGCCCAGGTGCCCTGCGTGTGCTGGAGAAATGACGGGCGGTCGGAGGGCTTGGTGGGAGCTGTTGTGCCCCAGTTGCGTGTGTAGTCCATGTCGTCGGATGAGGGGTGTGGCTTGAGGTCACCAACCTGCCACCTCTCTGCGACCCACCTGGGCAACGTCCCATCAGAGGCGCCCCTTGGATGCCTGGCTGTGGTCTCGCTGAACGGTGCCCCGGATGCTCATCCTCGCCTTGGATTCCCTTCTCGTTACCTCCACACCTTCTGTGATGACCTCCTGCCCCAGAGGTGGTCCCCCCAACTTATCCGGCCCTGAGCATCCAGGAGGCGCTCAGTTAGGGCTTACTCAGGTGTTGTCGGGCTGGGGGTCCGCGGAGGCTGCACGCTTTGTGCATGCGTGTCAATCCGTCCTCTCCCGTGTGCTGCAAGGGGGGGGCATCCAGCCTCATGCTTATTTCCACACGTCAAACCCATGAAAACTGGGTCTGTCTGTGTTTAAATTCTGGGCAAGCTCGGCGTATGGTGCCGGGTCACTGCCTTGCTCCTACTCTAACCCTCCTGTGTGCATTTTGGGGGTTCAGAGAGCACATATAATGCTCTCAGAAGATTTTTGGGGGGAAGGCAGGCGCCCGAGTGGCATCACGCGACTCTTGGATTCTGAGACACATTTTCCTGTTGGGTGGTGCACCCGCTCCTGCAGCTGGGAATTCCTGAGCGTGAGGGGCTCACGGGGTCGGCCGCACAACGGTCTCCACAAAGTCTGTATTTCCACGAGGAGATAACCTGAGCGCGAGCTGAACACGGAGAGGGCTAGCAGGTGCGCAGATGGGCCGCATCCATGGGGCCAGACCCCGACCCAGCCACGTGCTTGGAACGTGCTCCACAGCAAACGGGGGCTTTTAGGCCTTTGAAGGGCACACCTAGGGGTCTGGGAACGTGTTACCCGACACTTGCTTTCCACCTCGTCCCAATTAAGAATTAAGCGCACCGTGACGGACAGTGGAGACGGATGAAATCCGGTGGTGAGCCGTGAAAGGACACACGTCACCACCTCGTTTGATGCCTTTGGGAAGAAACGGAGCCCCAGGCTTTTTAAAAGTAGAAATGACTGTGCATCGCCGTGCGGGGCTGGTTTACTAACTGCCAGTCGGTTAACAAACATTTCTTTCTAATTAATTCTGCGTCACAAACCATGTGTCCATCCAACAGGTTTTCGGTTGTGATTTTTTTTCCCCTTTACGTTTCTAGAAAAAAATTGATTTTTTTTTTTTGAGTAGCGTGAGGATTACAGAAAAATTGATTGGAGGTGCAGAGAGCGTCTCTGTATTACCAGCCCCTCCCCGTATTCCGTATTTCGTATTCTGTTATTAACATCGTGCATGGATGCGCTACATTTGCTACAAGCGAGGAGGTAGTAAGAGCGGATGTTTCCAGCGATGTTGCAAGTTATGTTTTGAAGGATGTTCCAGCCTCCAGCCATGTGGACACATTGTGACCAGCTGAGCTGCTGCGTTTCCACCAGGCTCCCTCCGTGTTGTGCACTGGGTGCCAGCCGACGGATCGACGCGGACACACGCCCACCGTGAGCCGTTTCCTCGTCACAGTGGGAATTTCGCCTCCGAAACACACCTCACTCGGTCTTCCCGCGGGGGACGCTCCTGTATGACCATTTACATAATTCTGTTGACTACAGAAACGTGACGTATTTCAAACCGGACGCCAATGCACTTGGGCCCTTGCGTCTTCCTCCGTGCGTGGCTTCGCCAGTTCCGCCCCAGGTTAGAGTCGGAACCCCACCAACGACTGAGATGAGGGGCAGGGAGCACCAGCCGTCCGGGGCAGGAGGCCGTAATTGGATTGGGTGGACCCATCATCTTGCATAAACGATGCCTATTTTTCTTCTTCGGCACCAATTAGCGCTTAATGAAGTACGGGAGAGTGGGTTATGAAACGGGGCCGTGGTGGCCGCGCGTCTGCCTGCCGTCCGGCCCACAAGCCGCCGAGGTGGCGTCTTACTCTGGCTTTTGCACGGCGTGCGCTTTACAGAGCAACCAGTTGGCAGGTGCGTGGCCTTCGGCCCTCTGGACGGCCTTTATGGCCGGGGCATGCGCTGGGGGGTATAGGGGACCCCCATATTTCACCATCTGTGGACTCGCTGCCTCCCCGTCCTTGACTGTGACCGTTAATGACCCCGTCATAGATGGTCTGATTCTGGGAACATGAGGAAGCTGCTCGCTGGCTGGACGTGCCCCACCGGAGGACAGAACCATTTCCTGTCCTGCAAGAATGGATTATGGGTCTGGGGTCTGCAGACGAGGAGGGTTTGAGGGCTCTTTCTCGGCTGAAAGGTGAGGATGCCCGGTCTGTTGGCCCAGGACACCCACTTCTCTGCTTTACGTTCCTTTCAGTAGGTTTGCACCTGCCGCTGCCGCTGGAAAGGGGGCTTTCTCTGGAGCCCTTTATGGCCGGGGACGCAAGGTGGACCCCATTCAGGAGGGAATGGGTGGGGCCCATTTTGCAGACATGTGCATCCTCCGGGAGCTCCCCTGACCAACCTCGCCTGCGAGGACGTCCGCCTGGATATGGGCACATGTGGATTTAGTTCATCGGACTCGATTTACCTTACAGATGCCCCTGTTGTAACGGGTGGGTCCTCATTGGCTGTGGGACTGACATCACTGGACATTCGGCCCGCAGGGCACCGCACGCCTTACCAGGCACTGGAGGGCATCTGCAAAGTCTCAGAGGGTCGGTGCAATGTGAGAATGCCCTAGGTCACTTTCTGGGCGCCTCCTCCCTCCAGCCGGGAGCACTCGGTGAGGCTGGACAAAGGACCCAAGTGACCCCGAGGTCTCGGAAATGTCCAGAGAGTGGGGTGCACGGCCCCCAGGAGGTGTTAGGGGGCTGGAGGTGATGCAAGACGGTCCTCCGGGTGCGGGCATGGCCCGTGCATGGCCTTGGAGCCTGGACGGAGCCTCATGGGGGATCGTGCTTGCAAGTGAGCCCCCCCACCCCGAACCATGTATCCGGCTTCCCCCTGTGGCATTTGCACTCGTCACTGTGAGTTGCAGACGTGAGGTGGGTTGTCCTCACCTGCACATCATTGCCTTGCACCTGTTTCTCCCCTCGCCCAAATAGCTCCCCATCCCCCTCCCCGGCCGCCCCTCAGTGTTTCCAGGTGCCAGCTGCAGCCACCGAGCGCCGCTCGCTTTCTGAGCTCATCCCCACTTGCAGGAAGGATGAGGCCCCTGCCCTAATGGGCGAGCGTGGAGAGAAAGCTCCTCAATTACCACTTGACAAATATTTCCGAGCAGCCTCCTGGCCCTCCAGGACTTGGGGGATCTCAGGTAGACACTCATGCGGCAAGGATCTTGCTTGCATTGATTAAAAGCGACTGCTAATAATGGTGAGAAAATGCTCACGGCCCCGAACCGTGTGTCCTGATTTCCAGAGGGTCAGGATCTCATTAATCTTCCCATGTACTTACAGCCTGGTGCCAGTTTACCTTTAAAAGGACACGGTTTGATGAAGGCGGAGGTAAGTTCCCTGCAAGGCTCGGAGGCCGCTTCCTGCCCCGAGACACCGGGGGCGGGGGGAGTTCACCTGGGGGGCGCCCCCTTGATGAAGACGGCGTGAAATTTGGGATTTGCCGCAATTCAGCAGCCAGAACCCACGCACACTAGAAATCAAATTTTTGGATTGCTTTTTTTTTTTTTTTTTTTGGAAAGTGGTGTTTTAAGCAGCAGAGTTAGCTGTTGTCTGTCGAAAGGGACCATTTTGGTTTGTTCTCCTGAGTGCAAGGCTGGAGCGGGTTTTGCAGCTGAGCTTTCGGGTGGGGTGGGGTCGCAGGGGCTGACTTTGGACGGGGCCGTGACGGTGGCCCCTTGTGTCTCAGGGTCTGAAGCTGGGTCTGCTCTGTGCACGTTGCCCTGCTGACCGTCCGGAGCCTTGGAGGCCGAGCTCCAGCCTTGCAGACCAGGCGGCGAGCCTGAAGGCCTTGCTTGTCACGGCAGCGCCGAGTGGCGTGTCACGTCCCCACCTGCCGCTGGGTTTCTCCCGTCCCACGAGACCACGGCAGTTCCCGCTGTCGCTGACAGGCTTGCACCCTCGCCCTCCACAGTGTGTCCCTGGAAGCATCTTCATGCAGGAAGCGACCGTAGGGCTTTAGTCTGCAAGGAAACCAGCTCACGGACGGAGACATTGTCTCTTGCACCAGGCTGCACAGGTGCAACTTCTGGGCTCTGGCTGCAGGCGCAGAATAGAGCAGGTGCGTGGTGGCCTGGAGCCCCCAGAGGGGGGGGATTTGCAGTGTGCGCTCTGAGTGGCTGGGTCTGCATAGGAAAGGCAAGAGGACTTGATGTCCGGCCACGAATTTGCTAACCCTGCCGTCCCTCCAGGGTCCACAAGCCTCCGAGGTGTCAAAGCATCAGAAACAGAAAATACCGAGGCATGGTGGATGCAGCCTATCCCTGAGTAAGGTCGCCTTCCCCAGTACAGATGTGGGGACGACACACAGCATCGTGTCCGAGAACAGCCAAGAGGCTCCACGGGCAGGCCGCTGCTGCAGGGAAATTCTCCGGGACTAGAGACGGAGCGAGCACGACGTGCTCACGGCAGCCACGCAGACATGTCGGATGCAGGGCCCGCCCCGGGACCCTTGCCGCTGCTCTCTGAAATTCACGCCGACGCGCTCTGGCCTCGTTCCGGGGTCTGGGACAGAGGACGGTCTTCCACGTGCATGATCACAACGCTGGCTGCATGCTCACGCCGCCACGGATCCCGCTTCCCACCAGGCCGCCACGCTTCCCTCGTGCGCCAAGATGTCAAGCAAGCGTCTGGCAAGTGCTTTGATTCAAAACCGGAAGGGAAACTATAAAACCGAACAAAACAAACCAAAAAAATAAACAAATAAAGAGAGAGAGACAGGGAAGGGGGGAGGGGGCTTGATAAATGGCGCCTGGACCTCGTTACATGTGTTAGACGTTCCGAACGTGCGGCGCGCGTGGGAAATTGCAAGAAGGGATCTTTGGTGTAATGTCACTTCTCCGGAGCTCGTGTGCCTCGGGGCTGTGAATTATGGAGCTGTGAATATTATAGGAGGGATTATTTACCATAAATCGTGTAAAACCGCCAATGTTTCATAATCAGAACGTGCCAAGTGTTGGCGGAACCGGGCGCGAACTTGCTTTCGATAACTAGGTCTGAGAACAGGGGTACAGGACGGGACGTGGTGTAGGAGGGGGTGGGAGCGCCCCTGGCCCCCAGGATCCACGGAGCACACTGGCCTAAAGGGAGCGATGGGGAGCACCACAGGTTTCCGTTGGCAACCGTAAGAGCAGGCCGGGGAAGGGGTGATTTATGGAGAGCTCCCCTCCGCTTGGCGTTGGTGTGCGGCGGAAAGCGCATCCTTGGGTCCTCTCCTGCGGGCTGCTGCTTGGGAAAGGCAGGTGCATTGGAACCGAGTGCTTGAGCTGCCGGTGCAGCGTGTCTGGAGTAGGGCTCGGAGCACCGGGTTCCCTCCTCGGCGTCTCTAGAGGTCACGCTGATGGACTTCCGCCAATACCCGGGAGTCCCATGCACATGGCGCCGTGTTCATGCCTTCCCATGAGCGAGCGTGTGCGGGTTTGAGAAGAACCTAACCTCTAGGACTTGCCTACAGGAGGCGCTAACCCCCACGTGGGATGGGCACTTTTCTGCCACTGGATCTGGATCGTGGCTCGAACACCTGTTGGCGTGTTGCGGTGAAGTTATTTTTTAAGACGGGGATAACGGTGAGATCCGTGGGCTTGGAGTTAAGCAGGTGGCCCTCCAGCAGGTGGGTGGGCCTCGTCCAATCAGTAGAAGGCTTTAGGAGGAAATACACTGTTGCCCAATACACTGTTGCCCATTCCTGGGAGGAAGCGGGAATTCTGCACCCCCGCGGTGTCTGGGCTCTGGTTGCAGCATCAGGTCTTCCTTGGTCGACCCAGTAGAATAGGGACTCTCCAGCCTCCAGACTCACATGAGCCAATTTTATGAAATAAATCTCTCTGTGTCCCCGTCCACACCTGATTGTTGTGTGTTTGTGCAAAACCCTGACTGATGCATCCTGCCTGCATCCCTCATCCTCATGCCCATCTAGGAGGAAGGAGCAGAAAGGGCATATGTGGCCTGTGCCTTCCCCTCCATGCTCATGCTCGTGGCGCAGATCCAGAGAAGGTGATGGTGGGTCATGAGCCCACCCTCTGAGCCTGGCTTCTGCTCACCCTGTAGCCGATCCCCAGGGAACTGTTTTGTCCACCTGGACCAGCTCTTCACTATCAGGGCCAGGACTTGACTGCTGGTCCCCCAAACCAGCAAGCTTCGGTCCAGATCCACGTCACCTGTGGATGAAGTGGGTATCTGCACATGACTGACAAAAGGGCTTGGAAGAGCAGCTCACCCAGGTCCATGCAGGGGAGCAGCTCACCCAGGTCCATGCAGGAGATGCTCACCCAGGTCCATGAGGGAGAAGCTCACCCAGGTCCATGCAGGAGATGCTCACCCAGGTCCATGAGGGAGAAGCTCACCCAGGTCCATGCAGGGTAGAAGCTCACTCAGGTCCATGAGGGAGAAGCTCACTCAGGTCCATGCAGGGTAGAAGCTCACTGAGGTCCATGCAGGGTAGAAGCTCACCCAGGTCCATGAGGGAGAAGCTCACCCAGGTCCATGCAGGGTAGAAGCTCACCGAGGTCCATGAGGGAGAAGCTCACCCAGGTCCATGCAGGAGATGCTCACTCAGGTTCATGCAGGAGATGCTCATCCACGTCCATGCAGGGGAGAAGCTCAGCCAGGTGCAAGCGGGAGCAGCTCACCCAGGTCCATGCAGGAGATGCTCACCCAGGTCCATGAGGGAGAAGCTCAGCCAGGTCCATGAGGGAGAAGCTCACCCAGGTCCATGCAGGGTAGAAGCTCACCCAGGTCCATGAAGGAGAAGCTCACCCAGGTCCATGCAGGGTAGAAGCTCACCGAGGTCCATGAGGGAGAAGCTCACCCAGGTCCATGCAGGAGATGCTCACTTAGTTCCATGCAGGAGATGCTCATCCATGTCCATGCAGGGGAGAAGCTCAGCCAGGTGCAAGCGGGAGCAGCTCACCCAGGTCCAAGCAGGAGATGCTCACCCAGGTTCATGCAGGGGAGAAGCTCACCCAGGTCCATGTGGGAAAAGCTCACCCAGGTCCATGCACAGGGTCGCAGGGTCCACAGCTCTGTTCCTTTTCATGGCTGATTCATGCTTCCACGCATAGGGACCATGTCCCACTTATCCAAGGTTCCATCCATCGATGGGCTCTTGGGTGGCTCCTGCTTTGGGGCAGTTCTGAATACACCTGCTGTTGATGCCTGAGTACAAGCATCTGTTTGAACAGTTGCTTTCAGTGTGTCATGATAAATGCCCAGGAGTGCAACAGGAGGTGAGTGTTGATGTGGATGCGATCTCCCTCGGGAAATGTGTCAGACCCAGTGGAGCTGGTGGTTGCCCAATGAGTGTTCTACGTGCCACTGGATTGTACACTTGAAGATGGTCGGGGTGATGGGTGGGGGTGGGGGTATCCTGGTGGCTCAGACGGTTAAGCATCTGACTCTCTCAATGTTAGCTCGGGTCTTAATCTCTAGGTTTTGAGTTCAAGACATGCATTGTGCCCACATTGGGCATGAAGTCTACTTAAAATAATAAAATAAAATAAAATAAAATAAAATAAAATAAAATAAAATAAAATAAAATAAAATTAAATTAAATTAAATTAAATTAAATTAAATTAAATTAAAATAAAATAAAAAATAAGATAAAATAAAATAATAAAATATTAAAATAAAATAAATTAAAATAAAATAAATTAAAATAAAATAAATTAAAATAAAATGAAAATAAAATAAAAAATAAAATAAAATAAAATAAAATGGTTAGGGGTTAATTTTATATTATAAAGTCCACCTCAATTTAAAAATAAGAAGCTAATTGACCGACAACCCTCCCTCCCCCCCGAGACCGCAGCATCCGTATTGCAGGTGGAGCACCTGGCCACCACATCCTGTGTCATTCAGGACGTTCGTGGCATCACCAAGCTCAGACTCTTGCAGTGATAGACCTTCCTGGGTTCGATGCCATAAGGCGAGGTGGGTCGTTTGTGCCTCTCACAGCATCGGGGCCGGGATTAATTTCCCCCGAACCACCCGCGTGTGGGTTTCAGGGGCCGGGACAGAAGCGTGAATCGTCCTGTAAATCACCGTTGCCTCCAAGGACCGGCTCGTTTCCTGGGAAAATCATTGCTAATTTTATTTCCTGTTTTGTATAATTCTTAAAGAACAACCGCAAAAGTGATTTGCCCGTGCGGTGGCGCGTCGCAGCGTCCCATTTGTCTTGGAGTAAGTGGTTGCATCCAGGCACTGGTGGCTGAAGACCAAGCCAAACCCACGTGCACAGACTGTGTGGTCCATGCGGAGCCCAGACGCGTTGCCTGCCTCTGGCAACCTGTTGCCAGCAGGCATTGCCCGCCTCACCCTTGTGGGCATCACTTCTCATCTGCAGGGATGGGAGCAGATGACGCTCTGAGATACCAAGTCCTTTGTCCTCTCCCTGCAGCCCACCCCGACCCCGACTCCTTCTAAGGTCCCCAGCACAGGCCGACGGATGCAACAACCATCCTGGCAGCTAGAAGCAGGGAAGCCCAGGAAAGACGGGAGCCTACAGGAAATGCACCCACAGCTCTGCTTCCTCCAGGTGTGATTTTTGGGATTCTCCATTTACGAACGGAGTCTTAAAACTCACATGTCCTTTTCCAAGGGTCTCTGACATGGGGCAAGGAGGATACTTTTCATTGCACAAAAGACATTGCCGTTGCATTTCAAAAAAAGAAAAAAAAAGGAGGAGAAAAAGGAATAATGTTTTGAAAGGCAAATGGAGGCTTGGGGTGTTGGAGACAATTTCGTGTGGAAGGAGGATGAGCTCAGCTCAGAGGCAGGACACGCAAAGGTGTGAGGTCACGCCCTCTATGGCCCCCAAACCCGAAATTCCTGGCGGGGAATGGAGCAGATAGAAGACAAGACACTGCCTGATGGGGCATCCCAACGGCATTTAGGGATCGAGCAGGCTTGTGCGCGAGGGGGATGTGCTGACCCTATGGGTGGAGGGGATCTTTGTTACTCAGCAGGTGTCTGAGGACAAGAAGGGAGTCGCACATGAAGAATGCGACATAAGGAGGGCAGTGAAAGGATGCGCAGCGGTGACGTGTGTGCCGAGAAAGGGGCCATGCCCCTGGCGGAGCAAGAGAGGGGTCCTGGACGGTCGCTGCGGGCTCACGTGGCGGAAGGAGCTGCGGGGCGTGGGTCCCTGGGGTCTAATCCCAGTAGGGGGGGCCCCACTCTCATGGCCTGATCCACTCTCCCCCCAGGCCCCGCCTGCAAATACAGTCCCGTGGAGGTTAGGATGCCAGGCATGAACTGGAGCGGGGACAGGCGACCCAGTCCTTAGCAGGATACATGATGACCATGGTGGCTCTGAGTCCAAGGCCAGCATCTTCGCTGGAAAGGACAGCGCTTGGCAACGAGGGGGACGCAGGAACCAGGAGGCCCCGGCGTGTGCGCCCCTGGGATTATGGGCACCAGTGTGCGGAGAGGCTGGGCAGGAGTCAAGACCCCGGGGAGGGCCTTGCATGCATGTCCGAGGGTGCACTCGTGTCGTGCGTGCATGCGACGTGCAGAACTGTCTGCCTGGGGTGCGCGCGCATGGATGTGCCCAAACATTAGCACAGAAAACTGGGCGAATGACCCTTCGGGCCACCCCACGACCACTGCGGGATGTGTGCACACCCCTGAGGGCCTTCCCTGCTCCTCTCGGGCTCCTCTTCCGCCTCCTCTTCCTCCTCCTCCTGCGGACGCTGCGCTGTTTCCTTTGAATCCTGAGCCAGATGTGAGTGCCCGAGATCCACGTTCCTTCCGGGCAGAGTTTGCGCCTCGAGGACCGAAATGCAGCCAGTGGCCGGAGGCGCTTCACAACATGTGCTTCGCGTTGAGCGGCAAGGAGGCGGGTTAGTCTACGTTCATAAATAATGAAACTGCTTTTCCCAGACACGGGCGGGAAGGGCCGGCCCCAGGAGAGCGGAACCCGGGCGCGCCCCAAGGGGTCAGCTCGGAGGAGAGCGAGCTGGTGCGCTCTCGGGCCCGGGCGCTGGCTGGTGCCCAGGACGCACAGCGGGAAAGGGAGACCTGAGACACCGAGGCAGGCCCGGGTGCAGGGTGGGGGCGCCTGTGTGCGGGGGGGGGGGGTGCTGCGGGAGCAAGTGCGATTGTTTTCAGCTAATGGCAACGCAAATGGCATTTATGGTCCTAATTTACGGAGCATTAATAGTGGTGGAGTTGGGGTAAATCATTTTACTATTAAGATTTATGTCTTGAGGGCCAAGGACTAATTTCCATAACGCATTTACAGAATCCATCTTGTCCTCTGAGGACGTGATCAAGAGGTGCGTCAACAGCCTCCTGACCCTGGAGGGAGGCCCTCCCCACTCTCGAAGGCGCACTCTCTCTCTCTGTTTTTCCTTCCGTCTGTGCGTTATTTGTTCCCTCCTGGAAGAGAATTAGCAGAACAGATTGAGTATAAGGGGGACACACAGAATGTGCAGACTGACCTTGGCCACGGGGGCGGCTGCTTCCTCCAGGCCACAGTCCGCTGTGGACCTGGACTGACACCTCCTGCACGACCCAGGGCAGCAGGGTGTGCAGGATGGGGACCAGGGGTTGGACCCGCATCTCCGCAGATGGGCGCACAGCACGGGGGGTGCTCCGTCACAGGCCGTCTCCATCGGGACCCCCAGCGCCGACCTGCAAGGGACCCGTGCAGAAATGGAGAGGAGCAGGGAAGTCTGCTATTAAAGTATGGGATGCACGCTTGGGGACGCCCTCGTGCCCCGTGAGAAGGCCATGCGTTCGGGGAAACAGTTCAAATGACCCATGGGACCAGATGGAGTGTGTGTCACCGGGTGGGCGACAAGACAGGGTGGGCAGTGCAGAACCAGGTGCATGACAAGACGTGGTGGGGAGAACGCTCCGATCAGGTGACAAGAAGGGGACCCAGAGTATCCATCCTGAGCCGCCAAAAAATCTGGAACATGGAACAGTCAGGGCGAGTGGTCTCCTTTGCGCCGACGACTGGCTTCCCGGCAGCTGCCACACGACAGAGCAGGTGCCCCGTGGATGGAATTCGTAGAATCCAGAGCCTCCTGGAACCCATGACGTCCGCCTACGACGCTCCGAGCTGTGCTCTCACGCGAGCAACTGTCCTCACGGCGCAACCTTCCCGTAAACACAGGCCTGCCCTCCAAGTGGTGCTTTTCGTGTAGGGACGTGCTGCAGTTATCTATCGCCTTTTTTTTTTCTCCTCTTTAGGAAAACCAATGTTTCTTGGGCCAAAGCCAGTGGAACATCACAGCTGAACGTGTTGTGGTGTGCCGCCCCTTCCTGAAGACCCTGAGAACTTTCTGCAGTTTCGTGCCCCCCCCCTTCCTGAAGACCCCGAGAACTTTCTGCAGTTTGTCACGCTCCAGGGATTCATTTCTGAACCTGCTTATTCCTTTGTCTGTCTGCTGTTCCTCTGAACTCAGCCCGGGCTGTAGGATGTGTGCACAATAGGAGAGATGGGATTTATTTCCAGTGGGCTTCGTGTGTCCTCAGGAGAGCGCCGGGAGCGCATGCTAGACGTCCGAAGGGCGGCCACTGGCTCACCAGCATGCTCAGCCCACAGGCATTTAGGCAGCATGACTGGTTTTGTTCCACAGCTAAGTAAATGTGAAGCGAAAAAAGCCCTTGGGGGGGGGGTGTCTTCGTCACTTGGGGCGGCTGGGATAATAATTCCAGACACCAGGGCGGGGATGGCGGACGGGGTGGGGCAGCTAATAAACAAGACATGCATATTTCTCGTGATTCTGGAGGATGGACGTCGGAGATCTCATCACTCAGTCTCCCCGTCCTCAGTTCCTCGATCCCCGCAAACGGGGGCGGGGGGCGGTGATCATTTTACTGAATTGGGCTGTTGAGCAACTTCCAGGAATTAGTGATGGGAAGCACGCAGGGGTGCAGGGCGGGTGTTTATGGGCCCGCACGTGCAGTGCCTGAGATACGCAGGGTCAGAGCAGCATGACTCGGAACCACTACGGAGTGGGAGCAACCCCATGTCCGTGGGCGGAGGGACGGGAAACCAGACGTGGCCCATCCGTAGAACTTGTGCTGTTGAGTATAACTTATGATTCAGCCTTAAAAATAAGGAAGGACGGGACGCTGCGGTGGCTCAGTGGTTGAGCGCCTGCCTTCGGCCTAGGGTGTGATCCCGCGGTCCCGGGATCGAGTCCCGCATCGTGGAGCCTGCTTCTCCCTCTGCGTGTGTCTCTGCCTCTCTCTGTGTGTGTCTCTCACGAATAAATAAATAAAATCTTTAAATGAAAAAAAAAATAAGGAAGGACATGCTACACCTGCATGAGTGGAGACAGGGGACGGGGTTGGGATCAGAAGGCCGACAGTTGGAGACGTGCGGCTCCTCAAGATGGAGATTTAGGGGCAGTGCAAGCACGTATCGTGCAGTGTTGGGCTTGTTCTGTGTTACTTATGGGTCCTCTTGCTCCTCTTGGCAGTGGCACACCTGAGTCACAGCCGATAAATCCGCAGGTGTGGGTCATGCCGAGGGATTCCTCCAGCGGGGCGCTGGGTTTTGTCCAAGGTGAAGCCAGCAGGGATTGGAAACACCCTCCTCGGCGTCCTTGGACGTGTCCTTTCGACCGGGCAGGACACCTCAGAAATAACGCACCAAAGCGTCATTTATATTTCTTCTGTGGGCCTGGGGAGGGGGAAAAAAGAGAGAAAAAAAAAAAAAACAACTAATGCAGAGGCTTCCAGTATTCAGAAAAGGACGCCGCATTTAATAAAGTACGGCGGTTCTGGAGCGTGTGTCACGGGGAGAGGAGCGGAGATGCCAACGTGGGCCGAGCTTAATGACTCCCCCTGATGAGTAGGTGCGGGAAGCGAGCGGAGCGCTCCCTGTTAGTGCTGACACATTTATTAAATTAAGGTAGCAAGTCAAGCCTGCAGGAATAAAGCATCATTTTTATGCTGTTTACACATTACCGGGTCCCAGGGGACTCCTTATTTGGGGGTTATAAATGCATCAGGCACCGTGCATAAACCCCGGTGATGCCACCGTCTCCGAGCAGACGTGGATTAATTGATTTGTAATGGAATATGTGCGCGAGGCGCTGGCGCTTGGCTCCGTCTGCGTGGGGCACCCTCTCCACGCGAGGGCCGTGGCCCTGCACACACGGGAACGTAAATCAAGCTCGGCCTCCCCCCTCCACCACCCTGCCGCTCATTTAACCCTTTGCTTTTGTGATGGGGGCCGTGGCTTTGGGGGGAGCGCCTCCCGTCGCGTGGGTTATCATTTGTGTGCTGCGTGTTGAAAAACGGGCTTGGGAATTTCCGTGCAGATATCCAGTCGGCCCGTTCTGTCCGATGTTAAATGATTTTATGGAATTAAAAGGAAAAAACATAAAAAGACAGGGGAGATGTTTCTAAGTAAGCAGAGGCTGGAAAAAGAGCACGGGTTGGTCTTCCTGTGTTAGGGTTTCCTGGTTGCTCAGCGGGTGACAAAGGTACATCGAGTTTGCAGACCGCAGGTCGTCACTCTAGACACGGCTGCAGGGTGTTTTCGCACAAAAGCTTTTACGTGGTGTACCCCCCCCGGGGTTCCTGCAAGGCTAGCTCTGCCTCAGTGCTCGTGCTCCATGCTGCGAGGTGTGACATCACCAGGGGACCCACAGCGGCAGAGGAAGGAGGGGGCCAGGCGTGCGAGTCAGCGTCCCCAGAGAGCAGAGATGATGGGGTCGCTCTACCATCTGCTGTCCACATACCTGCCTTCTGTCTGTCGTCTCTGTGTGTGTGTCTCTATCGATCTGGGAAACTATGAATCTATCACCCATCCATCCATCCCTACATTTATCTATTTATCCATCCATTCACCATCCATCCATCCATCCATCCATCCATCCATCCATCCATCCACCCATCATATCTCTCTACCCATCCATCCATTCACCCATCCATCCATCCATCCATCCATCCATCCATCCATCCACCATATCTCTCCATCCATCCATCCATCCATCCCCCATCATATCTCTCTACCCATCCATCCATTCACCCATCCATCCATCCATCCATCCATCCATCCATCCATCCACCATATCTCTCCATCCATCCATCCATCCATCCCCCATCATATCTCTCTACCCATCCATCCATTCACCCATCCATCCATCCATTCATCCATCCACCATATCTCTCCATCATTCCATCCATCCATCCATCCACCCATCCATCCCTACATCTATCTATTTATCCATCCATCCATCCCTATATATGTGTATCATATCTATTTATCATCCATCATCTATCCAAGTATCCCTATACCTATCTATCATCCATCCATCCATCCATCCACCCATGATATCTCTCTACCCATCCATCCATTCATCCATCCAGCCAGCCAGCCACCCATCCATCCATCCACCCACCATATCTCTCTATCCATCCATCCATCCATCCATCCATCCATCCATCCATCCACCATATCTCTCTACCCATCCATCCATCCATCCATCCCTATATCTATCTATCTATCTATCTATCTATCTATCTATCTATCTATCATCTATCCATATCTACATCTATATCTATGTCTATATCTATCTATCTACATCTTTCTCTCTCTTTCTCTCCTGGAGAGACAGGCACTTATTTTCAATAACTGTAAGGAATTAATTACAGGCTCATGCAACCACAGAAGTCCATGTCCAAATGCAAAATCTGTGCAACAGACCAGCAGGCTGAACACTCAGGGAGGGAGTGACATCATAGCTGGACTTGTCGACTGCAGAATTCTCCGTCCTCCGACGGGGTCAGTCTTTGTTCTGGCCAGACCTTCAACTGATTGTGTGAGGCCCACCCACACCAGGGAGGGCCACCTGCTTTGCTCAGTCCAGTGATTCAGAGGCTCATCTCATCCTGAAACAGCCTCTCGCACGCACACACACACACACACACACACACACACTCAGAATAATGCTTGGCCACAGGGGCCTCGCCAGGCAGACACATACAATTAACCATCACGCAGAGGATTTAATAACTCATAATAGAAATAATAAGACTGACTCTCGGCTGATACACTCATGTAGATGGTTGGATAATGCAGAGCAAGAAGCGAGCTTGTTTTACAGCTTCCCTGAAAAGGGAAAATGTGTCCGTGGCAACGAACCGGATGTTCCCAGTGGGAACGCTGTGTTATTACGAGGCTGTGCTAGTGCGCTGGCCTTGACCCGAATGCTCTGTGACGCTGCAGAGCGTCCTTCCTCCTCCCTGGATGGACTTCCTTCCCCAGTCTCTGCGGTTGGAAGCCGGTGCCCTCTGGCTCCTGCCCCCACCTCCGTCCCACTTGGGAATGAGTGAGCGGCCTTCAGACACGGCCCAGCTGCCCCGTGTGGTCTGGACAGCCACCCGGTGTCAGACGGACAGAGGCCCTGCTGCCCTCGGCCACGGCACACTTCTAGTTCATGTGATGGGCCATTTAGGCCATGTGATGGGCCTAAAGTGACGAAACCTACACATCACCCCCCAGACTAAAGGTCCATCCCCTCCTCCCTGGATGGACGGGGGCTCCTCCTCTCCTCCGTGGATGGACGGGGGGCTCCTCCTCTCCTCCCTGGATGCACGGGGGGCTCCTCCTCTCCTCCCTGGATGGACGGGGGGCTCCTCGTCTCCTCCCTGGATGGAAAGGGCCTCCTCCTCTCCTCCCTGGATGGACGGGGGGCTCCTCCTCTCCTCCCTGGATGCACGGGGGGCTCCTCCTCTCCTCCCTGGATGGACGGGGGGCTCCTCCTCTCCTCCCTGGATGCCCGGGGGGCTCCTCCTCTCCTCCCTGGATGGACGGGGGGCTCCTTGTCTCCTCCCTGGATGGAAAGGGCCTCCTCCTCTCCTCCCTGGATGGACGGGGGGCTCCTCCTCTCCTCCCTGGATGGAAAGGGCCTCCTCTTCTCCTCCCTGGATGGACAGGGGGCTCCTCCTCTCCTCCCTGGATGCACGGGGGGCTCCTCCTCTCCTCCCTGGATGCACGGGGGCTCCTCCTCTCCTCCCTGGATGGAAAAGGGCTCCTCCTCTCCTCCCTGGATGAAAGGGGGCTCCTCCCCTCCTCCCTGGATGGACAGGGAGCTCTTCCCCTCCTCCCTGGATGGAAGGGGGCTCCTCCCCTCCTCCCTAGATGGAAGGGGTGGAAGGGGAGCTCCTCCTCTCCTCCCTGGATGGACGGGGGGCTCCTCCCCTGCTCCCTGGATGGACGAGGGGCTCCTCCTCTCCTCCCTTGATGGAAGGGAGGGGGGGTCCTCCCCTCCTCCCTGGATGGACAGGGGCTCCTGGAGGCTCCTGCATTCTCTCCACGTGGGAGGTGACTCTGCTCCTCCATGACGCGGTGGCCCAGGAACCGTATAAAACAAGCGCGTAACCTCGATGACCTGCCTCCTTTCTTCGTGGTCACCACGGTGACCCGCCTCTGCCACGTGGATTACATCCATCTCGAAATACTCATGCCCTTAAAAAGTCTGAGAATTATGGGCAGCCCGGGTGCCTCAGTGGTTTAGTGCCTGCCTTCAGCCAGGGGCGTGATCCTGGGGTCCTGGGATCGAGTCCCACATCAGGCTCCCAGGATGGAACCTGCTTCTCCCTCTGCGTGTCTCTCTGTCTCTCTCAAGAATAAATAAATAAAAATCTTAAAAAAAAAAATTCTGAGAATTACACTTAGAAAAGAAAGATTGGTTTTGGCCAATACAGAAATGCTTCAAAAACATAATTAACTGTTTTCCTCCACTCCTCTGAGCCCCAAATGTCACCCCATGCGGCTCTGGAGGGCGGGATCACCTGGACACATGTGCATCGTGCATCGTGGACAGATGCCATGACCCGGGTCTTTCTCCTGCACAAATGGGGACCTAAAGTATCAGGGTTGAAGTGTTGTTTTGTCTTAAAACCTGCAGTGATTTTGGGGGCCACCTCCCCGTGGTTCCTAATATTTATTCAATGTGTGTGTGTATTTGGCTTCTCGCCTCACTTCTCTCAAAAGGATGATATTCTTGTTCTGCAAAACGCGCTCGCTGTTGGCAGCTGTTTGCAAGGGATGCATTCGTCACGGACACATGTCCCGTGTCCTCAATGCACAGTGGATGGGAGGACTCCCTGCAGGATGGACACGGGGGACGGGACCCTGCTGACCTCCAGGCCCAGAGGACGGTGCTGCCCTGGACGTGGGGTGTCCATGCACAGAGGACGGGGGACTCCCTGCAGGATGGACATGGGGGACAGGACCCTGCTGACCTCCAGGCCCAGAGGACGGTGCTGCCCTGGATGTGGGGTGTCCATGCACAGAGGACAGGGGACTCCCTGCAGGATGGACACGGGGGACAGGACCCTGCTGACCTCCAGGCCCAGAGGACGGTGCTGCCCTGGACGTGGGGTGTCCATGCACAGTGGACGGGGGACTCCCTGCAGGATGGACACGGGGCATGGGACCCCCCTGAACCAGATCCTTCTTCCTCAACTCAATTTCCCAATAGTGGGTGGAACCCCCCCGCCAAAAATCTGTGGTTTCGTGCATTCAGGGACACGACTTGGTGCACATCACACGTGCTTGGTGTATACAGCAGGCGCCGACCTTGTACTCTCGGAGCAGAATTTTATCCTATGTTTTATGCATTTCGTGACATCACTCATTTTTAAGTGCCCCGTCCAAGAGCGTCCAGCTCGTGCTCCGTGTTGTGGAACCACCACCGTTTCCAGAACATTCTCACCCTGCAAACAGGACACCCCGCCCCCATTCGCAGCCCCGTCCTCAGCGGCTGTCGATCAGCAGTTCACGGTCTGTGTGTGGATTTGCGTCTTGGAGACGTTTTGTGGAGACGGGATCGCCGGCAATGCGGCCTCGCCGGGTCTGCTGGTCTCGGGGGCCTCGTGTCCTCAAGGCCCGTCCAGAGGCAGCAGGCGTTGCGGCTCCGTGCCTGTTCACGGCCAGAGCACGCTCTGAATGCACCTGCTGGTGCACGTTCCCGTTGACGGTTTGCCTCCGGCGTCTCACGCCCCACACGCGTGCGGACACGTCCTCCAGAGCAGGAAGCGCGGGCACCGTGTTGAGGCGACTCAGGCCTCCTTGGGCACTTCTGTGTCACCTGCTGCAAGTGAGTCCGTGGGGCTGTGGAGTCGCTCAAACCCAAACCGAACGTCTCGGATCCACATTCAGAGTATTGTTCTGAGTATTTGTGCTTAGGTCCCCAAGCGTCAGTGGGCTTGGATGGCCACGTGCACGCTCATCACGCCGGATTCGGGTAGAAAGAAGCTGGTTGCACATGGGCGGCACGGGCCGCCGGACCCCCAGGGGTGCTCAGACTGCACCATCCCAAGCCCCCCGTGGGCAGTGTGTCCCCGCGTCCGATGCAACTCTTTCGCCGGGACCACCGCGCGCGGGGTCTGAGCACAGCGAGGCCACCGTCGCGTGCAGCCCCGTCTTTGAAGCCGGCGTCCGGCCACCTCGGCCCCGGGAGCCGGGGTGACTCCCGGAGCCAAACACAGCTCTCGTCCGACCTCCTAATTAATCACATTAAGGGATGCGGTCTGTGCGTGCGACTCGCAGGACGGCTGCAGGACCCCTCGCGCATGTTAATGCCCGGCTCGCCGAGACGCAGGAAGGCTCGTTTGTGCAGAAGCAGGGGCGGGAGGCGGCTCGGCGGGGCGGCCGGTGGGGAAGGGGTGTCGGGCGGTCGGACGGGCGGCGGGGAGCTGCGGGGGGGGCTTCAGCATGCAGATGACAAAGAAGACCGGAACATAACAAATCACAGCTGAAACAAATCACCACCGTCCCTGTTTTCAAATTATTATATTTCTGGGGAATATTCATCCCGTTACATGAAAAGGAAGACAGTGCATCTAGGAGGCTTTGATAGTCAGGTTATGCTAATAATGGGGGCTCATGTAAAATGCATAAGGTGTGTCTTACTAAGGAGAGGATTGCTCATAATTACTCCGTATACCTCATTCCGAACGGATGCATAAAGACCCCTTTACATCACAGCCTAATTACTTATAGACAGTTGAGCACAAAATTACTTTCATCTGCTTCAACATGTGGAGGGAGAGAGATTAGACCCCGTCCCTCTCCAAACAGCTGGCTGGCACGACGGAAAATAAGGCCGGTGTTGTTCGGGGCTGATTGCAAAGTGCATTTTCTGATAATTAGATCGATTAAAGACAGACGCGTGCGCACTCGGGGGGCCTGGCCCGCGCACGCACGAGGCGGCTTCGTGGCACGTGGAGATATTTGAACGGAACGCGTGACAAAGGGGCCGGGTCTGGGTGTGGGGCGGGGAGGGGTGGATTGGACGGGCTCGGCCGGCTGCCCCAGGGGGGGCTCGGAGTGGGGGGAGGCGTTCCGGACGGAGCCGGTTCGGCTGGGGAGCGACGTGGGGAGACCCGGTGGGGACACCTCAGTGGACGCGGCCAGTTTGCTCATTGCCGGCGTGAACGTCCCCATGAGGCTTGTGCATTTGTCTCCTGCTTGCCTGTCAAGTGGCTCCACACGGGAGAGAGTTACCGGGGAGACTGGCCTCTGCGGGTGCACGTGGGACCCGAAGTCCTGTTCTGGAGGTCCCCGAGCCATGATCGCGGGGCACATGGGCCGCGTGCAGTGCTTCATGTCGCCGACCTCGTGGCCGGTGGGGAGCTGCTGTTGTCCACACAGGGAGCTGACGACCCCAGGGCACGCACGCGGGCTCAGCGCCGTGCACGGTCACCCCTCCGCCGGCGTGGACGCAGGGCTGCCCCCGTTCTGCAACGCTGCCCTTCCAGGCGCTGCTCCTGGGGGCCAGCGGATCGCGGGCACGTTGAGAACGTTCCCACTTCTGTGCGCACTCGAGGCAAAGCAGGTGCAACCTGGCCGTTGCCCTCAGAGCATGCTTGCGGCCACAACCCCACAGGTTTGGGGGGACCGCCCAGACGGTGGCCACACGTGCTGTGTCTCAAGGTTCGTGCAAGGCTGACGGGGTCCACACTGGCCTTCTGGCCCCACAGAGCACAGTAGGTGTTTAGTACATGGCTGGGCGGATGGAGGCTTAGCGGCTCCTCCCGAAGCTGCGTGGAGGCCTCAACATTCCCTCGCAGGACCCCAGGGATGCGCCGTGACATGAGCTGTCTGAGGTCCACGTGGGTGCACGTCCTCGGCGTTGGGGTGGGGTCCCCGGCTCCTGGACAGGGGTGCTCCAGCCTTCTGTGCCAAGGGAACCCCGAGGGGCCACAGAAAGGGAGCAGACGCACAACAAGGCTGCCCCTGTCACAGGCTTGGGGACACAGGCCGCATCCAGGAGTGGGACCGACGTCCGAGGTCCTCATCCCCTCTTGCTCGAAATGCATATGAGACTCCCCATCTCGAAACAAATGGATGCGGGTCCGGGGCGCGCCCGGGCGGGAAGGGGCTGCACATCTATTTACACGTTACACATGCTCCGGCGCTACGAGGGGCTGCATTGATTGCTAATAATTTAATCCTCCTAACAGACTAGAGGAGCCCATTATCCGGGAGTCGGCGTCCGATCGATATATTTTGCAAAATAAAGAGTCTATTGGATGTACACTAATAAAGGGAAAGGGAGCGGACCCTGTGGGTTTAATTTAGTGCTTCCCTCATCCGCCCGAGTAGCAAAGACTCCTCGTAAAGCCATTTCCTTGCTAATCCTCACCAAGGCGCGTCCCCGAGCCCCGAGAGCGGCTGGGTCGTTCAGTGCGGGGAAGAGGGTTGACAACCCCAGACACGCATGGGGAAGTCACAGATCCATAGGGCGGCAGGGGCGCGAGGGGCTCGGCACAGGCCGCGGGGGACTCCAGGTCTAGGGTGCGTCCTGGGTGGAGTGTGTGCAGAGGCGCCGGAGGACTCCACAGGTCTTGGGGTGCGCCCAGGGTCATGCATGCATCCACAGGTCACAGAGGACTCCAGAGCCTGGGTGCGCCCAGGGTAATGCTCATGTGCAAAGGTCTTGGAGGGCCTCCCCACATCTCCGGGTGCGCCCAGGGTAATGCGTATGTGCAGAGGCCGCAGAGGACACCTCATCTGCAGGTGCACCCAGAATGCCGCGGGTACAGAGGCCTCGGAGGACTCCACAGGTCTCGGGGTGCATCCAGGGTCATGCATGCATCCACAGGTCACAGAGGACTCCAGAGCCTGGGTGCACCCAGGGTAATGCGCATGTGCACAGGTCTCGGAGGGCCCCCCCACATCAACAGGTGCGCCAGGGTAATGCCCATGTGCACAGCCCACATCTCCAGGGGAGCCCAGGGTAATGCTCATGTGCAGAGACCGCAGAGGACACCACATCTGCAGGTGCACTCAGGATGCTGCAGGTGCAGAGGCCAGGTCTCGGGTACAACCAGACTAATGCGCATGTGCACAGGCCTTGGAAGGCCCCATAGCTCCAGGTGCGCCTAAGGTAATGCGCATGTGCAGATGCTGCGGAGGACTCCACATCTACGGCTGCGCCCAAGGTGGCGCGTGTGCAGAGGCCACGGAGGACTCCAGGTCTCGGGGTACAACCAGACTAATGCGCATGTGCACAGGCCTCGGAAAGGCCCCATATCTCCAGGTGTGCCCAGGGTAACGTGCATGTGCACAAGCCGCGGAGGACTCCACATCTCCAGGTGCGCCTAGGGGACTGCGTGGGTCCACAGGTCGCGGAGGACTCCAGAGCCTGGGTGCGCCCAGGGTAACGCGCATGTGCACAGGTCCCGGAGGGCCCCCCCACATCTCCAGGTGTGGCCAGAGTAATGCACACGTGCAGAGGCCGCGGAGGGCACCACATCTGCAGGTGCACCCAGGATGCTGCAGGTGCAGAGGCCCCAGTGGACTCCAGGTCTCAGGGTGCGCCCAGGGTCATGCGTGCGTCCACAGGTCACGGAGGACTCCAGAACCTGGGTGCGCCCAGGGTCACGCGCATGTGCACAGGTCCTAGAGGGCCCCCCACATCTCCAGGTGTGGCCAGGGTAATGTGCATGTGCAGAGGCCGCGGAGGGCACCACATCTGCAGGTGCACCGAGGATGTGGGAGGTGCAGAGGCCGTGGAGTACTGCAGGTCTCGGGGTGCGCCCAGGGTCATGCGTGTGTCCATAGGTCACGGAGGACTCCAGAGCCTAGGTGTGCCCAGGGTAATGCGCATGTACATAGGTCCCGGAGGGCCCCCCACATCTCCACGTGTGGCCAGGGTAATGCGCACGTGCAGAGGCTGCAGAGGACACCACATCTGCAGGTGCACCCAGGATGCTGCAAGTGCAGAGGCCAGATGGACTCCAGGTCTCGGGGTGCACCCAGGGTCATGCATGTGTCCATAGATCATGGAGGACTCCAGAGCCTGGCTGCGCCCAGGGTAATGCTCATGTGCAAAGGTCTTGGAGGGCCCCCCTCCCCCACATCTTCGGGTGCTCCCAGGGTAATGCGCATATGCAGAGGCCGGAGAACACCACATCTGCAGGTGCACCCAGGATGCGGGAGGTGCAGAGGCCGCGGAGGACTCCAGGTCTCGGGGTGCGCCCAAGGTCATGCATGCGTCTACAGGCCGCGAGGACTCCAGGTCTCCAGGTCTCGGGGTGCACCCAGGGTCATGTGCGGGTCTGCAGGTCGCGGAGGACTCCAGAGCCTGGGTGCACCCAGGGTAATGCTCATGTGCAAAGGTCTTGGAGGGCCTCCCCACATCTCCGGGTGCGCCCAGGGTAATGCGCAGGTGCAGAGGCTGCAGAGGACACCACATCTGCAGGTGCGCCCGGGGTGGCGCGTGTGCAGTGAAGCACAATGTCCCCGATCCGAGTCTACGCTCATGAGAAATCCCACGGACAGGCCCCAGTTCTCGAGCCAGAGCCAGAGGGGTGCAGTGTGCCCTCCAGACACGCAACGCAGGCGTGCTTGGCGGCTGGCTAGACACGATCCCGGGGGGCTTCTGGGAGCGGGTTTCTGGAGGAGACGAGCCTGTGAATCAGCGAGTGGAGTAAGGCGGACGGTCTTCTCCCATGGTGGGTGGGCCTCGTCTAATCAGTTGCAGGAAGGAGACATGCGGCCCTTTCTCCCTGCCTGGCTGCTTGTGTGCGGGGACACCTGGCCTCTGCTTGCCTTACACTCGGGTGGGAACCCACGCATGGCACCGGGTGCCCCCCGGGTCTGCAGGTTGCAGATGGCAGGTGTGGGACTTCCCGGTGTCTGTGACCAATTCCTCGCACTCAGGACCTCTCCTTCCTCATCCCTGGCCAGAGACCCCCTGCTAGATCTGGGCGGTAGTGATGCCTCCTGCGGTAAGCTCGGTGCACATGCACCCCCTGACCTCACCCCTCACCCCCCAGACTTCCCCGTAAGGGTCTCCCCATTTTTTACATTTAAATAGAGACAGTGACGAATGCCATGTGGAAACCGGAATAATCAGACAGGGCCTCGTCTTTGCAGAAAAATTCTCCCAGGATTCCTCCAGCGATGGCTCGCTTCCCTCGGATGCGTGCTATTGAGGAAACACACTTGGTTATTTGGTTCCTTTATAGTTTAGTTTTTTTTGGGGGGGGTATAGTTTTAGAATGGTTTTTCTTTTAAAGACTTTATTTATTTGTGTATTTATTGCAGAGAAAGCATGTACGGTGGGATGATGGAGAAGCAGACTCCCCACGAAGCAGGGAGCTGGACGTGGAATTCGATCCCAGGACCCCGAGATCATGACCTGAGCTGAAGGCAGATGCTTCCCCGACTGAGCCCCGCAGGGGTCTCCTTTTTAACGCATAAACATGCATTTTTGGGTAGTGTTTTTTGGAAACACAGATCCGTGCGCACTGCTGGTGGAGTCACTGTGTCTCCTTCGGGATGTGGAGGCAGGTGGGACGTGGGGGACAGAGCTCCAGGGCTAGTGCCCCATGGCAGAGAGTTAGGGACCACCTGCCTCCACCAGGTGTGTGGGGTTCCGGGTTGTTTCCAATCACACGAGACCGTCAGCTCCGAGAGGAAAGACGCTCCGGGTTTTCTGCGGCACAAATGGGATCCCCCAGAATATTCTGGGCTCCCCAGACTCGGAAGATACAAGGGGTCACCCCACAAGTGTGTCCACCCAGAACCCGACACTGGGACCCCACGTGGAACTAGTCGGATAGATTCTCCTGCTTGTCCCGCGTCCCCGAGCCTTTGTGCCGTGTCGGGTGGAGTGACTTCGGAAAGTACTCGGTTGTAACAAATGAGAAGCAAAAAAACAAAAAACAAAAAAACAAAAATGAGAAGCAGGTTTTCCAGAAACATTAAAAATGTCGGGTAATTTTCTGCCTATTTTTCATTAAAAAAAAAATATATATATACATATAATGAGTCCATCCAAGTAGCTGTGAGCGAGCTCCCTGCCTGGAGAGATGATGTCGATCGATATGATCGCTTCCGATCTGCGTGATTGCTTAAGTCGCGTGACCCGCGGTGCCCCGGGCACTTTGGTGGTCGTACCTGTTCCCCAGGGTGTGCATTCAGGGTAAAGTGTGTGTCCCCCAGATGCACCTACACTCACAGCACTCCCCTGACACCTTTTTTAATTTTTTAAAAGATTTTATTTATTTATTCATGAGAGACACAGAGAGAGAGAGGCAGAGACACAGGAGGAGGGAGAAGTAGGCTCCAGGCAGGGAGCCCGATGGGGACTCGATCCCGGGACTTCAGGATCACGACCCGGCCCAAAGGCAGGTGCTCAACCACTGAGCCACCCAGGGATCCCCTCCCCCTGACACCTTTGCAGAGAAACAGCTTTTTATTTGTTTCTTTATCTTCAGAGTGATTTTATTTCATTTCATTTTATTTATTATTTATTTTTTTTTAGTGCGGTTTTAGGTTCATGGCAAAAGAGAGTAGAGGGCGCTGAGATTGAGAGGGACCCACTTTCCCGGTAATCCCCACTGCGTCTTCTGTCCTGGGCGCTCAGTCCCCGCCGCCCGATTTATGGTGACCTGTCGCATTTGAAACGCAGGCCGGCTCCCTTAGGGCCCCCACCCCCACGCGGCGCGGCGGGGCGTCCGTCACTATTTGTCATTAAGGGATCCCATCCTAAAACAGGGTCAGCGGCGGTAATTTCAGCAGAGGACGCGGAGACAGTGCGTAATGGGATCGTGCGTGTCATCGTGCTAATAACGGGGCTCCCCGGCTTCCAGTGGGTGGTTTTGGAGAAACAGAAACGAGGTCTTTGTTGAACCCAGATGGGAAACGTGAGTGTAAGGGGGAGATAGGCCTGTGTTGGTTCACACGGCTGCGTGCTCGGTGACCCCCTGCCCCAAAGAGGGCACAATGGTTTTCCCGGCCTGCGGGGCGGAAGGAGGGTCCCAAGGATGACTTTGGGGGGCTCCAAACGCGGGTGCAGCCCAGGGGCGGATGCCGTGGGTGCCCTGGGGGCTGCCGGCGTGGCTGCTAAATTGGGGGTCGTTGCCCCACTGGCCTGCCCTCTGCTCCTTGTGCCTAATAAAGTTTTATTGGCACACAGTCGTGCCCAGGTGTTCCCAGAGCTTTCCTGCCGCAGGGGGAGGTTGAGCGCTTGCCACGGCCGCTGCTGCGTGGCCCACGGAGCCCACGGCCGGCCCGTTAGGGCCTTTGCACACACATGGGGCCTCCCCTAGGCTACACGGTGCTTCGAGGTGGCTGGGTCGTGACTACGTGAGGGTCTCTGGGCTTATTCCTCAGTTAAAACGTCAAAACGGCATCATTTTCCGGCAGGGCGGGGAGCAGGTCCCCAGACCAGGGCAGCCTGTTGTCTCTGTGGCTTTGAAACCTGAGCCGTCGGGATTTTTCAGCACCTCTGGGGGCCTGAGCAGGACAAAGGCGAGCTGGGGGGAGGGCGGAGGTCCTGGGGGCCCTGTAGTGAGCCCGGGGTGAGCCTGGGGGGACAGGCCGCTGGCTGTCGGCTGTCGCAGTGCTCGCAGGACCTGCCACCCCGGGAGGGGCCTCCCTCTCCCAGATGCAGCCCCCTCCCCAGATTCCCGCATTCCAGGCCGCTTAGCATTTCAGACCAGGGGACTCGGGGACTCGAACCCAGCTCGCTTGCCCTCTGAGCTCACACTTTGTCCTCACGTGTTTCCCTCCTCGGCTTACTTGAAATGGACCGTAAGCACTGCCGTTTTGAGGAGCCATCCTAGGATTCGGGCTCCCTGGTTTTCCTTCCCTGTTTAAAAAAAAATGCAGCTAAAATATGTAAAATGCACATGTTTGCCATTTTCGTTTTTTAAGTGTACAGTTCAGGGCGCTAGGGCATTCGCGGTCGGTGCAACGAGAACGGGAGCCCTATATGTGTTTGGCCGGCACTGACTGTGGCTGCCGCTCGACCCCCAGCCCCTGGTAACCTGTCATCTACTTCCTGTCTTAATGGGGTTTTCCTGCTCCGTGCATTTTATGTAAATGGGATGAGGCCATGTTTGCGCTTTGGCGTCTGGCTTCTGTCTCTGAGCATCATGTCCCCAAGGTTCATCCACGTGGTAGCAGCTGTCAGCACATCCTTCATTTTCAAGGCTGCATAATATTCCATGTATGATGGATCCCATTCTGTTTTCCATCCATCCACCCTTCCATCCACCTTCTATCCATCCATCCATCCATCCATCCATTCACCTATGCACCTTCCATCCATCCATCTACCTACTGACCTCCATGTCATCCATTTAACCATCCATCCATCCATCTACCTGCCTGCACACCATCCATCCATCCATCCATCCATCCATCCATCCATTTACCTACCAACCTCCATCATCCATTAATCCATCCATCCATCCACCTACCCACCCTACCCATCATCCATCTGTCCATCCATCCATCCATCCATCATCCATCCATCCATCCATGTACCTACCAACCTCCATCATCCATTCATCCATCCACCTACCCACCTATGCAACATCCATCCATCCATCCAACTATCCACCCTACCCATCATCCATCCATCCATCCATCCATCCATCCATCCACCGTCTATCCATCCATCTACCTACTGACCTCCATCATCCATTCATCCATCCACCTACCCACCTATGCAACATCCATCCATCCATCCAACTACCCACCCTACCCATCATCCATCCATCCATCCATCCATCCATCCATCCATCCATCCACCGTCTATCCATCCATCTACCTACCGACCTCCATCATCCATTCATCCATCCACCTACCCACCTATGCAACATCCATCCATCCATCCAACTATCCACCCTACCCATCATCCATCCATCCATCCATCCATCCATCCATCCATCCACCGTCTATCCATCCATCTACCTACTGACCTCCATCATCCCTTTATCCATCCATCCATCCATCCACCTGCCTGCACACCATCCATCCATCCATCCATATATCCATCCATCCATTCATCCATCTATCCATCCACCCATCCACTCACCTATGCACCATCCATCCACCCATCCATCCACCCATCCATCCATCCATCCATGCAAAATTACAGCCATCTTCATGGGTGCAAAGGGCTCCTTGCCGCGGTCTTGGCTTGACTCCCCCTGATAACTGGCGACGTCCAGCGTCTTTTCATGCACTTACGGACCGCGTGAACATCGTCTTCAGCGAAAGGTCCATTCCTGTCCTTTGTCCATGTTTAAATTGTGTCTGTTTGCAGTCGAATGGCGAGAGTTATTTATGTGTTCCGGCTACGAAACCCTCATCCCACATATGACTTGCAAATACTTCCTCCCATTCCATGGGCTTTTTTTTTTTTTTTCCTACTCCTTGTTATTCCTTTCACTCTCTTGATGGTGTCCTTTGATGCACAAATGCTTTAAATTTTAATGTAGTCCAATTTGTGTGTATTTCTTTTAGTTGCCTGTGCTTTTTGGTGTCACGTTTCAACGGGCTACTTTTAGCTGCAGCTCTCTGTGAGATCCCCTGGTCAAAAAGAGAACTGATCACGTCACCGACACTGGGGATCTTGTGGGTAGGACCCTTGATTCCTCCACCAGGGTCTCCCACCACCCGTTGTGCGGGAGGTGTGTGCTCCCGGTTTTGAAGAGACCCCATTCGACCCCGACCAGTGTGCGCAGGACCAAGCCTGCATTTGGAATGGGCAGCCCGAAGGAGCCTTTGCAGACATGCATCAAAATCCGCAGGCGCCCTGGGGGTGAGAGCTCTCCGTGTTCGGGGATGCTCCCGGGGACGACTCTTGCTGCCTGGCTTCGCAGGCCGTGCTTTGCCTGCAGCTGTTGCTAAAAGTGGGAGAACACTGCAGAGGCCGCGATGTCCTGTAGATCTGGTTTTGTGCATTAGCAGGCTTCCGTCTCCAGAGCGGTTGCACGGCCTACGGAAAAACTGAGCTCACGGTGGGGGGCGTTCCCATACTCGGTCCCCTGTGCCCCCCGTTTCTGCTACCATGCACATGGTGCAGCGGTGTCCGTGTTGGTGACAGCTGAGGAGCCGATATTGATCATTATTGGCTACAGCCCATAGCTCACGTGAGGGCTCACTCTCGGTGTCGTGCCTTCTGTGGTTTCGGGCAAATGGATAAGGACGGGAATCCATCACTATGGTGTCATACGGAGTGGCTTCCCTGCCCTAAAAAAAAAAAATCCCCTGTACTCCACATGCTCATCCTTCCCTCCTTCCCCGGGAGCCCTTAATTCAATTTCTCAGCTCGTGTCACCAGCTGCTGTTACTACTGATCTTTTGTGGACGAGAACAGGTTTCTGCATGAGCACAAAGACGACGGATTGCTACCCGGGTACGGTAATGTGCACATAATTAAACAGCGCCAGGCACGCGATGGGGCCCAGGGCAGCCCGTGGCACATGATGAGCGTCCAAGAGCATTATTTCTCGTTCTCGCCCACAAAGGGGGGTGGCTGGCAGGCTGAGGCCTCTGCTGCATTTGATGCCATGTGGACACGCCAGCTCCTATGCAGACTTTCCACACTCATGCCTGTGGCGGGAGCCTGCGAGTCTCTGCCGTGGACCGTCTGTTGGTCTCAAACCCTCAGTGGGTGGGTCAGTAGGCAGGGGTCCCAGCTGCGTGCAGGGGTGCCTACACGGGGTGTCCTGGGCAGCCAGAGGAGGGGCACGCGTGGGGGGCCGGACATCCTTCCGGATAGGACGAGGCAGGGCAGGGGTGCTGTTCACCCCACTGACCAGACTGAGGGTAGGGAGCCCCTGCCCCTGCCAATGCTGGTGCGTGAAGGGATGAACAGGTGCATCAGCTACTGATGGACAGGTGCAACAGGTATCGATGGACAGGTGTACCGGCTACCCAAGAACAGGTGTGACACCTACCCAAGAAAAGGTGCAGCAGCTACTGACAAACTGGTGTGCCAGCTACCCACGAACAGGTTGCCACCTACCTAAGTTGTGCCAGCTATCCAAGAACAAGTACGCCGGCTACCGATGAACAGGTGCGTCAACTACCCATGAATAGGTGTGCCACCTATCTATGAACAGGTGAGCCTGCTACCTATGAACAGCTGTGCCAGCTACTGACAAACAGGTTGCCAGCTACCAACAGGTGTGCCAGCTACCCATGTACAGGTGCGTCAAGTACCCATGAACAGGTGTGCCCCTTCCCATGAAGAGGTGAGTCTACTATGCATGAACCGGTGCGTGGGCTACCCACAAGTGGGTGTGCCAGCTACCGATGAACAGGTGAGCCGCCTTCCCATGAACAGATGTGTCAGCTAGCCATGAACAGGCGAGCCTACTATTCATGAACAGGTGTATCGGCTACCCATGAATGGGTGTGCCAGCTGCCGATGAACAGGTGAGCTGCCTACCCATGAACAGATGTGTCAGCTACCCATGAACAGGCGAGCCTACTATTCATGAACAGGTGCGTCGGCTACCCATGAATGGGTGTGCCAGCTACCGATGAACAGGTGAGCCACCTTCCCATGAACAGGTACGTCAGCTACCCCTGAACGGTGTACCACCTACCCATGAACAGGCGAGCCCAGTATTCATGAACAGGTGCGTCGGCTACCCATGAATAGGTGTTCCAGCTACCGATGAACAGGTGAGCTGCCTACCCATGAACAGGTGTGTCAGCCAGCAATGAACAAGTGAGCCTACTGTTCATGAACAGGGGTGTCAGCTACCCACGAACAGGTGTTCCAGCTACCGATGAACAGGTGAGCTGCCTACCCATGAACAGGTGTGCTGATGCGGCAGGTAACCAGTCAGTTCACAAAGACCCCTTCCTACCCCTTCCCCAGGGAAGCAGGCCTTTGCCGGCGGGGGGGTCTCCCTTTGGTGGGAGGCGACCTGGGGCGTCGACCTGAACCCAGTTACCTGCCGCCGGTAGAGCGGTTTGGCCGCCGTGTGCAAGGACAGGACGCCCCACGTGGTGAACCAAGCGGGGAACCTCTGCCCCCTGTTTTTCAAGGACGCGATAAACTTGAAGGGCCATCCACGGAGAGCAGGACGTCTGGGAGAAGGAGGAGCACGCGAGGGAAGGACTGTGTCCTCAGAGCAGCGTCTCTGCAGTCGCCGTCCGTGTGTGCTGGACGCTGGTCGTCTGGTGCGTCGCCCAGTTTAGGATCCGCGGCTGTCTGGGGTCCCCACTCCGGGCGGGCGGGAAAACGTTCGAGGACTGCGCAGCTCAGCGCGCCTGGGGAACCGTGAATCGCGTAACTGCGAGCTAGAATTTCATTACAGACTCACACCTACGAGGAAGGAGTGTCCCCGGGAGGACGGTCCCACGGGGCCGGGGACACTGGTTGCTTCTCTGTTCTCTGGGGCCCCAGATGGATGCCCCGGGGTGGGGGCAAACGCTGCCCTCCAGAGTCAGCCTTCGAGAATCCGAGCAGGCACCGCCGTGCCCCTGCAGCCCTCTAGGAAGCTGTGGCATTCATAGCCATCGGGCGCCACGTGTGCCCTGGACGGCCCACGTGCACGAGCCTCCCGAAAGCCGGCTCTGGCACACGCTCACCTATGCTCCACCGTGCACAGCCCGGGCAAAGGCGTCCCCGGTGTCCCCCGGGCTCTGTAGGCCACCTTCCCGCGGGCCGGGTACCATTCCAGCGCATTAAAATTTCACGACGACCCCTCCCGTCATGGAGAGCCCTAACCCGCAAAGAGGGGACGTCTACGCACCCACATCCCGGACGTGCGTGCCTCCAATTTTTGTTTCTTTTTCCCATTTTTTTCTGGATTCCACCCGGGATCCGCGACCGCTGTGCCCTCCGGGGTACAAAATCGGCCGCGCTTTTAGTTCTTAAAAACTCGATCGTCATTTCACGGAAAATCAGGGAAACAATGTGCCTCTGTGTGTGTGTGTGTGTGTGTGTGTGTGTGTGTGTGTGTAGATGGTTCTGGGGACTCACACCGCTTCTCCATGTGGCCGTGGAGGCAGACTGTGGACGCGGTGTCTTTTTTTATTTATTTTATTTTATTTATTTTTATTTTTGCGGCGTTACGGACCCGAGAAACACATCATTTTCTCTTGCTATCCCTTTTAAAATCAAATTACGGCGTGGCGTTCAATAAAATATCCTTTGTGCAGCTCATAAAAACGAGACCCTTGCAGTCCTGACAATTAAGCCACCCGGTTCCAACACGCCTCCTGTGATACAGTTTATGGCTTCGCTTTTATGTCAACGTCTCTCATATATTACATATTTATTTATATTTATTTATTTATTTATTTTTAATTTTTTTTTTAAAAAGCCCCATTATTGATTAATAGCCTTCTACGTCTTAAAAGTTTCTTTTTCGTGTGTGGAGAGAGAGAGAGAGAGAAAAAAAAATCATTTGCCTTTTAATGGGGTGTCAGATTTGTTTTCCAAACCTTGTAAAAGGGTTATCATTGTTATGTATGGACAAGCACTCTCTTCAGAATCAATGAAAACTCTGTTTGCAGGGTAATTCATGGCCGTCCCTCGGCGGGTCCGCGCAAAAGTTAATTTCACCGTTTTGCAAAGTGGAGGGGTGGGACCGGTCCCTGCGGTTAACTATTTTCACATGGAGGGAAAGGCGTTGCAAGCCCCTCTCACGTACTAAATAACCCGCAGGCCGCCCTGCGTCCGGGGCATCTTGGCAGCAGGGTGGGGGTCAGAGCTCACGGAGATGTCCGGTTCAATTAGGGGCGTCATAAACCTGCTGGCAATTAAGTCTCCCCCCGCCTGGCCAGGCGCCGAGCCTGATACCGAGAGTCGCGAACAAGAGCCCGGAAGACTCCAGCTCTGCTGCCGAGCGGGTTTTGTTCTGTGGGGGCCCCCGGGGGGACACGGTTGGTGCTCTTGGCCTCCGGGGGGACCCGGTTGGTGACCACCCAGCTGGTGTGAGCTGACCACGAGGGTACTTTATGTGTCCTGTGCGCACAGAGGCAGATCATTCTTGGTACATTTGGAGTCAGGGGACCGGCCATCCCCAGAGCCGTGGGCCTGGACTGGTCTGGTCTCCGGACACTCGTGAGTGCACACCGGCCGCTGTGCGAGCCCGGGGCTCTATCTGACAGCAGCACTCACGGCCCTGACCTCTGGAAGACCAGTCGATCCCCCTCTGCAGCTGCAAGATGTGCGGACGGGTGACTTTGAGGAGCTGTTCCTTGGGAGGAGCAGACTGCGTGCATCTTGGAAACCCTCCAGCTGGTCCCCAGGGGAACGGAGATGATCATTGGGCTTGTGTGCTGGTTTCCCGGATGGGAGCACGTCCCATGTCTCCATATGAAGCAGTGGTGGCTCCATTGTCTGTATTTCAGGAGGGAGAGAATGTGGCCTCTATCAAAGGGGCAGGTCTGCCGCCCGTAGAAGTGTGGGCTCAGGGTGTGGGAGGAAGGAGCTGGTATTTGTATGTATATCTACATGTACTTTGTGTCTGCATCCGTATCATATACACCATGACGTCGCATCTATATGTCAGTGTTATATTTATCTATCCATCCATCCATCTACCCACCTGAATATCCATCCATCCATCCATCCATCCATCCATCCATCCAACCATCCATCCATCATATCCATCCATCTATTCATCCATCCATCCATCCATCATATCCATCCATCCATCATCCATCCATCTATTCATCCATCTATCCATCTATCATATCTATATATCTGTCTATCCATCCATCCATTCATCTAATCACCCATCTACATGCCATCCATCCATGCATCCATGCATCCATCCATCCATCTAGCCATCTATCATGTCTATCTATCTATCTATCTATCTATCCATTCATCCACTCACCCATCTGCATTCCATCCATCCATCCATCCATCCATCCATCCATCTATCCATCTATCCATCCATCATATCTATCTATCCATCCATTCATTCATCCACTTACCCATCTACATTCCATCCATCCATCCATCCATCCATCCATCCATCTATCCATCTATCCATCTATCCATCCATCATATCTATCTATCCATCCATTCATTCATCCACTTACCCATCTACATTCCATCCATCCATCCATCCATCCATCCATCCATCCATCCATCTATCCATCTATCCATCCATCATATCTATCTATCCATCCATTCATTCATCCACTTACCCATCTGCATTCCATCCATCCATCCATCCATCCATCCATCCATCCATCCTTCCATCCATCCACCCATCTTATCTATCTATCTATTTATCTATCTATCTAGTCAGGTTCTCTGCAGAACCTTGACTAACACTTCACCCCAACACCCAAGCTTGGGGAACCATGGTTGGAGCCTCAGGGTCACGCCTGCTTCCGAGATGCCCAGGAAGGAACAACACACAGTGAGGTCTTCAGTAGGTGGAAGTTCTTTCAAAGAAGAAAAATGCCCCTTAGGAATAAGAGGCATGTGGGTTAAGGAAGCTGTGTGAACACACAGTTATGTGTGTTCCCTGCTGAGGGCCTAGTTCAGGGATAGCCAAGTCCTAAACCCACAGGGGCTGGGATTACAGGGGGGCGTGGCACATAGTTTTGGGAGCTGCAAGCAGGTTGCATGAGTGGGGAGTGAGTTAGCACAACGGAAAGGGCTGAGTCTTGAGCAAAAGGTGAGGGAGGCTGAGGCCCAGCCTGAATCCTCCACGCAATCAAGAGGGGCTTAATCCCCTCACAGAAGGTGCCTGGATAGCCTGGGGAACTAGCAATAAGATGGAGAAGGCAGCATGGGGAAGGCAGTGGCCAAAATGAGGAGGAGCAGAGAGCTCCCCTAGACCCTCCAGCCAGCACTGTGTATCCCTGCAGGATGACTGGAGGTGGGGTGTTGTTCTCTGGAGCCAGGAGAGCAGATTCTCTGGGTGCAGCAGTGACGGGTGAGGTAGAGGGCACACACAAGTGCACATACTACCCCCCTAACATGTCATCTTTGGGGCTATGTAGGTGGGGTTTAAACGATGAAGGGGAGAAAACTAAGAAAATTGTTACTGCGGAACTCCAGATAGTCTCCACCCTGTGTGGGGACAGGAGATGGGATTGGGTGAGGAGCATATTGGGGGCTTTAATACACTGGGGTCGTTCTATTTCCTGATGATTATTCCTTAAATGCCACATCAATTTAGCCTTTGTATGAGAAGTACCACCAGCTCGGGGGCTTATAAATACAGGAATTTACTCTCTGCCCGTCCTGGAGACCAGAAGTCTGAGATTCAGGTGGGGTGGGGCTGCTGAGATCCAGGCAGGGCGGGGCTGGCCCTTTCTACATGCTCCCACACATACATTTGCAAGCAGCCCTAACTTCATGAAAGACGATGTTAGATGAAAGATGCTTTCTACACAGTGTTGTTTCACACGGTTGAATATGTGGCAATTTCCATCCCTGGGCTGGTGGCCGCGTTCCTCCTGTCTTACCTCCATCTCCATGTGACTCCTCCCCTGTGTCTGCGTCTCTTCCCTTCTGTCCCTTATAAGGACACCTGTCATTGGATTTAGGGCCACCCTCATCCAGGACGAGCTCATCTTAACTTGCATCTTAATTACTCCTACAAAGGCACTATTTCCAAATAGGATCACATTCACAAGTTCAAGGAGCTAGAAATCCAACATATTTTGGGGGGACAAGGGGGCCACCAGTCAACCCATAACACTCATCTCTACATGTCGCACACAAAGCAAGCAGGCAGCTAATGGAGTACTGAGATGATGATGAAGATGGCCGAATCCGAAGAAAAGTTGATGTTTTTAACTTGCCCCAGAAAGATACTGTCTTAGTAAGTCAACATTATGAAATGCTTTTCTTGTCTTTTTGCCACCTTCGTGGGATGATCTATATTACATTTTCCTTTTGCACCAACTCTGTGTGATCTTGGCTAAGATAAACTTTCATCAAAAGACTAATGAACAGAAAGTTTAAAAAATAGATTAATCACCAAATAATTGTGTTCCGAGTGTGTCCAAGTATAGAAAATCAGGGCATGAGCAGAGAAGAACATATTTCAATATTTATGAAGCAATTTTTCTATAATTAAGAAGAATTCTGTAATAGGTTTTCATTGTTGTCATTCTTTTGAATCTTAATCCATAAATTGTTATCAAATCATTAAAAGAAAAATGTATAACTCCAACGTGAATATCTTCCCTTTGATGAGCCTGGCAGTATACCAGTTGTTTTAGGTTTTTGGATCACATTGGAGGATAAATACATGCCATTAGAAGTTTCTGACTAATTATAAATCTGAAAACAGAGCCAGAAAAAAAAAAAGAAGGCAAAGAAAGGGAGAGAAAGATGTCTACCTGATGATATAAGATGGGGCATCTCTGTGTTACCCGATTGGTTGTTCATTAAGGAGGAAATATCTTTTGTGCTGCAGACATTCTGAGGGCAGAATGATGAGGGTCCAGGGGGCTCATCTCTATCAGGAAGGGGAGGCCTTCTACCTCATTGAGGTTGAAAGCTGTGTTTCACCCCAAGATGGAGTAACCAAGAAGCTAGAGATTCCTGGGGAAAGGAGTTGCATCTGTTGGTCGTGTGTGTCTGATTCCCAGATGGAGTTGTCCCAATGGGGGCCCATATATGAGGCTCCTTCTAGGGGTTTCCAATTGGAGACCTGTGTTTGCCAGGGGTTTGCAGAGACATGGAATCAATAGGATGGATGGAGGGATGGATGGATGGATGGATGGATGTTTGGATGGATGGATGGATGGTTGGATGGATCAATGAATTAATATATGGATGGATAGATGGATGGATGGATAGTTGGATGGATGGATGGATGGATGGATGGTTGGATAAACGGTTTGATGGATGGATGGTTGGATGGATGGTTAGATGGACGGATAGATGGATAGACATAGATTATAGATAGATAGATGATAGAAAGATAGAGATTTGTTATAAGGAACTGGAACAAGCATTTATGGAGCCTGAGAAGTCCCGGGATCAGCCATCTGCCAGCTGGAAACCTGGGAGAGCCGGTGGTATGATTGAGTCTGAGTGTGAAGGTCTGAGAAGCAGGCGGACTGATGGTGTTAGTTTCAGTCCCAGGGCAGAAGAGGATGGAAGTCCACTAGAAAAGGGGGCTAATTATCCCTTCTGCCTTTTTTGGTTTACACAGGCTGTGGCCTGATTAGAGCAGGCCCACCCACACTGGGAGAAGATAGTCTGCTTTACTCAGTCTACTGATTCAGTGTTCACGTCTTCTAGAAACATCTTCCAAGGCACAGCCAGAATCATGTGTAGTCAAATATCTGGGCACCTCCTTGGCCTGGTTGAGTTGACACCTCCAATTAACCCTCACAAACCCCCAACAATGCTCAGGGCCATTTCCTCCCACCTCTGCTCAGTTTTGGTTGGGATCTCTTGAAAACTCAACCAGTGTTGTGTTGGGGACATTTTCTGTGAGCTCCGGTGTTGCCCATCAACACCGGTCAGGGTCGCTGTGCTGACAATAGAGGATCTGCATGGGATGATGGGGGCCCCGTGAGGGGAGGCTGAGCTGGCTGGCAGCTGTGGACATGGGGAGCACAGAGCCCAGGACACAGAGGTCAACCTTGACACACATCGTCCTTGTCCCCTTCATCTCCCAGCTCTCGCTCAAGGTTGAAGCAGAACGTATATGGTGCCACTGTGAAAAGGCTTAGTCTCAAGCACCCAGCAGGTGGGACGCAGAGGCGGTGGTGATGTAGTCTCAGAGAACTGCTCTAAGTGGCTCCTACATCATGTCTTGGCAGGAGGGGCAGATGGCACCGAGGAGAGAGCAGGTCACGGCCGGGCAAGACTCATCCCCAGTCCCACACATGCATCCAGGTGTTGCTACCTGCACAGGGGGCGGGATTGTCTGAAAGGTCTCGCTGGGTGATGTGAGTGAGCAGCCGTGTCAAACCACGGAGTTCAATACTTGCTACTCCAAGGACGCTCTGCATCCCCGGAGCATCATGCTCACCTGAGAGCTGGTCCGAGCATCCCTACCTTTGTCCTTTGCACAGACAAGACCCAGATGACCCTTAGAAACGCTGGCTGCATGCTTAGAGACACTTCAGGAAGCCGCCTAAAACCCCACAATGGGAGTGGAGATTGTGTAGACACAGGTCGTGCCCCACACACCCCTGGGGATATGGGTTGGGTGGCCATGATGACGCCATGGCAAGAATTCACAACAGTGAGCATGCTGAGGCCAGTGACCGTGCCCAATGTAGCCCTTGGTTCGCTGAATGCACATCCTGGCTATGGACAGTGTGTCCGCTAATCTCATAACCATGTGGGAGTTTGCGAAGTGTGTTCTATGGAGTGCATTGTCCCTCGTCTTCATATGTGGGGGCTGCCATACAAAACGCCAGGGACTGGGTGGCTGATACACAAGTGGACGTGTCCTTGTCATGGCGGCGGACATTGGGGGTCCAATCTCAGGGCATCTGCATGTTCTAGGCTTGGGGACACCTGCTTTCTGGTTCATGGAGGAACGTCTTCTTGCTGGGTCTTCACCTGCTGGAGGGCAGGAGGGGGCTCTCACCTGCTGGAGGGCAGGAGGGGCTCAGGAGACAAATGTCTCTTCCTTTCCATGGACACGAATCCCATCATGGCGGCTCCACCGTCATGAGCCAATGACCTCCAGGAGATGTTACCTCTTCGTCCAGTTTTTAATTATGCAGACACACCTTAGAAAAATCAATAAACACCATGCCCCATGCCCCCAGGGCATTCCTGGGTCTGTCTGCAGTGTGGTCATTTGCTGGCGGTGCACTCTGGTTCCGATCCAGGTGGCCGTGCTCCCGACCATCTCCTCATTCAGTTCCCTCGTATTAAAACTGGCACGTGGCATCCTAATGGATTAGACGCCACTTGGGATTGACAGCTCTGTCCTCGTCACCCGGGAGCTCGCAAGCAGGGCTGAGCTTCCATATTGCATTCGCAGCAGGCAGGTGAGGGCGCGATGAGAGGCCGCCGTGGGGCCCCCGCATCCCGCAACGGAGCGATCCATGTGTCACCTGTCCATACGCTGTCTGGAGATCTTTGGCCGTATAGTGGGAATCGTTTCTTTCCATGTGGGTTTTGTTTGGTTGATGTGGACCCTGAGAAGGAGCGTCGTGACATCTCCCTGGTGACCCTGAAACTCCATTGTAAGGAAGGAAAGTGGCCACAACCAGGAGACGTCGGTTTTTGTGGAGAGCGGGGTTGGAGAAGGAAGGACGGAGGGGCATACTCTCTTATATGGAAGAGAATATCTGTGAGGCGCGGGCGGCGTGTGAGGACGCAGCAGGAGGGGTCCCGCGTTGTCCCAGGGCCTCGAGGCCGTGCAGAGGGCACCTTCATGCACGCGGGGCAGCTCCCTGCACCATGCAACGTGACTCGGAGATGTGTCAGGGCCGGCGTCTGCCATGGATGGGCTGGAAGATTGGATTGGGCAGCGGATTACAGAGCGCGGCGTGTGGGGATGCTGACTGTTGAGGAAACAAATGTCAGCTAAGCGTTCATTAGCGGGCCACCAGCCAGCCAGCCCACTGGAAATCGTATTTAGAGCAAAGGAGGATGCAGCGTGTGACCTTGTCTTGTTGACGGAAGGGAGCAAGGCCCGTGCTTGACTGCGGCCCGGTGGGGACGGATGGCTGCTGTGTTTTGACCACCAGCGTGTCCTCGTTCTTGTTGCTCATCCTGCACACAGTCGAGTGCACAGGTCTGTGTGCATGCACTCTCACGGAGGAAGCACGCTCAGATTCCCAAGCACACTCTCCCTTTCCCCAAGCTCAGTTTCCAGCCTCCACGTGAGGGCATCAGCAAAAATATGGGACTGCCATTTTGTCCTAAAGCAGATAATTTTATGCACATGGGAGTGGAGACCGAAGGTGGGAAGCTCTTAGGTTCTGGGGCGTGGAAGCTTATTGAGATACTGGCTCCCGTGAAAGTCACAATGCAAAGGAGCATGTGCAAGAGGCGAGCTACCTCTTATGCCTAGAAAATAAAAAGATAGGCACGCTGGTGGCCTAAATGAGGTCCACACATCCTGACCTCAGCCTGGAAGCAAGGATGTGCACTATTTCCCTCATGGCTGAGACCCTGGGGTCTTCTATAGAGACCCTGCAATTTGCCCTAGAAGGGGATCCCTCCAGGAGGAATGGATAAGCAGTGCCAAGTCCCCGGGGTCCTCTCTGCACCCCACTCCCCGGGAGCAACCACGCGGAACTAAAGGTGTGGCGGACGCTCTTGGCTGGAGGAGGCACGTGAGAGAGGCTGAGCATCGCCAGCCGTGCACAGACATATGTGATCTGACCCGCGGCGGGGCTGCGCCAGGGGTGCCTGCGTTCCCTGGAGGGCCACGCCATCGATCACTGCCCTTGTCTCACTGTCATCCGAGGGGTTTCTGACAACGTGTGGTATTTTCTGAACACACATCAGCTGGGATGGAGATGGATGCATAGCGGATGTCTTTCTTTGGGAGCTCTCCTCCAACAGGAGAAAGAACCGTGCAAACATCCGCAGAGCCGTTCGGATGCATGTTCATGGCTGCCGTGATGTCGCAAGCTGTCTGATGGGGCCGTCAAATCCCCACGTGTCACATGTACTGATTTGTACACAGACGTATATGTACCGGTTTCCACACTGGAGACGTGTTCTTTGGGGCCACTGTTCTGGGTCAATAGTGACTTTGCTCATTGTCTTCCCCACAACCTCATCGTATCTTCAGAACAAGATGAGTCGGGGAGCTGTCAAACACCTGCATTAGCACATGTTTTAACACATTTAACACACACAGCAGTGAAATTTTAATTTCAGATCAATGATTTTTGTCAGATAAAAGTGTGTCCCAGATATAGCAAGGGATATACTTATACTAAAAAATAAAAATAAAAATTGTCATTTATTTTTCTGAAATTTAATTTGTACTCGGTCATCCTAGATTTTTATTTGGCCAATATGACAATCATAATCAGGCTTTTTTTCCCCCTCCTAGAGGACTTGGGCACATGGTATCTCACACACAATGGGTGTTCCAAATAAGACTTTGGGTGAATTAGCACAGTGGGTAGTAGGCACTTTCCATTTCCTGTCTGCTCATCCATCCATCATATCTATCATCCATCCATCCATCCATCCATCCATCCATCCATCGTATCTATCTATCTATCTATCTAACCATCCATCCATCCATCCATCCATCCATCCACCATCCATCCATCATATCTTCCACCCATCATCCATCCATCCATCCATCATATCATCCATCCATCATCCATCCATCATATCATCCATCCATCATCCATCCATCCATCCATCCATCATATCATCCATCCATCATCCATCTATCCATCCATCCATCCATCCATCCATCCACCCATCCATACATCCATCATATCTTCCACCCATCATCCATCCATCCATCCATCATATCATCCATCCATCATCCATCCATCCATCCATCCATCCATCCATCCATCCATCCATCGTATCTATCTATCTATCTATCTATCTATCTATCTATCTATCTAACCATCCATCCATCCATCCATCCATCCATCCATCCATCCATCATATCATCCATCCATCATCCATCCATCATCCATCTATCCATCTATCCATCCATCCACCATCCATCCATCATATCTTCCACCCATCATCCATCCATCCATCCATCATATCATCCATCCATCATCCATCCATCATATCATCCATCCATCATCCATCCATCCATCCATCCATCCATCATATCATCCATCCATCATCCATCTATCCATCCATCCATCCATCCATCATCCATCATCCATCCATCATATCTATCATCCATCCATCCATCCATCCATCCATTCATCATGTATTTCTTCTTGATTGTGGAACAATACACATAACATAAAATTTACCATTTTAAGTATTTTAAATTGCACACTTCATAGGTGTGAAGCTCATTCACCATCTTGTGCAGCCAACACCACTGACTTGTTCTAGAACTTTCTCCTTTGACTGCAGTGGACAGACACCAAGCTACCCCAAACTGAGCTGGAAGGGGACATTTACCATCAGGGTTTGGGGCTAGGGAGTCTGCATGGCAGCCTGAGCAGAGTGTGGGCATCTGTCTTGATGCCCCATCTGCTTCCTCTGTGTCTCGTGAACCCCCTCTGGATCTTTGTTGGTCACCTGCCCACCTCCTTTGGATATGCCAGCCGTGTCACTCATCATGTCCATGTGCCTGTTTCAATCTTCTCTGGCCCCGTCCTTAATCCTTGTGACTGGCCAACAGGCCACTATTGGTATGGAGTGATGTAAAACCCAGGGCATTCTTCTGGAAGGTTCCACCTACAGCAAGAGCCCTAGTTGGGGGTGCAGCTCCCTAGCATGCAGACCTCCCTGGTGCCAACTCCTAAACTTTGATTCAGGATGGCCCGGTGGGAACAGGGGTGTACCTTGCAGGCATTGTCCCCAGGCGATTTGGTTATGCAGCCAAGTCAAGAACACACAAAATGTGTTTGCAGCAGGTGAGGAGAAATGTAATCTACTCCTTGCATCTGAACACCAGCCCTGGTGCTGCCCATTCCAGGCATCGTAAACCAGGCTAGAGCATCCCTTGAGGGCTGTGGCCGGGGTTGGGGGAGCTCCAGTTCTGGTTGTACCCATTCTCAGCAAGGCAGCCTCGATGAGGCCAATTCATGCCTCAGAACCCCGGGACATAGGAATAATAATGTCTTTCCACCCTCCAGCACATGGGAAGCAACCAATACAGAGGAGCTTAACTTCCTTTGAGCCCCAAAGTGGAGGCTGTGCAATATTCTGGTTTCTTGCCTGCCCTGCAAGCTCCTAAGAGGCCAGGGTGGTGTTTCTAGTCCTCTCTGGGCTTGTGTGACGTGGTGCATGTTAGGTCTTCAATGACAACCTCAGTGAATGAGTAAATACGCGGCCCTGTCTGCAGACTGGAGCATCCGGGCAACGGCATTCCAGGAAATGTCAATCAGTTCTCTTGACGATGCGTTCACGGTTCACTGGAGACGAGCTTCTGTGTGGAACGATTGTAACCAGTTGCCCTGTCACAGAAGGGCATGCACCCATCACAGTTTTCACCGTCTCTGGTTAGCAGAGGGGCCTGCATGGTGGTGCCTTGGCTGGGACACCTGATTTCTCAGCTTCTATTTACATTTGGTGTCCCGCACCGTCAACCTTACGGACAAGGCACGTGAAGACCCGTGAAGGCCAACGGTGAGTGGAGCAGAGTCAGATGCACCTGTGCACAGGTACGGACTGGAGAGCGATGTCACCGATGGGCAACGCCATGCAACGCTCTGTGGTCCTGGCTGGTGATATCTGACAGCATGTCGTGTGCTGAGCACGTTAACTTGCATGACAATCATTTAAGATGGATGCAAAAAGAACCTCGGAACCAGAGTATCACATATCCAGAAAAGGCATCACAACTGCCTGGCAGGAGGGAGTGTCGCCAAGCAAGCACACCTGGGCCAGCGGCACACGGAACACCTGTGGTGCATCTCTGGTTTCACAGATGAGCAGACTTGCTGGTCTCAGGTCTGGGTGTCACACCCGAGGTCTCCCGTACAGCCCATCTGGGGTCTCCAATGGCATGTGATCCCATCCCTTTTCTGTATCTGGAGTGATTTTCACCCAGAGAAGACACAGCATGACTTGCCGAAGGGCCATGTGGCCCTTGTGGGAGGCAGGTTCCCCGACCACTGTCCATGCATCCATGGAGCCGTCCCAGCCGACGGGCTCCCCCAGCCAGGAGTCCGTTTCCCTAGCTTCTGCTTCTCACCGTAGTTAATAAATCAGCACGTAGATGAGAGACTCATGGTTAATTTTCCGCAGCCAGTGCAGAGTGTCTGAGCCCATAAACTGCGCCGAGTCTTGGGCTGTGAATTTCCTGATACTGACAAGTCAAACAGCTTAGAAATCATAATTATAAGTTACAAGTGTCTTAGGGGTTGTTCTTCTGACATAAAACTAATTTCATGTTTTTATTCATAATGCGGGAGAGATGAGAGGCATGCTTTGGAGGGCGCTCCTGGAGATATCACAGGCCCCGTCTCCCGGCCGTAATGAGCGGAGACGGCGCACTTCGCTCTTTGTTGCCGCCCGATGTGCCCTGAGTAGCTTCTGACAATCTTGCAGGCCTCGTCTGCGCTTTTCCCAACAGGCTGTTCGTGAGGAGGTGACCAAGCGGAGAGCTGGACCCGGTTTGGTCCTGGAGCCATCGTGTAAGGACGTCGCCATGCCCAAACGCAAGGCATGCACGGGAATGCCCTGGGGGGCAGTCCCTTGATGTGAGTGTCCTTTGGCGGACGTAACAAAGTGCCCCTTGCTAGGGAGCTTAAAACCGCAGGAATTCATGCTTTCCTGGCTCGGGAGACCAGATGTCTGAGATCGAGGTGGGGCCGGGCTGTGCTCCTTCCAGACGCTCCACAGGACGGTCCTTCCTGCCTCTTCCAGCGTCGTGCAGCTGCCCCAATCCTGCGCGTCCTTGGCTTGCAGATGTATCACCCCAGTGTCTGCCTCTGTCTCTGGTCTTCTCCAGAAGAGACCTCCTTTCTTTTGATAAGGATGCCAGTCATTGGATTTGGAGCCCACTCTAATGCAGGTTGACCTCATCTTCATTTACATCTTAACGACACCTACAAAGACATGATTTCCTTCCGAATGCATCCTATTCACAGGTGCTGAAGTTGAACGTATTTTGGGGTGAGGGCACCACGGCAGGTCCGCCGTCACCCCACCACTGCCGCCAGGTGAGTGCCGGTCTTCCTAAGGACAACATGGCTGCCCTTCCTGCCCAGGTGTCTCTCCCTGCACGGCCTAGTCTGGTGAAAGAGCAAACCCATGAAGTTTTATAATCAGGGGTGTTTCAAACTCTGTGCATTGCCAGCTCAGCAGAGATTTCTTTTTTTTTTTTTTTTCTTATTCCAGTTAAAGACGGGAAAAAGGTATTTGTGAAAAGAAAAAGAGCATGGACTGGACCAGAACGCACACAATTTAATTTTAATCTTTGTCCTTCCAAGAGCACGCAGACACGGGCCTTGTTTCTGTGGCTCATGGTTTTATTCTGATGGCCAACAGTGGGCTCAGCATGACCACGTAGGGTGAAATAATACAAAGTGGAGAAAATATGGACATAGCACATGTGGCTGGTGCAATGTGTTTTTTTTTTTAATTTTATTTATTTATTCATGAGAGACACAGAGAGAGAGGCAGAGACACAGGCAGAGGGAGAAGCAGGCTCCATGCAGGGAGCTCGATGTGGGACTCGATCCCGGGTCTCCAGGATCGTGCCCTGAGCCGAAGGCAGATGCTCAACCACTGAGTCAACCAGGTGTCCCTAGTGCAATGTCTTAAGTGATAATATGACGGGAGCCATGAGTTAGGAAGATTAAGACATGGGTCTTCACTTCCTCACAAATTTTCTGTGTCACTGGGAAATCGTGGGATGTTCTGTCTTTCAGACGCGAGCATTGGTAGTAAACAAGGAAAGACGGGCTAAAAACCACAAGAGAAAGCCACCGCCCTCCACCAGAATGGCTAAAATGAAGAAGACAGTGCCGTGTGTTGGCGAGCCTATGGAGCATCCTAAACACCGCAGCACTACCGCGAGGAGCGTAGGTTGATATGACCTTTTTGGGAACCCGAGGGTTTGCGTCCACCCAAGTGGGGCATGTGCATGGGCGTGCCCTCTGCAACTGTAGGTGTGTGCTCAGCAGAAAGGCACTCGCACAGACGTAGGCAGACGGAGAAGCGGGACTTGATCCCAGGACCCTGGGATCACGACCTGAGCCAAAGGCAAGACGCTCAAGCACTGAACCGCCCCCCACCCCCCCGGTACCTTTGAATGTTTCTCAACAATCCAAAACAGAAAAGCTTTTTCTCACATTGACAGGGATCTTCATGTCCTTCTGGTGCTCGCCTTTAGGATTCCATCAACCCATTTGGGAACAAATATTGAACTTCCACACTCCAGGGTTACATTCATTGTAGTTGCACCAGATGGACACCACAAACGTGATCCCAATTCTTGGACACCTCACATTCTTTGTCCGTACTGAACACTTGGATGAAGAAAAGTCACAATCGAGGTGAAATATCGTTTGGATGGCGTTTCTCCCTTCAGATGGGCATGCGAATTAAATCCCTACAAATTGGTGCAGTTGGATAAATCAGAGATGATGAGGACTCCTATCCTATCTTTTTTTTTCTTTTTTTTTTCCTGTCCTATCTTATAGGGTGGTGAGAGGGGTGCTGCAGACTCTGGGAGGACCTATTCCCTGAGTGCACGCAGCCGCTCAGACGCTCTACAATGTGTCTTCCCAACGTGAGCACCACGGCAATCCTTTGGTTTGCTCAGCCCTCACAGGGATGGTTGTGTCCACCTGCCTCGGGAGAACCAAGGGCCATTACCTGGAGGTTTCTCGGAATCCTCTAGAGTTGCTGTAGGATCCCCAACAAAGGCCATGTCCTCTCCACCTCTGGCAGATCCGTGACATCTCCCCATTCACGTGTTCAGACAGCAGCTAGAAAAGTGCTCACTTAGAAAGAGCCCATGGTGGACGGGATGCAGGCCAAGGCTGCCCTCTGTATCCAGAGGTGCGGTTCAGACACAGCAAACATTCCTCCAAAAAATGTGAAAAACTGCACATGTTGGCTAGTCCCCGGTCAGAAGAAGGGGCACCCATCGTACTTAAAAATAACAGAGAATAAAAAAAAAATTACAGAGAATGTTTACACTACGAAGATATTTAGACACTTACATCAAACAGAACATGGCGACCCAGCAAGGAGAAGCCCTATTTTAGACTGAGAGTGTTTGTGGTCTATCACGACCCCGCAGATGTTTTTTATTGTTGTTGTTTCTACAGCTGCACGCTGGAAGTGCAATACGCTTGTGAGCACAGCGTCTCTAACTGGCCGATAGGAGCAGACGGCCCGGTGTTTTTGCAAAACCTCCAAGAGTTGAGAAAAAAATTAAGAGTGATATTTTGTGGCTTGGGGAAGCAGTGGAAAGAAAGGTGAAATGGGAAAAAAAATAAAAGAGGAAGATAAAAAGAAAAGAGAGAGGAAGAAAGAAAAGCAAGAAGGAAAGGAAAGAAAAGAAGGAAGAAAGAAAAATAAAAGTAATCCATCTTCCATAGCTGGCCAGGCCCAGAACCCAAAACTCATCTCGTTTCGCCCAAAAAGACGAGACAAAACAAGACCATAAAACACGCGCGACCAAAACACCAAAAGCCGTGCTCCGACATATCCTTGGACGACACGGATGCTGCTTTGCTGACAGCCCTCACATCCCGTGAAATTCAGAATATATCCACGTCTCCATTTCCTTTTAAGACTCCTCAGCCCCGCAGAAAGTGGCCCTGCCTCTTTGACCCGCATAGCGGGACTCCAATCAGAAAAGATAAGAGCATGTTTAATTGATTAGTTAGCGTCTGCGCAGCGCTTTGAAGGTGAGAAGTGCAATATTATTATAATGATGAAGACGAAGCTGTGATCTTTGGAGGATTTCTCCTCTCATCTGACCTGCTTTGCCAATTTGGTCGTACGCTACTCAAGTCAACCGGGGGAGCGTGCGGATGACGGGTCCCGGCCGGGGGTCCGTCTGCCAGGCTTCTCCGTGGGAAGCGCCTTGCGGATCTGGATGTGGGGAGCCGTTCCTCCAAGCGGGGGCTGAGCAAGGCGGCGGGGAGGGGAGCTCATGCCCATAATGACCCTGTGGGCGGGCAGATCCAACATGGTGCCCGCACGTGGGTCCGGGTCTGCGTGTGGCTCCTCCTGCATGTGGTCGCCCTTCTCCTGAGCCGTGTTGACTCACGTCTCTTGAGGCGGACGCTCTGCCTCTCCAGGGTGGCTCCCGCGGGGGACTTCCCACCACCCCGGGGCAGCGGGCGTGTTCCCCGATGACTCCTTGAACTTTGTTGGTTTCCACGAAACACACGTCGCCCCGTATGACGTGGACCATGTCTTCACCTGCTGCCCTGCCAGGCGGTAAGGACCCCCAGCGGGGGGTGACCGTGCTTCCTATTTGTTTTTGGTCGTGATCAGATCTTATTATTGAGAATGCATGTAGTTTTAGAGAAGGAAGGAGCAGAAGTGGAGCACCCGGCTTCCCAGCAGTCGCCGGTGTTCCGCGTTACGAAGATGCCGGGTGCATTCGTGTCAACCAGAGCCCACTGCATGTCTTAGGGTTTTAACAGGTGCACAACGTGCTGGACCTCGTGTTACAGGATCGTGGACACGGAATGGTTTCTCGGTCCTACAAGCCCGTTGTTTCCTCAGTTGATACACCTGAGTTGTCTCATGTCCGCATCCCTAGACACACTGTGTGACCTACGGCCAATCAATCAATTGCTCAATCAATGAATTAACAACGGAAGGGGAAGGAGAACTGGTTCTGCTCGCCTTTGGGGGCCTCTCTGGGGCCACTGCCACCTTCTCTGACTCACAGTGTCTGGGGCTGAGCTACATGGGGAGTGTGCCCCGGGGCTCCTGCGTGACCCCCTTCAACTTCCTGGGCTCTGCCCCGAAACTGGGGTCAGATGGCCTCATCGTTAACATGTCATCGGATTGCACTGTGGAGATGCCCTCTGTTCCCCACCTGGGTCCCCCTGGACCTACGACCTGTGGCAGCAGGAAGGTGGAGTCTGCTGTGTCTGCAAGGACACCTTCTCATGCCTGAGGCAAGGAGCTGTGCTGGAGGAGATCTGAAATGCAGGTACCTTGGCACCTAGAGGAACCTGGGTCGGCCCCGGGGGACGCCTCGCCCCAAGCCCGCCCCATGAAATGTGCTTTAAACGGCGACAGCGGGGGTGATAATCCACATACAGGTGCCCTGCAGCATTTACGGACTATGGGGTGCATGAAGATGCAGCAAAAAACACAGAAATCCCTCGGAGTGGAGACCCCGGCCAGAAGCAGGAGACGAGCTTCCAGGCAAACCTGAACACCAAGGGAGAGCCCGTGGGCGCCTACCGGTCACCAAGCCCCCGTGGTCAGTGTCAGCATCCTCCTGACCACACAGGGTTTCCGAGGAACCGGTGCAGGGTGAGCCACAGTATCATCTCCGTCAACATTCCTCACAAATCCATAAAACAATTAGCCACGGAGTCATGATATTGGCGCACGACCGTGGCTTTGATTAACGCATCAATAATTTAAGGAGGAGGATTTCTCGGGTTGTCGGAGTGCCTGGCGTAATTTACTGGCCTTGTCGCCAAGGCCGCCGCCGGTTCTCTGCCCTATAAAACACTCCTGGGTCCGGCCTTCGGGCTGGTGGGCTGCGAGGCGCCCGCGGTGGTGGCCGCAGCCGGCGACGAACTCCCGCGCGGCTATTAACGCGCCGATTAGCATAATCCATGGTGATATATCATCGGAGGAAAGTTCATCCGCACCAGTGAATGGGACCCGGGGATGGCTCTGAAGATTTTACGATACAATAACTATCCATTTGATGAGCAATTAAAACGATATTTGGAGACACGGGGCGGGAAGACAATGGGTTAGGGGGCGGGAGGGGTGAGGCTCGACCTCGGTTGGCCGGGTATGCTCACTGATACCCCTCCTATCTGGGTGCTGGCTGCCGCCAGGAATGGGGGGCTGCTTACCCCTAAATCTTCGGGTGTGACGAAGAAGGGCTTCCATGCGCAATCTCGAGGAGGAGACAAGGACGGGGGCCCTGTGATGAGGCCACAAGCCTGCCCTTTCCCCAACCTGCCCATTGGTGACCTCAAAGCCACCCTCGTTCCCAAATACGAGCTTGCTTCCCTCTGCTTCTGGAAATCATGGAAACTCTCTGTGCCCGCGTAGGAGCGTGAATGAAGGTAGCTTGCAAGCGTTTTGTGTTTTCATGGGATTTTTAGAAATATGTTTACGGCATATGTATACGTATCTACAGATGAGTTAGTTTCCAGGTTTTAGAATTTTCTTCTGCTCACCTGGGGGGTGAACTGGGCAAAATGTGGACCAGAGAGAGAGAAACAGAGAGAGAGAGAGAGACAGAGAGAGTCACCTAGGATCCCGGGAAGGTACAGGATGGGTGAGTTGGCTGCAAGGATGAGCCGTGACGTCTGCTAGAGCAAACGTGCTGTGCTGCACAGAAAACCCCGCAGGACCCAATCATCCCGTGGCTCCTCACCCCCCCTGTCCATATCATGTCTGTAGAGGCTCTAGATTCTTATGGGGTGGCCACCACCTCATTATGGTTCTGTTACATTGGGACATGCTTTCCATCCCGGGCTCTACTGGACTATTTCATGTGCCTCACCTCAAATTTCCTCCCAGTCAGGACTAGGTCATGCACCTGATCCCAAATCCCAACACCCCCTCAGTCAGGACTAGGTCATGCACCTGACCCCAAATCCCCCCCTAGTCAGGACTGTGTTATGTACCAGACCCCAAATCTGCCCCCAGTCAGAACTAGGTCATGTGCCTGCCTCCAAATCTCCCCTAGTCGGGACTAGGTCATGTGCTTGACCCCAAATCTCCCCCAGCCGGGACTAGGTCATGTGCTTGACCCCAAATCTCCCCCAGTCGGGACTAGGTCATGCACCTGACCCCAAATTCCCCCCTAGTCAGGACTGTGTCATGCACCTGACCCCAAATCCCCCCAGTCAGGACTGTGTTATGTACCCGACCCCAAATCTGCCCCCAGTCAGGACTAGGTCATGTGCCTGCCTCCAAATCACCCCTAGTCGGGACTAGGTCATGTGCTTGACCCCAAATTTCCCCCAGCCGGGACTAGGTCATGTGCTTGACCCCAAATCTCCCCCAGTCGGGACTAGGTCATGCACCTGACCCTAAATCCCCCCCAGTCGGGATTAGGTCATGTGCCTGACCCCAAATCCCCCCCCAGTCAGGACTGTGTCATGTACCTTACACCAAATCTCCCCTAGTCAGGACTAGGTCATGTGCTTGACCCCAAATCTCCCCCAGCCGGGACTAGGTCATGTACCGGACACCAAATCTCCCCCGTCGGGGCTAGGTCATGCGCTTGACCCCAAATCTCCCCCAGTCGAGGCTAGGTCATGCGCCTGACCCCAAATCCCCCCCTAGTCAGGGCTGTGTCATGTACCTGACCCCAAATCTGTCCCCAGTCGGGACTAGGTCATGTGCCTGCCCCCAAATCTCCCCGCAGTGAATCCCCTGGCAGCCCCATGTTACTACTTTGGTGCATCCTTTAAAAATCCGTGTGATGCGATCCAGCGATGGCATCGTTGCCATTTCCCCAGAGCTGAACACGTAGGTCCGCGCAAAAACCCTGCACAGGGCACGTTGACGGCAGCGTCATTGGTGGTTCTGCGGCTTGTCCGTCTGCTTGGTGAGTTTCTGGCGCCGACCCTCCCTCCAAGTCAGGCTCCAGCGCTGGGGGACGGCACGCGGCGCCCTGAACGCTTCCTGCGCCGTCACTCGGTTGCCACTGGAGGAATGGCCAGGGCGCGCGGCTCCGGGAAGTCCCTGGATAGATGGGCTCACTCCCAAGTGCCCGGAAGGTCCTCAGGGCAGCAGGCGGAGCGGCACGGAGACCCGGGTCTAGTTTGCGCGCTTCGCAGGTCTGCGCGCCCCTGTGAGTTTGCGCACCTGCCGCGCACCGGACCTCTCCAGTCCGCCCACGGACCCCTCGCTTCCCCAGTAGGAAGCCGAGCTGCGGGCGCACTGATCCAGCACGCCTGCGCATGGCCTGGGCTGCATTCCCGGCCTCTCCATGGCTACCAGACAGCCCCGTGACTCAGTGTCCCCAGCCACAGGTGAGAAGGCCGCCTCTCGGGCAGGCTGGCTGTGACAACCTGCTCAGTGGAGGAGTGCCTGCCTGGGCTCACCGTGCACGGCTGTGCGGGCGCGCGTGTGCACCCGTGAGCGCGTGCGTGTGTGCTCCGTGCGCTCCTGCTCCGTGGCTGGCACGCGTCCTCACGGCCTCTCCAAGCTCAGCTTGGGAGGATGCGAGCACTTGAGGCTGCAGCGTCGTGGAGGAAGAAAGGGAAACGGGATTCGCATGCGGCCACGGGGATGCAGCGTGCGCGTCAGTGAGGGCACCGGGTGGGACTAGACCCTCCGTGGACACGCGCGCTCCCCCGACACGCACGCAGCCCCTGTGCGAGCTGGACCCAGCCTCCGCCTCCCCAAACCCACAGGACTCCCGGGGCACCAGCCCTTAAACCGGAGGCTGCCGTGTGTGGCCCCAGCTCTCCATCCATAGCTGGCCTCAGGACAGGGGACACGCTGTGACTCGGAGTCTGGCTCGCAGTCCTCAGGCCGGAGCCCTCTGCGCCTTTTGTTTGCTTTCACGCCGCCCTGGAAGGAGCTTCTGAATTAAAACACAGTCATTAGCGCTCCTGTGGCAGCCCCTGGGGGCTTGGGAACCCCCTCCCCCTGTTCCTAGAGGCGACCCAGGCGTGTGTGTGGGGGGAGCCTGGTGCTTACATCTGTCACCAGCGCTGCTGCGCTCAGGGTCCCGGGTGGGCAGGGGCAAGCCTCTTAGGCGGGGGGGAGAGGGGGGCTTGGGGAGGGGATCATTTTAAGATCACAGATGCGCGCGCGCATCTGAGAAAAGCGTAATTGAAACAGGGCCGGGTTGGTTAGAGCGCAGGAAGGTGCGCGCGGACACCTCTGGCGGCACACAACAGGTAGCAAGCCGTGCACCTGCTTCCCTTGCGCAGTGCGCTCCGCGGGCGCGCGCGCCGGGCTGTGCGTCCCGGTTCCCTGCACCGCGAGTGACGCTCGGGGCGCTGATGTCCCCCGCGCATCACTGCTCTGTGTCCCCCCCACCCACCACCCTCCAGCCAGCCCCCACCCCAGTCTCTGACACCGTGGGCCGAGCCTTGGCTGCAGAGGCGACTTCTTTTTTTCTTTCTTTTTTTTCTTTCTTTCTTTTTTTCCTTGTGCGGCTCATTTACATTTCAATCTCGGCCTCATGAATGTAAAACCCGGCTGCAAATTAATAACAGGGAGACTATGAGGTCGCCCCGCGCGCGTGTGGCGGGGGGACACGCCGCGCCCCCCAGGCCCAGCTGGCCATTGTGTTGCGCCCGCGCCTCATTTATCGGCGGCGGTGAATGACATTACAGAGAAAGGCATATCCGGAGTGACACAAATTTATTTCTGTTCCCAGCGCTGCCGTATATTTTCATAGAATTGGGGGCTATTTGTCTGGGGACAATTTAGTTTCCATGAAAAATTTAAATGGTTTCTGTGCAGATAGTGGAGTGAAATTTAATTTGTTTCTCATTTACTACAGCAGGTATGAAAAGGAGAAGAATTGTCTGAAATTGGCGCTGTCCCTCTGCTGTGTCCCCAAGGCCCGGGCCTCGTCCCCGACACCGCTGCCCTGCCCGGGCCTCCCCACCCCCCTGCCCTGCCTTTCGGAGAACCGCCAACCTTAAACCAACTTACAGAAAACCTTTGGGGAGGCTGCCAATCACCCGGGAAACAACGTTTCCATCGATCCCCTGTCTGCGTGATTTATGGCTTCATTTTACGGTAATTGAGAATTAGCGGTAAGATTAACAAGATTCCACACCCCGCCTGGATATGCACGCTAACCACGGCAATTTGTCAAGATGGGACGGAGGGCGCTTTCGGAGTTACACGGGGTCCCCATCTAATTGAATTTGGGGGATGACGCGGAAATTAATTGCACGCAGGGAGGTGTGCAGTAGGGCCGGGCGTGGGTAGGGGCTCTGGAGGGGCAGGTGCGTGGTGCTGCTGCGAGCACTCCTGTCTCCCTGGCCCTGTGGTGCGCCCCCGGCCGACAGCCCTCAGCCCCCTGGAGCCGGTGTGCACTCAAGGGCAGGGCGCAGGGAAGTTATTGATCCAGGATCAGTTCCTACAGCAGCCCCGCAGAAGGATGGAACTCAGGAAATCTGATTTGGGTCCCTTTGCAGGCAGTTCATCGGCAGCAATCTGCGCCCGATGAAGGATATTACCTCTCATGTCGTCTGACGGCATCAAGATGAAGTTTTGAAAATTTAGTTCTTTGCAGCCAATGTACGAAATGTCTAAAGTCAACAGTCCCAATCGAATTACGGAATTGACTCCGGTGGGCAGTGCACAGGGTCACGTGCTGTCCCGGGCGCCAAGGGCCACCGTCCTTGCCTCCAGGGACACGTGGCTGCACCGTGGGGCTTGCAGGGCCGGGAAGGGCTCGGCGTCTCCGCCAGGTGTGAGGGGCCGTCTCCCCGAGGGGCCGCTGGCTTCTCTGCATCCTGCACGGCGAAGACTGCAGGGGGACCTTGAAGGGTCCATGGGGACCTTCGGCGTCCGGGTGCAGATGCAGAGCAACGTGCACGGCGCTCACCTTCATTCTCTCCGAGGTTATTCTACAGAGGACACCCCAGCTCTTATCTCAGGCTTTGTCCCCATCTGGGATCCCCATTCCCCAGAAGCACCTGAGCTTGGACCACCTGACTCACACCCTGGATTGGACTCTGCTCCCCGGCCCTCCAGCCTCTTGACCCGAGTGATGCTCAGGTACAGAGTGGAGCCACTCCCTTCTCCAGCTATGCTTCCGTGCATGGCCGTCTGGGGACGCATCACCCAATCTGGGGGGGGCCTTGCATCCATCACCGTCACAGCCAGATTCAGGTGACCCTACTCAAGCTTCATGGGTGCCCTCCTTGCCCACCGACACCTGTGGCTCGTCCAGCCTGGAGGCATCTGTCCCACCTGGTACCGCGGTGAATGCACATGCGCTAAGGGCGGCCACCACCCCATTGACTTCTCTGGACAGGGCCTCAGATCTCAGGCCCCCAGAGAAGTCCCAGTGCCTCCACAGTCACCCCAACTCTACCACTGCCTTGTGTGTCCGTCCCTTTGGATGCATCTCCGCTATGGCCGTGAATCCTGCACCAAGGTATCATCTGCCCCCACTCCTACCTGCCCGGGTCCAGCACGTCAGGACTGCTGATGCTTTACAAGCACTGAAGTCAGAGCAGGCGGCTTTTCATGTCGTTTTAATAGAACGGAAACCGGCCCCCAGGGACCTGACGCTGGCTCCCATCTCTATGCCCCACGCTGGCTCCAGCCACTTGCAGGGGGTTTCTGCACCCTGTCAACCCAACAAGGAGCCCTCAAGAGTCCTCACCCCTGCCCTGCAGCACCTGCCACTATTTAGAGTCTTTTGTGGCCTCATACGAGTATTTGGTTTATCCTGATGGAGTATAAGCCCCTGGAGCACTGGGTCCACATTGCCAGGCACGCAGCAGATGCTCACGAAACGTGCACGGAGCCAACCCCGGTGCACCGCCTTGTTCTTCCTATGTGTCAGGCGATCTCAGAGGACCTGTACCCCCAGACCCAGCAGAACGCTGGAAGCCCGAGGCTCATGGCGTGTCTCCTCCAGGCAGAACAGGATGTGATTTCGCCCTGGACCTGGTGTTTATTGGTCTGATCCCCAGAAAACCTGTTCTCCCACCTGGTAATATAATTTGCAAGATCTGATTAACAATGTGCATATTGCGTATGTACGAGCCTCTTATTGCATTTGCAGGGCCTGCTGCCACTAATGTGATCCAGGAGGGGCGCTAACAGGATGCAAGAGTCGCTAACATGATAATCCTGAGGAGTTGGGGCCAGGCTAGTGCCTCCCTATCCTGTTCCTCCTGACACGGAATGCCTTAGCCAAGCAGAGGTCCCGACTGCTGGCAGGAGGATCCCAGAGAAACTCAGTCCCAAGGGGGTGCAACAAATGATCCCAAAGCCAATGGTTTACAATGACAAGAATTTGTTCTGTTGTCCCCCAAAAGTCTGACATCCAGGCGGGTCCAGGGGAGGGTCCCTCCTGCCTCTTCCAGCGTCTGGAGACCCAGGCGTCGCCGGGCTGGTGGCCGCGTCCCTCCCGTCTCCACCTCCATCCTCACGGGGCTCCTCCTCTGCATCTACATCTCCTCTTCTGTCTCTTACAAGGATCCCTGTCGTTGGATGTAGGGCCACCTCATCCAGGACGAGCTCAGCTCAGAGCGTTCACTTACATGTGCAAAGATCCTATTTCCAAAAAAGACCTCGTTCGTAGGTTCCAAGTGCACATTTCCTTTTTGAACACACCTTTCACTACAAACAACCATGCTTTTTACGTCCCCTCCAGCCCCAGAAGCACCTAACCCTGCTAGTTTCCTGACTGGGGGAATCCCACTCCATGCAGTGAGACCAACCCATGCAAAGAGAAGAACGTGGGCCGGTTGATGTAAAACCTTAATATACATCTAAAGCGTAGAGTTCATTAAGCCGGGATTTAAATTTTATTTTAAAGAATTTACTGCCTGTTTTCAGGCACTTACAGCGAATATCCAATATTACACTAAATTTATCTTGAGAAGCATAATCATTTAGGAAAGAGCTATTCGGTGTGTAGCCAGCAGAGTTGAGTTTCTGATTTGGAGGGCTGTTTTTGGGACCGGAGCGGGCATATGCAAAGATGGAGTGAGATCTTGGCTACATGGTGGCTCCCTTCTCCCCCAAAATGGAGATAGGTCCATCTGGTGCTTGTGGGGAGACCCTGCCTGGATCTCAGCAGCCCGGCCCTGCCTGGATCTCAGACTTCTCATATCCAGAGCTGGAGGAGAACCAACTTTTGTTGTTGTAAGCCCCCCCCCATCTGTGGGGTCCTGTGCTGTGGCTGCATCTAGGATGCTCCTGCTATGGGACCAAGCGGGTGAAGTTCTCAAATGCCTGGAGTTAGGATGCTGGGCAGCTCGGAGGAGCTTCCTTTTACTCTGCCCTGCATGTGGATTGTTCCTGCATCAAGCGGAAATCCAGCAAGGACTCCTCACCAGGTTGACTCGACCTTTCTGCCAAAATGTCTCTCCAGGGGTCACCCTGTATGTGCTTTGTTAAAACAAGGGAATCCAAAAAGCAAACAAACAAAAAACCTCAAGGAAATCCATATGCCTCCACCCTGGTTTTGCTCCCCGGAGCCTACAACACGATGACCATATTTTACTTTCGATTCGGATGCATTTCCTCGGTCATTGGGGTCTGAGAACAAGCTCCCCGCTCTGCTTGTGCATGGCTCCCCGCTCTGCAAGACAAATGTTCTGCTTCTCTGCTGGGGGAAAAAAAAAAGAAATCCTGAACTGCTGTTCTTGCTTTAAATAAAAAAGTGCTTATTCACATCAATGTGGGGGAAAGCTGTTATTATCACACCTATATTTTGGGCTCAGGGTAAGCTGAGAATGTCTCTTTAGAATCACAATAAATCCAACCAGGAGGATGAATTTCTCAAAAATGAAATTGGGTACTCAGCTGCTTTTCATTATGGGTTTTCAAAAAATAAATGGTGTTTCCATTTGTTATTTATGTGCTCTCGGAGTGTAATGGTTGTAATGATTAATACTGAATTTCTGAATTTATTCTAAAAAGGCACTTCATAAATATTGAACAGCACTATTATCTGCAGGTACCTCCATTTATTTTATTAAAATGGAAATTCAGAAATCATCAATAAAATGATATTGTGCATTTTGAGATGGCCCTGGAGAGGGAAAAGGAACACCGTGTTGCTAGCCCTACCGCCATCGTCCCTCCCGCGGAGGGATGTGCAAGCGTTGGGCGTATTGGACCCACCCTGGCATGACTTCCTCTGTTTTGGGGGCGATGCCTCTGGGCTGCACTTGTATGTGTCATTGACCAGTCCAATCAATACGTGTGTTCCAACAGGGATATTCAGAACGAGTCCTGTTTGGGCTTTAATTTTCCACCGGGGAGGGAAAGCTTGTAAGTATCAATAACAGACATTCTCAATCAGACCTGATTTGTAGGTTATTATTTTGAGAACGTCTCTGGAAGGAGGTCAGAGGACTCTATAAACAAAATCTCACTAATCCCCTCAGCAGCGCGGAGACATAGGCCAGGGTGATTTTTACCTCTGAGTGCCTGGTGGGAACATTCCAGAAGGCTGCGAGCCCATGGACTTTCCCAGATTTCACTGGGTGGTCTAATGTGGCTGCTCGCCAGGTCTCTGGGGGCAGCTTGCAGGCCGCCGCAGAGCAAACCCAAAGTTCACGGAGTCTGAAGGAGGAAGAAGTGAAGGACACAAGTCTGGGCTCTGGAACGGTTCATGGTCAAGCAGTTATTGAGCACTGACTGGATACCGCAGTCTCGGTGTTAAACCTGGGAGTTCAGATCAACCTCCGGTCTTGTCAAGAACCTTTAGGGGCCTTTAGATTCTTTCTTGAAATTTCAGCCCAAGATAAGGAAGAAGAAGAGTGGTGGGCTCCACTTCTCCCTTAGCTCAAGGCTCGTCCAGGATGGCTCCAGGACATGATATGGAGCCTTAAACACTCTCCAATCACTCTGCTGCAGCCACACTGTTCTCCATAGTGCCTGCCAGATGAAAGACCTGTTATGGAAATTTCTGGAAAGAACCCAGGGCTGGTGCGGTGCCTTTGGGGCTGGTTTGGGTGGGGAGCAGTTAACTACTCCAGGAGATGGAGAAGTTACTAGAGTGCAGAGGGCTCAATGGAGAGCATCCTGGCAGGAGCCAAGCTGGGGCGACCCAGGAAGGAACATGGATGAATAAGCACCCAACACCTCTTTCCTCCCTGTTCCAACTTCCTGCCAATCCCCATTGGCCATTCCCACTCCATCTGTCCCAGAAATTGGTAGACAAGTGAATTAACTTGTGTGGAGACCCAGAGAAGCTCTCTGAGCACATGGCTGGGAGGTAAAGAGTTCAGGTGGACCCAGGGGACAGGTGGCTATATTCAGCACACCATATGTAAAGTCAACAAATGTGGTATAGAAATAGCACAAAAGTAAAGAAAGCAAGAGTTTTGCCACACGGGCAGAACTTGGTGGAGAATGAGGTGGAGAAGGCTGTGTCCGTCAAAGGAGGTCAAGATTGGAAAGAAGCTACCGCCCTGGGTGGAGCTCTGCCCAGGTGCCCAGATGGACCTGGGGCCAGGTCGCTGACCTTTGAGGACAGGCTCCTTGGGATACGTCTCTTCCAGGGCTGGTGTGGGGGCCAAGGGCATAACTCAAGTGGAGACAATTGTAGAGGGTTTTACATAGATCAACACCCTTAGGTGCTGGCTGTGACCATCCTTAGGACCCCTGGTCGCCTCTTGCATTCATAGCCACTGTGGATTCAGTCCTTGAGGGGCGATGGTCCAGGGGCAACGTGAGGAATCAGCAAGTGCTAGTCATGAGTCAGCCTTCCAAAGACCCAAAGGAGCACTTCAGAACATAATATGTCTTCATATTCAACTTATACTTCTCTCTCTCTCGCTTTTTCTCTTTTTCTCTCACACAACTTCCTCTTAAAAATATGCTGTGAAGATGCACAGAAGTTGGCACCTACGCGCACTGTTGGCAGGAGTATAAAATGGTGCACAAGCTGTAAAAACAATATGGCAGTTCCTTGAGCAATTAGAATATGATCCAGATATTACCCGCTTCTGAGTAAATATCTAAAATAATTGAAAGCAGGTTTTTGGAGGGATATTTGCACACCCATTCCTACCAGCATTATTCACGATAGCCAAGAGGGGGAAGCAAACGAAGTGTCTGTAGATGGATGGATGGGTGGATGGATGGATGGTCAGAGGCATGGGTGCACGGATGGAGGGATGGATGGATGGATGGATGGATGAATGGATGGATGGATGGATGAGTGGATGGATGGATGGATGCATGGATGGATGGATGGATGCATGGATGGATGGATGGATGGGTGGATGGGTGGATGGGTGGATGGATGGATGGATGAATGGGTGGATGGGTGGATGGATGCATGGATAGATGGATGGGTGGATGGGTGGATGGGTGGATAGTTAAAGAACATGTGGTCCATACAATGGAGTATGACTGAATCTTGAAAAAAAAAAGATGTTGTGCACCTGCTGTAAAGTGGATGGACCTTGAGGACATGGCGCTCAGTGATATGAATGTACACAGAAGCACAAATCCTGTGTGATTCCACATATATGAGGTCCCTAGAGGAGTCCCATCCATAGAGACAGGGAGTAGATGGTGGTGCCAAGGTCTGGGGATGGGGACGGGGATTTAGAATTTTATGGGGACAGACCTTGAACTTGGGAAGATGGAAAGTTCTAGTAGGGTTGGTTGCATAACAACGTGAATGTCCTTGATGCCACTGAGCTATGTGCTAGAATTTCCCCCATTATGTCACTTTTGACCACCCCGAGTTCCACGTCAAAGACCAGGGATGGGACTCATGGGGAATCCATGATTCTGACACAGAATAGTGTGGGGATTGTTATTTGCAGGCAAGGGATGGGTACAAGGTCAATGCATGTGTGGAGTGCCTTGTGTGGATGTAAAGGTAATAGTTCCAGGTGAAGCTGGACCGTTATCTACAGACCACTGGGGTCAAACTCACAATCCCATGGGCCCAAGCACAGAGACGTCGTACAAACACAAGAAAGATTGCAAATGGCGGGCGGTACAACGGGCATTGATTGGGAAAAATCTAATACATCTAAAGGCTTTTTGTTTCTATTTTATGAAGAAATTCACAGAAGGGAAGTTTCGGTGTGAAGAGCGCAAATTGCCTTTCAGGGTGAAGTCTGCAAAGTCTAGTGGAGGGAGGCACGGGGGAGGATGTGTGGGAGGTAGCAGGAGGATTTCAGAAAGAAACCAATGCTCCATTTACAACGAGGTGGCGGGGCACTGACGGGAAACTGGGCGGAACGCACCCTCGCAGAGAAGTTGTTTTCTTCCCCCCACCCCAGGTGTGACAGGAGTTAAAATAGGTAATAGCACTTTTAATGTTTAAGGGCCAACGTGACTTTCTCTTTTGAGAATATCCTGGGGGGAAGTGAGGACAATGAGGCATGGTCGCAGACTGGAGGGTTTTATTGAGTCAGAAAATCAATAAGCACGGGGTATGGGCTGCAGACGGGATAGTTATTAGAATACTGTTGAGATTATCCGTAAAGATTCTCCTGGATGTGGGAAATGAGATTATAGGGGAGGGCAGCCCCTGGATAGGAGGGTCTTGTGAGCTCTGTGTGTGCACGTTAATTAAGGAGGCACATGGCTCTGCTTCCTGCACAATCCTGGGTCTCAATATCTTCCTTGGGGACTCTACATTTGTTCAAGGATCTCAACTTCCACCCCCTTAGAGAGGTTTTTTTTTTTTTTTCATTTTTTTAATTGAAGGGCAAAAACATTTATTCTCATGCATATTTTCTTCCAACATACCCTATCGCTGATATGAAATTCACATAAAATGAGCTATTTTAATGTGTAGAATCCACGTGTGCCATGTTGTGTGGCCACCACGTCCATCCCGTTCCAGGTCATGTTCATCCCCCCAAAAGTTGAGCCCGTCCTTAGGAGCACTAATTCCATGTCCCCTCTCCAGATCTTCCAAGAACAGATCTAATTTCGGTCTCTATGGATTTGCGTGTTCTGGACATTTTTCGTAAGCGGGATCATGCACTGCGTGATGTTGTGTATCTGCTTGTCATGGGAGCATCATGGCCTCAAGGTGTCGGAGCTTGGCTTCTTTTCATGGCTGGGTCCTCTTCCCTTGTGTGCATGGACCACAGTTTGCTTATCTGCTCAGCCACTGGTGGGCATTTGGGCTGCTGTGACCTTTGAGCTCTTGTGAATCGTGCAGCCGTGCACCCGGGTGGGTCTCTGATTTCTATTCTTTCGGGATGTCTACATGGGCGAGGAATTGCTGGGTCATATGGACCTTTCGGAGGACGCAAAAGCTCCATCTTTGTTCCACGGACACGGTGAGTAGAAGACAACGTGCCTCCACGTTTGCGTTGAATCCATGATTTTCCCCGAGGTGTCTGCGCACCAGACGCTTGTGCCCCTGACTGGGGACACGGAGAGGTGACTACGGGTCGGAGTCTGAGGACCAGGAAGGAGGGAATGAGGAAGATCTGTTGCATCTGGGGGAGGCTGCTGGTCACCCTCGGGGAAAGTGGGGAAAGTAGTGGAGTGCGGGCCGTGTCCCCCGACATCCTCCCACAGCCCCCCGCCCCGTTTTGCCAACACAGAGGGAAAATATTCAGAGGCAGTTGGTGGGATGGAATGAAAGTCAGAATTCTTACCACGCCATAAAACTCGAAAGTGTGTTTTCTTTTTGTGCCTTGTTATTTCTACAACTTCGATCCCAGGGTGAGCGGCCTCCCGGGCTCCTGGCGTTTTGCTTAATTGCCCACATAAGAATGTTTCCTGTGCAGACAGTTTGCGTTTGCAGGTTGCCGTGGACACCCTGGGAGCAGAGACTTTGCTCTGAGCCGGTAATGCCCATGGCCGCCAGGCCCGCGGCCTGAACCCCTCACCTGCATGGTGCTGCTCCCCTGGGTGCAGAGCATCTCACCGCGAGGTTCCGATGTCTCAATCTCCACGGTCAGACAAGGAAGGGCCCTTTGTGTGTGAGCCTCAGGAGGAGATGTTGGTTTTTCTGGAGCGAGATAGAGGGTCCTGGAAGCCTCCACCTCTGGAGGAACTGCAAGGAGCCCTGGGTGTCTTGGCTTCAGCGTGAGTACCAATCAGGGCCTGAGAGACGTTTGGGGAAGCATTGATTGCCAAGGTCAGGATGAGGACCTCAGTCGTGTTCTGGGATCAGTGCATGTTGACGTGTTTCCATGTGTCTGTCTGTAGGGTTTTGCGTTGCCAACCAAGCCACATCCTCCACGTGCACAATGGCCGCGCTTTCTTCCCAAGCCCATAAATGGCCCGTAGCATCCTTGTATCTGTGCAGAGGAACTTATCAATAACAACGCCGATGCCAAGCTTTGCTTGGAATGTAAGATAAGGAAGCTAGAAACATTTAGGTCCCAGAGGGAGGATGGGGAGGCACCAGCAGAAAAGGGACAGAAAATGATTTTCCTTCAAGAAGTCACATGACAGGAGCCCAAGCGATCAGTATGGCTGACCACGTTCTTCCTCCCAACAGGTAGGGTTTCATCCGTCTGATGCCACTGGGAGGCTGGATTGTGCCTTCTGATATGTGATAATATTAAATATAAGAGCAGAGTCACCAAGATCTGACTGGAAATGAGCTCCCAGGACCTACGAGCCTGCCATGCACCTGCCGTGGAGGCCGAGAACCCGGGTTTCAAGCCACATCACCCAGAGCACGATGTCTATGTGCTTGGATGGCCTCAGTTTCCAGATCCGTGGAATGAGTCCATAGCTCCTTCCTCCAGGATGGGGTATGTTGACAACCTGGGTCCGGGGAGATGCCCTGAGCAGGTCCAAACCACAGTGACCTTTTCATAGCCGTTCTTCCCTGGATCATCCTGAGAAACTGTGAACACACAATATGCAGATGCCCTGGGTCGGGTGTTCATGTTGGTCCCACCTGGTGCTTCCATGGAACAGGGTTTGGGGCAGTGTCCTTTGCAGTGCACCCCAGAGGAGCTCAGGGTTTGGTAATGGGGGCATCCTGGAGATCGGGAACGGGGTCAGGGGTGTCTCTGCAGCCTTGTCCGAGGTCTGACAACATGACCGCATGGGAAGTCCACCCAGATGAGAAGAAAGTAGGAAGGTAAGGAGTTGGGGAATCTTGTCTTGCTGCCTGAATGAGCTCCTAAACCACCAGCCAGAGGGGCGGGCCACCCGCACGCGTCTCAGCAACATGGTTCCTTCTGGTTGGTGCTCGTGAGCTTCTCACGTTCTGTTCCTTCCGGCCTCGTGCACGTCCTCTCTTTATTGAAATGGACTCTGCTTCCTCCATTACTTGGAAATGTTGCTCCAGGACCAACCCATGACCGATGTGTATTGTTGTGGTTGCTTTTCCAAGCCAGGGGTGGCGTGTTTCTGGAGGTGAGAGGGCGCTGCCCCAATGGGGTGGCTTTGGAAGCCAGCCTGGGAGCTTGACCTCTGTCAGGAAGGCAGAGGGTTCAGCAGGGCAGGGACACGGTCTTTGGGGCGCTCTGTAGGATGGCTCTGTTGAGGGAAGTGGAAGCCACTACAAAAAACCCGAACGTGCTGCTTAAGATAAACGGGATGATGTTTGCTTTTGAAATCATTTCAAATGTCCAGATGTGTTAGAAGATGGGCCAGCGGACCCCACTGCGAGGCTCTCCAAGAGGATGGGTTCTGTAGACGCGCAGGAGCATCACGGCCGTGAGGCGGCGCTGGCCTCTTTGCTCCCAGAACGCTGCTACTCTGGGGGCTGGAAACATGAGTAGATGGATGCCTTTTGAGGACATTTGGTTGGACATGTTGAAACACATGCCTTGATGCCCGGTGAGCACAGCCGTGAGCACAGGACGCATGGGACCCTGGATTCAGACAGCCCTCCTGCAGCGCAGCATGCATTCCCAACGCCAGTGCGGTCCTGTCTCTGCAACACTTTGGGTTTTGTCTTCGGGTTTGAGCCACGCTTTCAGAAACGGAGGGGGCCTTGTCTCCCCCTATGCACGTGGACTCGGCATTTTACCCAGAGAGGCTGCAAGAGGGGATGTCCCTGCGGGGAATGCATTGGGCAGGCACCGTGGTGGAGTGGTCGCCACCTGCCCCAACCCCAAAACGGTGGGCGCGTGCCTTAAGTCCTGGAGCCTGGGATTGGGGCCCGATTTGGAAACTGGGTCTTTGCAGATGGGATGACGTGAAGGGTCTGAGAGGAGGTCACCATGGATCAGGTGGCCCTAACCCCAGGGACAGGGGTCCCTACAAGAGGCAGATAGAAGAGGAGACGCAGACGCAGAGGAGGAGCCACATGGAGATGCCAGGTAGCAGCGTTCGCCCCAGCTGAGGACGTTCCCCACCCGGGGCCCTAGTCCGATACCGTTTCCGCTTCAGCCTCGTGTCAGAAGCGTGTCAGTGAGCCCTACCGTCGACTCACACTCAAAGGGCCATTTTAATTGACCACTTTGTCTTCTCGTCGCTCAACGCGACCGAGGGAGCTCGCAGGGCTGGGGGTGGGGGGAGTTCAAGGGGGAGCATTGTTTTCACGTGTAGCGTATCGTCCATCAAGTCCTCCAGCCTCATCACTGGGGGGCGAAAATGACTTTCAAAACCGGGAAGGCGGTCGTGGCTGTTTCTGTCATCGGCCGCGTGTTGGAGTCGTCAGCAAGCGCCAACACAGGACGCGCCACGCGCTCTCCGAGGTTCCTGCGGCGGCGTCACGGCTCCTCGTGATGAAGACAATACGGTGCCGAGGGGGCGCCGAGCGCTGCGTTCCAGAGCCCCAAACAAAGAAAACCTCTTACAAACCCCCTGTGCCTAATTTCGTTTTAGAAAATTAGATACTTGGAGTTTTGCATAAGATAACTGTATTACCAGGATGCAATTTGGTCTGGGTTGCTGGGTTTAGTGCATGCGGCTCCTTAATAAAAAGTGTCAGTTAAAATGAAAATACAGCTTGGGTAATTAAATTTAATTGGATCTTGTCACTTTAGATCCTCTTCGTTTTCGAGGGTTCGTACGGAATTGCAGCTTCTGGTTTTGCTAATTTCTTTATTGCAAGCTGCTGCCGAACCTGACCCTCCTCTAATGAACTGAGACCCTGTTTTCGAGGGGGGACTGCGGACGGTGAAGGTGGTGGCGCACAAAGAATGGGAAGGGGTGGGCTTGGAGCCAAGAGGCAGGGGTGTCGCCTGCCTGGTGCTTTGCAGATACCTGGGGTAGGCCGTCGGGTTTGGGCCTCAGGGGCACGAGCACAGCAGCGGTGACTGTTGCAGGGGAAATGCCGGGTCTGCAAGGTGCCGCTGTGCCTGTGGAAGGCGAGCCCGCGCCGTGCAGCAGGTGCCGTAACATTGACATTCGCCGTATACAATGTAGCCACACCCGGGACAGCTGCAGGCCCCCTGCAGGTGCGTGGCCGCGTATGAGCTTCCGCTGGCTGCTACAACACACGGCCAGGAACTCGGTGTCTGGAAACAACACAGATTTACTACGTCTCAGGGCTGGAGGCCGGAACTCCCAAACGGGCGTCACTCAGTTCCTTCTGGAGTCTCCAGGGCACAGTCCAGCCCTTGGCGCTTCCGGGATCTGCACCTGTGGGCTCACGACCCCACGTCCCTCCCGTCTCTGCTTCTGTCATCATCGCCCTTACCGTTTCCCCGCTCTGAGGCGGGCGTGTGTGATGATGTTGGGCCACCTGGATAATCCAGGATGATTTCCCACCTCAAGATCCTTTGCTCAATCACGTCCGCTGATGAGTCCTTCCAGTGCATATTCACGGGTTCTGGGAATTCGGGTCTGGACGCCCTGAAGGTTGTTACTCAGCTGACCATAGATCGTATGGAGACCGCAGGGCATAGGGGTAAACTGGTGGGTGCGGCCAGCGAAGGGCTGCTAAGGAAAGTCTTCATCCAGTAGCCAGACGAGCCTTGGTTGCTGCCTGCATGCCGGCTTGCACGGCCCGTCCTTTCTGACGCAGCGGGCTTCCGTGTCCTTGCTGCAACTCCCCAGGGCCAGTGTCCAAAATCAAGAAGGCTCTACCTGTGGAGGAAAGATGGAGGCAGGGACTATGGCCTGGAACTGTAAAAATTAAGTTTGCAAGACCCCTTCGGGCTGATTCCCTTTAAAGGCAGCCAGTGTATTCGAGTCTCGGGTGCTCTTTTTGAACAAAGGTGGTGGGGGAGCACTTTTTTCTCCACTGGACGTTCCCACTTGTTTTACAAACGACTCCACCTGAGGAACCAGTGGAGGCAGGAGCTGGAGTCTTGGTGACCTGCTGGACTTCTTTTGATGGTGTGCAGCCTACACTCTTCGACCTCAGCTTCCTCATCTGCGACACATGCGTCATTCCTATTTCCAGACTTTTCCCTGAGGATAATGGGGTGGGGGGAGGGGAATCTGGATTTTTTCCAGATTTTCAAATAGATTTGAATAGATTGGCCTGGGTTCATTCAAATGGATTTCTGCATTGGTTTGTTTTGGAAATACCTGCATACAGGCAAGGCTTATCGTTACCTTTTTATCATGTCGAACAATGCACCATGGGGTTCCCATTGGGGGTGTCAGGGAAATATTTTGGGGGATTGCCATATGCATACTGAGATGGAGACAGGGAAGGGAACAGTGTGGCCGTGGGTGGCTGTCCGTCTCAGGTGGGCCCTATATGGCCCACAGGTACCTGGAATGGTGGGTGAGGGACTGGGATGTCCTCCTCCTTCATTACTGGTCACCTCCTCTACCGATGCTGCATGCCTGATGTCTCCATTCCCCAGACAGCAGAGTCAACCGAGCTGATTCTCCTCCTCGGGAAGGACCGGAGCCTCAGCGAGCCACACCTGCCTTCTGCACAGGTGAGGAATGTCCTGTGACAGGTGTACGGGCCTTGCACTGATTCTCCATGTCTCACATTCCCACGTCCACCATCATCTTCGGTGGACACGAGGGCGGTACAGTGTGCACGTGACTGAGCGTGGTCAAGAAGCTGGGTTGTAGCAGAAGGATGCTGGGATTGTGGTGGGTAGACCCGACTATTCTACGGCCCTGTCTTCTCAACCATGGAATCAGGTCCAAGTTGTGGGGCCTTTGGGATGCGAGAATTGGTGATCCTAGGGCAAGATGGAGGGGGTCCTTTTCCGGATGCACGTGGGCAAAAAAGATGTGCGTCTATGAGGCCCCTGTAGATGCTGAGGATGGTGGCCTTGACTTCTGGGACCTGCCATGCACATCCCTCAGGGAGCTCATCCCGAGGCTCCTTTCCTCCTGCCACTCAGACTGCAGCGTCCACTCCTAATGTCACTCTTTGAGATGACAGGCAGCTGCCCGTTCTTTTTAAATTCATATCTGGTCAAATCATCCAGGAGAATGGAGGATGCCCCAGGGCTGCTGTTGCAGGACACATCATAACCACTTAGCGTGGCCTCGGGTCCACTGCTCAGGCCCTGCCTGCCCATCCCCGTCTTCTTACCTAGACTCCCAGCCATGTGGTGGAGGTGTTTCTGACAGCGTGATGTAGCGTGGCTCACGTAAACCCCTCTAATTTATAGAGGGTTTCAGGTTTAATCTTGCGTGTTCTCCTCCTGTACCCTAAATTATCCATCACTTTCATGACATGTAGAAAAAAAAATAACAAGCAAATCTTAGGTGACAGTCTTATCAGCTATTTTAATACAATTTCCTAAATCAAACGCCTGACTAAAGCTTGTAAAAAAAAAAAGTAAGGAATTAAAGAAATACACTCAGGACAGCAAATACTGTACAGATAGACTTGTCGAATCTTTGGTTTTACACCAGCGACTTTCTATTACCATGAAAATACGCGGCTGGCTTTGGAATCTGCATGTGCGTCAGTAGGGAGGCATCTGTGGAATCATCCATGACGCCCTCAAAACACAGGTGCATTTAAGTCATCTCAGGATTCTTCATTGATTGCAAAGGTCATTTTTTTTTTTGCCATAAAAGTCAGCACTCAGTGGGTCTAGGGGGTGAGTCAGGGATACCTTTCCAGGGGTGATGATTCTGTGTCCCACGCTTGCCTACTTGGATGGCATGTTCATGAGGGATGGGGAGATGTTGGGTATAGTTCTGATGGAGCAAGCGTTCGGAAACGGAAAACAGAGAAGGAGCTAGAAAACTGTGGTTGGAGAATTCACAACAGAGTCTGACAAAGACCCCAAGAGGTTCCTTGGGAGCCTCCTTGTGCATCCATCCTGGCTTTGGGTGATCTCCAGTACGTGACATGCGTGCATGTTCTCCGTCTGAGCAGAGCCCCACCTGGAAGGCCCCAACCCGGCCACATACGTGGCTCCTCCTGTTGGCCGCTGTGACGTCTGAGACTCCATGTCACCCCTGAGAGCCCAGTCACAGCCTTATCACCTGAGCTGCATCCGTGGCACCCACAAAAACCAGACGGTGAGTTACCCTGACCTTCTGCTCTTTGCAAACAAGCAGGGGAGGGGCTGGGAGCATCTTCTAAACTAATCAATAATTAACAGGACACAGGAGAATATTTCACCTACCCTGAGCTCAAGTATTTATGTACCAAATACAACAATTTCCACGTCCTCTTATCTTTCCATCAATCTCATTTATTGAACAGCTCAGCGGAGAAGGGTGGATTCTGGAGTTTGAACCCCCAGGCCTCACAAATTGGCATGGATTTCTGTCCTCACTCCATCCCCGTTTCTCAGAATCTGTGTTCTTATCTCATGAAGACTGCGAAGAGGCAGTAAGAGTAGAGCCCACTTTGTTTACACGTAGGTTAATCCCAAACTGATTTCGGCACTTGGTCATTTCCTACCACTTACGTTTACCACACGGAGGGTTTGCATTTTGCAAGTTTCTCTAGAAAGGCCCTAAAGCTGAGAGGGTTCATTAAAATTCAGTAGGAAAATAAAATAATAAAATAAAATAAAATAAAATAAAATAAAATAAAATAAAATAAAATAAAATAAAATAAAATACAGTAGGTATTCTCCAGCCCATCATGTAGAAGGGCTAAGCTGTGTGTCATGGAATTAGGGCCGTACTTCATCAAGGGTCTGTCCTGAGGACAGATGTGTCTTACCTTCTGACTGCCTCTCCGGCCACCCGGCCCCTGCCCCTAGCGATGAAACAGGATAGAAATGCCTGGTGTGAAAAGCATCCCAGATGGACTCACTTTTAAGTCAAGATACATATTTCCCTCAGGACGCAGAAATACCTCAAGGACGCAGAAGTGAACGTCTTCCCCCAGCACAGTTTGCAAAGAGACATCCTTAGGGGCGAGAGGGGATGAAATTCACATTTTCCTCCCACATAGACGCCCCACTCTTGAGGGAGTAATCACCACTTAGGTCACCACCTAGCTCTGTGCTGGGGCCCCAGAGTCTGCAGCAAGGGAAATCCTAGTGGACATGGTTAAGATTTGTCCCCAGGAAAGAAGAATGTCATGGGCAGGGGATGTGAAATGATCTGGGAAATTAGTACAAGGTTCTCTGTCTCCCGCACTCTCTCCCTGTCTGTCTCTCTTTTCGTGTGTCCATCTGTCTCTCTGCTGGACCTTCCACTCCTTCCATCTGTCCTCATTCCACCCCTGCCCTCTCTGCTCAAGATTCCATTCTCTCTCTCTCTCTCCATCTCATTAACTCACAGCTCCTGGGAGACCCTGCATCCTGGTGTTATCTGGGTAAACTGCTATGATCAGGGCCCTCCATCCCAATGACCTCAGCCAAGATCCCTGCAGGTGCCTCCCACCCATCCTGGGTGATCCACTCCATCTGCCCTGGAAGCTCCTCCCACATCGACAGTTACACTGCACGGATTAACCAGGGGATTAAAACCTACAAAACGTGCTCCCCAGCATGTTCGGAGAAATGGCCAGGTCACCCTTGGTTCCTTTTGTCTTGGAGGACATGCTTGATCCCACCACCCTACATCCCTGATGCTTCCTGTAACTCTACAGTGGGAAAATAAGATACCGTAGCAATGGCCTCAAGTTTACTTGCTGTCTTCCTCGGTTCTTTCCAAAACTTCATTTTAATTCCTTGAACGTTGTCGCAGGCAAGTTGAAGGAGGTATCAACCAAAACTCCAAAGATACCAGGGCTGGTGGGTTAAAACCATGTTCAAAACCTGGATTCAACAGCAACCACGATAACATGGGATATTTTGCAGCCCAGGACGGGTGTTCAGCAGCATCTCATGACCATGGAATGTTCTGGAACAGACACTGAGGGACAAGGCGTCCTTGGCAATGAGACCCTGGCTCAGCCTCCGCTGGATGCCCAAGTGAGATCATCTGTGGGAGACAGCATAGGGTGCAGATAAGGCCAGTGAGGTGTTTCTCTGGACCCTACTGACTGCCCACCTGTTCTGATTTTTCAGCGTGCCCCCAACAGAACGACCTGCCCTCAAGAGCCCCAGGGCATCCCTGTGGCCAGGACAGTAGAGTCCCTGGGAGCCACAAGTGCAAATGAGGCCATGCCAGGGGAAAGCCTGGGGAAGCACATAATGGGGTTGACCATAAGGCTGAACATCTGCATGTGAGCACCTGTGAGGTTCCTGGGGATCCTACAAGGGCAGGACCTTGTGGGGAGAGGTCAAGACCCAGGGGGAGGGGGAGATGAGACGTGTCTATCTGCATGACCACAGATGCCTGGGAGGCACCTTCTCTACTCAGAGATCACAGAGCTAAGGAACATAGCGAAGCCAACAAGAAATCCCAATGGTGTCATTTCTTGGGGGAAAAATGGGGTGATGTCCCCCCATCCCTGCTCCCCTGAGCCTTTGACAAATAAGAGTGAACCTGGTCCAAACCAATAGTAACTGGTTGGCATTATGGCATCCCCAATCGCCAAGGAGTTTTTCTTCCAGAGCGAGAATTTTTAATGTGTGTGTCCACATCCAAACTTCTTCTTTGCCCATTGCCATGTCCTCTCTCTCAAAAAATATGCCGTCTTGCTCGTCTAAACATTCAAAACAAGGGCGCCTCTGTTCCCCGAGAGTTCAGGTGAATCCGGTCATCCAAAATATTTCACACTGCCACAAAATTTTAAATTTGGGTCCTCAAGGTGTGAGTCTGGTTTCTGGGTGTGGGCTGGGTTGGTCACAGATCGCGGGACCACGGTCATCAAAGTCTGTGGCTACCCCACGGCGCGTTCTGCAGGCGTGCTTCTCGGACACCGAGTTCACCTTGTTAGTGTTTAAATGGCCTTACATACGTGTGGCATCCTACAACGCAGCAAGCAGAAATGACCGTCTGGGGGAGCTCCCCCGAGCTGCCTTAGAGAAAAGCCACACAATGGCGGTCAAATAACAACACCCTTGGGACGGCTCCCTGTTCTGGAGGCCGCACATCTGGGATTAAAGGTTAAGCAGATCCTGTGGCAGCTCCAATGGAAGGAGGGTCCATTCTGTGCTTCCTTCCAGGATCTGGGGGCTGCCGGCAACCCGCGGTGGTCTTGGCTTGTGGCCACATCCATTCATCTATCTTCATGTGGCCACCTTCCCTCCGTCTCTCCTCATCCCCTTCTCTGGACAGCAATCCTGTTGCATCAAGAACCTACCCTAACATTATCATATCTCGATCACATCCACAGAGACCCAATTTCTTTTTTTTTTTTTTTGGTTGGGTACAGTATACTTTATTGATGGTACATGACAAGGTAGGGCTCCCCAAGCCCCTCCCCTTCCTCAGGGTCTAGAATGTAAATTGGAGGTCAGGAGATTCTCAGTGTGTTGGGGGATTAAGTTGGGGCAGGGACTTCCCAGCAGCTGAGGGCCTCTCTCTTCCTTTTGTTCTTGCTGGGGATGGTGGTCCAGGAAGCTCTTACTCCTTGGAATCCATGTGGACCATGAGGTCCACCACCCGGTTGCTGTAGCCAAATTCATTGTCATACCAGGAAATGAGCTTGACGAATGAGCTTGGCATTGAGGGCAATGCCAGCCCCGGCATTGAAGGTGGAAGAGTGGGTGTCACTGTTGAAGTCACAGGAGACAACCTGGTCCTCAGTGTAGCCCACTGAGGAGGCCCTCCGATGCCTATTTCACTACCTTCTTGATGTCATCATATTTGGCAGCTTTCTCCAGGCGGCAGGTCAGATCCACAACCGACACATTGGAGGTGGGGACACCGAAGGCCATGCCAGTGAGCTTCCCGTTCAGCTCAGGGATGACCTGCACAGAGACCCAAACTCCAAATGAGGTCCCACTCACAGGCGCCCAGACTTCAGCCTTCACCATAGGAAGACCCATTTCTGTGCATCACACCATCTTGGAACAAAGTGGCATCTACCCAGGAAAGTCAATGTGAGTCCAACCCAAAAAACTGCAAGGATCCTGAGGATATTAATCGCTATTAACGTACCTTCGTTTTTTTGTACAGATCTCAATAACCGGGTGATTTTAGAACTGTTGGTTTAGAAATATATCAAAGTGCCAGCGAACATCTTGTTTTTCGATGTGCACTGCACACATTTTTTCATTCTTTTGCTTTTTGTGACCGGATCGAACCCTATTGTTTTGTTACATCTAAAAAACATCTTTTGCCGGCTGGCCAAATAAAAGATTTCCTCTCTTCACCAGTACCTCCTCAATACTGTTCTCCTTTAAGAGAGTCCATCATTTTGGCGTGTAATTAGGTATTTTGTTTTATTTTATTTTATTTTATTTTATTTTATTTTATTTTATTTTATTTTATTATTCTATTTTATTTTATTATTTTATTTTATTTTATTTTTTGTAATTAGGTATTTTATATAAAACAGATCATAAAGACAAGTTCTAGGCTTGGAAAAATTCAAATACCGTCTTCTGGGGACACAGAGGAAAAACGGTGGCAGGATAATGCATCCAAACAAAGAGCCCCTGTTTAAGCTCCATGTTGGTCCATTTCTGCACACACATGCACTTGATTGTCTACCACTCGGTTGGCCCTGGAGGGACTCTGGGGGATTCAATGTGGAAAGAGACTGGGTCAAGTGCGAGCTGGTGCCCGTGCATCCTAGCGGGAGAGGTGCTCTGCGTTTTAGGGACAATAATAAACACGTTTGTAAATGGAATGAATTTCCCTCCGGAGTAGAGGGCGGTGGAGATTGTGCTTTAGCAGGAGGACTGTAGACTCGGGTCTGAGCCTACTCACCAGATCCTGCCTCTGGGCTAGTCGGTCACCGTCATGGGTCTCAACTCCCTTCTCTGCAAAAGGGGGACAATATATATGGGGCTGTTGTGAGGTGGGAACAAAACCAGGCATGTGGAAGACTGAGATCAGGACCCGGCTCAGGGAGAGGGTTCAAGAGCTATGATTATTAATTCTATTCATTGCTGGACAGTGTCTGAATTTGCTAGAGCAGCTGTAACAAGTGTCCACGCATTGGGCAGCTTAGAACAAAAGGAATTAATTCCATCCTCTGCCTGTGCTGGAGGCGAGATGTCTGAAGTCCACGTGGGGCAACACCACTGAGGTCCAGGGACTCCAGGGAGGGTCCTTTCTGCCTCTTCCAGCGTCTGGGGCCCCAGGCGTTCCCGGGCTGGTGGCTGCGTCCCTCTCATCTCTGCCTCCGTCCTCACGTGGCTCCTCCTCTGTGTCTGCATCTCCTCTCCTGTCTCTTCGAAGGACCCCTGTCGTTGGGTTTAAGGCCATCCTCATCTGAGATGACCTCATTTTAATTTGATTGCATCTGCCAAGATCCTATTTCCTAATAAGGGCACATCCCAAGATTTCGCATGGTTGTGAATTTGGGGGACCCTCTTCAGCCTGGAAAGGCAGCACATGCCAGTTCTTGGTAGACATTTGCTGAAGGAGGAGGCACAGAGGTTAAGTAAGCAGCTTCTCCTGCCCCAGTGGACTGCATCCCCCTTGACAGCCCTCATTGGTCGCAGTTGCCTTAAATGAGGGAGTTTGATGACGAACCTTGAAGGGAGTTCCAGGCCTAGGGTTCTATGGCATCGCCTCTTCAACGTTTCCTCTTCGCACACTAAACACACTGTGGTAGAAGAGATGCCAAGTCTTCCAGAGACGAAGAGAATCACTTCAAAAGGTCAAAAGCTAAGCTTATAAAAGGCGTGTTGTAAACTCAACAGCACAGACACAAACGACCCAATCAAGAAGTGGGCAGAGGACTTGAATAGACATTGCACTGGAACAGATGTACACGTGACCGTCAAACACGTGAGAACACACTCCGTGTCGTGGATCTTCAGGGAAATGCGACTGGAAAGAAGAGTGCGGTGTCGCTCTACCATGGGGCTTATGGGGACCATGGTAGACCATGGGGACCATGATTATGAGGACAGTTGAGCTACTACTACTACTAGGAACGATGGACGTACCAAGTATTGGTGAGGACGTGCAGAAATCAGGACCCGTTATGCATTGCTGGTGGGGATGTCCGCTGTAGAAACACGGAGTTACTGTATGACTCAGCAAACTCACACCTTGGTGTCTACCCAAGATGATTAACAAGAGGACCTCAAACACATGGATGCATGTGTTCATGGCAGCACTGTTCACAACTGCCCAAACCTGGAAACAACCCCAGTCTACACCAGCGGAGGGATGAGTGAACAGAACGTGGTGCTTCCATACGGGGAAACAGGACTCAGCCACGTAAAGGAGTGAAGCTCTGACACCTGCTACCATGTTGGATGGACACTTACCACATGAGGCTCATGAGAGATGCAAATGCCAAGGTCCCCATTTCCATGAAATGTCCCAAACAGGCAAATCCAGAGAGAAAGGAAGTGGATCAGTGGTCGTCACGGGCTGGAGAAGGGGAATAGGGAGGTGACAGCTAATGGGGACGCGGTCGCCCTCAGCGGGATGCAGGTGGCAGTGATGGTTGTGTCGTACGGCGAATGCACTCCGTGTCGCTGATGGTAAATCTGACGTTGTATGCATTTTACAATAAAGACAAGGAGATTTTAAAAAATTGATTATAATGGGAATATTGAAGATTGCGCGGAGGGAAAGAGGCGTTGGAGCCTGTAGCCAGTGCCACCTCGTATTCCACATCCCTGAGATCGGTTTGCTGGGACGTCCCTGCCCTTGGCTCTGCTTCTGGGACATGTGTCCCCACCTGAGGCGACTGTCTGTGTCCTGCGCGTCCCCATCCACAGAGCCCACAGGGCCAGACCCACGGCATTCAGCAATGGGCACTCCCCGCCGCGGGCTTGGGGTGATTTCTGCACACGGCTCAGAGGAGCTTGTGAGCTCCCCGGTTTGTCATTTCTGGAACCGAAAGCTCTTCTTGAAGGAGAGAGATATTCTTATCTTAAGACATATAACGCTACAGAATGTCTTTGAAAGGTGTCATATTTCATCAGTTAAAGGTCCTGAATTATTCACAAGGAATTCTGCATGTTTTGCAGGCTGCCGTCTGGGTCCCGGTGTAGATGGGAGGAAATCGGAGGGTCGCGGCTCCCCACCGCAAGGGCTGGGCATGGGGACTACGAGCAGCAGGTGTACAGGACACGTGCCCCACCCCCGGGCCCTGCTGGGGTTCACTGGACTTTGCTAAAGGCAGCCCCTCTATGGGTTCTTCGGATTTCCACGACAGAACAAGCCTCTGACACCCTGGTGTGTGCGGAAACTTCCAGAACACACAACATCCACTGAGCGTTGCCGTTCGGGTCTTTTAATTGTGCAAAATCAGGTCGATGGTCAGTCCGGGCTGTAGGCCGCGGAAGGGAGGGAGGACGTGCCATTTTTATTTCCAAAATTGAACCCAACGGGGGTTGTCAGGACAGAGCGGGGTGTGTGTACACGCGTGTGGGGTGGGATGGGGGGCTTGGTCCCTTCCTGATGCGAATCCATAAATCACCCCGTTGCAGAAAGCGCGTCCCCAACGTATTTCATAGGCCGCCGAGCCTCCAGGTGCATATATGCGCGCATTACGGATGCCGCCGGCCGCGGGCGCCCCGCCGGAATGTGGAATGCAGGCACCCCCGCCCCCCCACCCCACGCTCGCACCGCCTTTCATGCGAACTCTCGGCTGATCTGGATGCAGGAAAAGCTGCTGCTACACCCCATTGCCATTCAATCCATTATAACACTCACTTGTGCGCTCCTCATCACCCTGACTTCTAATTTGACAATGACAAAGAGCTTCTCGGCGATTTTAAATTTCATAATTTTAATCTGTCAAGCCTGACATTTAATTAGTGCCCTTTCTAACCTGTAGCCACGCGCGCGCAGGGCTGCCGTAGGTTTCCCTGCGGAGGAGGAAGAAAAAAAAAAAAAAAAAGAAAGAAAGAAAAGAAAAAAAATTTTTTTTCCACCCCCGCGGAAGAGTGGATTAATAAATATGTGCATAACTGCCAGGTGCGAGACAATGTGCCCACGATGGTCTATTAGCCCCAAATCGAGACAGATGAGGTTAATAATATTTTAAAGTACGGAGTGATTGCATTAGCAGTGATTAAGCTCGGGATTGGGCCCCCCCCCAACCCACCCCCGTGGGAGACAGTCATCACCAACGTGAAACGGGAAGTCTGGGGCGCCGAGTCCTGTGTGAACCATTTTCTGAGCAAACACCATGGTGGCCGGCACCTACCGGACGGGGTGGTGCTGGGTGATGGCTCCCGGGGTTTGCACACAAGGCGAGGCAGGCAACTGGGGCTCCCTACGTGGCGGGTGAGCACGCTAGACGGTCCAGGGCATGTGCTGGACGTTTCTGGACTGTTACTAGGGCATCTTTGGGGGATATGTGGGGACAGTCCTCGTTCACAGCTCCATGCTGGTGCCATCTTGACGCTCTTTGGGGACTGACCATTTTATTTCAATGTAGACCCAGATTCCATCAGTTTTTCCACCCAAGGCCCGGTGATTTCCTGTCAACGCCTCTTAAGGGGGCCTGGTTTTCCCGTAAGGACTTGACCTGCACATCTGTCCCCTCTCGGGGTAGAAAAAGGAGACTTGGCGGGAGGTTTCTGCAAACGCTGGGATTTCTTTGTCAATGGCTCCCTGCTGCCGAGTTACAGCCCAGGGCATGGATCCTGCTGTAGATGATGGGCAACGAGCTTTACGTTCCCTGCCTTCTCCCCCATCCCGTAGAAGCCTGCGTGACCCTGCGCCCACGTGGATGGCGCATCTGGGCTCCTCTTCCCAGAAGGAAATTGTGGGAAGCGGCTCATCCTCCCCGTGGTAACGCATGTTTCCCCGTGAGAGTGTGCGGGGCTGCACCACTGTCCTCGTTTCCTCTGCAGGACACAGTCCCCGGTTTGGGTTTGAAAACGACTTGCAGAGGCTGCAATCCTATTTCCCTACATTCATTCATTCATTCATTCATTCATTTCAGAAGCTGAGCGATTCCCAGGCCACTTGGGAGCACCTAGTAAAAGCTCAACCAGCAGTGATTGTGATCACAAAAGGTACACGTCACGGGAGAAACGCAGGGACAGATGGGACTTTGCATCTGTATGTACGAGGTGGTTTGACTGGAGCATGTGGCTTAACCGTGTCTGAATCCACTTCCCTGCCCCCAGCAGGGAAGCCCCTGAGTCAGCCCGGAGCTCGGCTCGTAGACGCCGTATGAATGAGCAGGTGTATTTAAACAGCCCGGATGGTGCTTGGGCCAGGGTGGGGATCCAACGCTCTGATTACAGAAATGTCCTTAAAACTTGGGTTTGCTGCGGTCACGTAAAGCATCCTCACGCCTTGGCGTCTCCTGTTTATCCTCTGGCTTTGTCCGAGCCCTGAGGCTTCGTGCGTCTGGACCACAAAAAAATCATTTTATGAATCTCTCATAAAATGCGGGTTTTAAACGGGCAGAGAGATGGTGTCGGATGCTGGACGGTGACTCCGACGACGTCAGCGTGGGGTTGAACCGACAGCGGCAAAAGTGCTGCCGAATCCGGGGCAACCTCGTCCACACCTGCTGCAACGTCCACAGAGGAAGCCCGGCGGGTGGCGGGCGTGAAGAGCACTTTGGCACAAAGATAGGTTTTCAGACTTTGGGGTTCGATCCGGCCTCTCACGTAAGGCTGTGCATGTAGACGCATTTAATAACTCTTATTTAAAGGGGATGCTTTTCTAAGGCGGCAGGTTCACCTCCCCAGTGATCTGTGGAGATGGTTAATTGCCACTTAGCGGACACACGTGATGCACATTGCACGTCCAGGTTGTGCGGCACCAATAGCAAATGCACGCGCTGCTCCGAGGCGCAGATCTCTCAAGGACTGCCCTCACGGTAAGTGCTCACGATTGCTCCCTGGGGGAGCATCTCAACATGTCCCCCCATTAAACTCTGGAGCCAGCTCTTCAGAGGCAGAGGAGAGAAAAACAACCACGCCATCCTCTTTGCTTCTGAGGATAAACCGTTGGTTTCTGGTCATGTGCAAAGCCCAGGGGCGTGATCTCAAGATACCTGGACCACCTCTTCCGTGTTGTTTGCAGACAATCAAAGAGTCTGATGAATCGAGGCAACAACCACTTGCAAATCAAATGTGATGGTTGGTTCTTTCATCCATTGTTCCGTTGAGTTATTTGATGACATGGGTCACCTGGGCTATTTAAAAACATTCACTGCAAAGGACGGGATGCCTCGCACGGAGCGCATGACGCCTGTCAAGATTTACGCCCATTCTCCCGTCGGATGGAATTCCTTCTTTTTTTTTTTTTTTTTTTGGAATTCCTTCTTAATGGCTTTTCCGAATTCCTTCATCTGAATGCAAGCGCTGTGCCATCCACAGATTTCACAGATGTCTTCTCTTTCTCTCCATTCACTCTTTTGGTTTTTTAAAATATTTTATTTATTTATTCATGATAGATATATATATATAGAGAGAGAGGCAGAGACCCAGGCAGAGGGAGAAGCAAGCTCCATGCAGGGAGCCCGACGTGGGACTCGATCCCGGGTCCCCAGGATCGTGCCCTGGGCCAAAGGCTGGCGCCAAACAGCTGAGCCACCCAGGGATCTCCTTTCACTCTTTTAAAAAGCATCCTTAACAAATAGACGTCCCTCGTTTTACTGTCATTCAATGCATTATATTTATTTATTTATTTCCATTTTTGGTTATGCCGTGTTCAGGCCAGTTTTAAAAATGTTCATCTCTGCATGATCTTCTCGCTCCCAAACCGGGAAGATGTCCTTCTGGGTCATTATTATAAAAAAAAAAAAAAAAAAAAAAAAAAAAAGCAATACATTAGGCTTCCCCAGCTGTGATAACAAAATGCCATAGAATGAGCATCACGATGATAGAAATTATTTTCTCACAGTTCTGGAGGCTGGAAGTCCAAAATCGAGATGCTCATCAGCTTGGTTCCTGGTGAGGACTCTTCTTGGCTTGCAGGTGGCTCCCTTCTTCTTCTTCTTCTTCTTCTTCTTCTTCTTCTTCTTCTTCTTCTTCTTCTTTTAAATGTATCACATCTTTTTCCCCCCTTTTTTTAAAATTTATTTTTTTTGGTGTTCAATTTGCCAACATACAGAATAACACCCAGTGCTCATTCCATCAAGTGCCCCACTCAGTGCCCGTCACCCAGTCACCCCCACCCCCCGCCCACCTCCCCTTCCACCACCCCTAGTTCATTTCCCAGAGTTAGGAGTCTCTCATGTTCTGTCTCCCTTTCTGATATTTCCCACTCATTTAAAAAAAAAATGAGGTGGCTGCCTTCTTGATGTGTCCTCACATGGCAGAGAGAGAAAGAGAGAGACCATATTTTCGGGTGTCTTCCCTTGGAAGGACCCTAATCCCGTCGTGGCGACCTACTCTTAGGACCTCATCGGGCCATAATTACCTACTGAAGGCTCCACCTCCCAAATACCACCCCATTGCGTGGGAGAAGGTAGGGCTTCCACATAAGAGTTTAATGGGACTGAATGGGCACAAATCTCCAATCCACACCAAGACGTCTCGCTTGACGTTGACCTTCAAATTGATAATGCTCCTAAAATTTATTTTTGTATGGTGACCTCTGAGATTGAAGTCAAGTTAGAGTTTGTTGTGTTGTTTTTTTTTTCCTGAGTCGATGGAAATCTTTCCAACGTCGTGAATTAAAATACACTTTCGTCTCCTCCACCGTTCTGAAATGTCACTTTTGCAAAACTGTCCATATTTGGTTCTGCCCACATATCCACCCTTGTGCCAATGCCATTTTAATTACTAGCCTCTTAAATTAATTTCTGATATCTAAAAGAATACATTTTTTTCTGCCTTGTTGTTTGAAACTATCTAAGCAAGTCATAGCCTTTCAGATAAATTTTAAAATCAGCCTATTAATTCTCGAAAAAAAGTAGGTTAGAATTTTGGGTTTTTTGTTTGTTTTTTTGTTAGAATTTTGAATTGTCATGCATTAAATGTATATACAATATTTGAGGGCAACTGACATCTTTATAATACCTCACATTCCCATCTATGAATATAGTCAGTTTTTAAATACGTGTAGGTCATGACTTATTCCTTTAGCGTTTCCCACTGTTCTGGGTAAAACTCTCACAAAAATGCACTGTATTTATTTGATCTTTGTATATTAAAGTCAATTACAAAATCATATCTTCTACAACTGCTCTTTGCCAATAGATTTTTGCTGATAGTAGACATACCGCTTATTTTTTATGTTGATTTACTATCCAGAAAACCTGTTAAACAAATAATTAGTTCTAATAGTTGATTTGTAAAATGTGGACGTTTTTATGTCACAATCATGCTGCGTGTAAATGAAAATTACCTCCTTTCCTTCCGCCTCTCCTTCCCTGCGGTCTTTTCTTGTCTTATTGCACTGGCTACAAACCCCAGTGCAAGACTGATGGAAGTAGTAATAGTGGGAATCTCTGTCTGACTTCTCAATGTCAATTTAAACATATTTCATATGCTGCAAGTGGCTTTTAAAAATCATAAAAATTGTCAAAATTTGTCACTTGTGGGATGCCTGGGTGGCTCAATGGTTAAGTGTCTGTGTCCAGTTCAGGGCATGACCCCGGGGTCCCGAGATTGAATCCCACGTTGGACTCCCTGCATGGAGACTACTTCTCCCTCTGCCTGTGTCTCTGCTTCTGTCTCTGTGTGTTTTTCATGAATAAATAAATAAAATCTTTTAAAAAAAATAGTCACTTGCTTTTTGTCATTTATTGAAATGACCTTTTGGCTTTCCCCCTCTCCTTTATTCTATTAACATGATGAATTGCACTGATATTTTCCCCCAAAGGCTTAATGAAATTTGCATTGTGGGAATAAACCCAAATTGCTATTCCTATTCCTTTATTTTTCCTTTTCAAAAACTTTCAGACATTCCTAGATTTAATTTCCTAAAGCTTTCATTTTTGTTCTTAAAAGAGACTGACCTGCAAGTTACTTTTTTTTTTTTTTTAATAAATCCCTGATTTGGCCTCATAAACACGGGTTCAGGAAGCATTCTGTGTTGTAGATTCTGGAAGAGTTTGTATAAAGTTGGCATTTTTTTCTTCCTTAAACATTTGTTAAATACACTAATAAAGATTTCTGGACCTGGCAATCTTCTTGAGGTAAAATTTTAAATTATAAGTACATGGCTTTAATTTATGTTTTTATTTCCAAAAGCACGTCCATTTTATCTAAGCTTTTATTTTTGGTATAAGGCTTTTCATCATCTTATTTTTAAAAATATGTATAGGATCTACAGACATATTCTTCTTCTGATCTTGTAATGTTTATTCTTTTATTTTTTTCTTAAATCTTTCAAGCATATGTGATTCTTATCATTCTTTCATGCAATCAATTTTGGTCCTGTTGATTTTCTCTGTGTTATTATGCTCATGATGTAATTCATTAATTCTTGTTATTTCTTTAGGTTTAATTATTTTTCTAACTTCTTGAGATAGGTTCTTAACTTAATGATTTTCAATCGTTTTTCTTTTTATAAAAAAAAACAATTGGGGCTGTAAATTCTCCCACACAACCCTACTTAAGCTGCTCTTAAGTTTTAGTATGTAATAGTTTTATTACCATTCAGATCAGAATACTTTTTAATATTGATTTTTGACTTCCTCTTTGCCTCACCAGTTATTTGCAAATGCAGTGCTTAATTTTCAAACTTATGGGATTTTCCAGTTACCTTTTTTTGTTATTTATTTCCAGCTCAACTGCACAGGAACTAGAAAATGTACTTTGCATGATTTCAATCTCTGATGTTTATAGTAATTTGCTTAATGGTACAGCATATGGTTAAATCTGTAAATGTTTCATGGGTGCTTAAAAGTGGTAAATATTCTGCAGCTATTACGTATGGACTTATAAATCTACCCACTAGGCAAACACAGGTTGTGAGATTTGAACAAAACTAAAATCTTAAAACTACCTTGCGTTTTTGACATGTGTGTTCTATCTACTACTTAGAAAGTATGTTAAAATGTGCCCCCAAAATTGCGGACTGGTTTACTTTTATTTTACCACTTTTTGCCTTTTCTATTTTGCATCTTTGTTATTCAGTGCATAAAAGTTTATAATTGTTTCATTTCCTTGGTGAATGGAGTCTTTTTTCATTAAAAAGGTTTTCTCCTTCTCTTTAGTATTTATTTTTATTAAGTCCTACATTTTTTTAACAAAGATTTTATTTATTTATTCATGAGAGGCACAGAGAGAGAGACAGAGACAGGGACACAGGCAGAGGGAGAAGCAGGCTCCATGCACGGAGCCCGACATGGGACTCGATCCCGGGTCTCCAGGATCATGCCCCGGGCTGAAGGAGGCGCTAAACTGCTGAGCCACCTGGGCTTCCCCATAAGTCCTACTTTGATACTAATACAACCTCATTAGTTTTTTTTTTTTTTTTAGTAAATATTTGCATCGCATAGTAAATTGCCATTATTTATGGTAGATGTGTTGTATAAAGTCCCCAGACACAATGAATGAGTAAGCATGGAGACCTTGGCAGTGATGGGAAATCCAGGGTTAGTCTCCTCTGAGCATCTTTTCACAACATTTTCATTAACTGATCAAAATATAACTTTATGTTTCCCTCAAGACGCCTTATCCCGTCTACATTGTCGATTCACTGGTGCTAACTCAGGCAACAGTACTAGAAGCCATGCCTGAATGAAGATCATCTAACACACACATTTTCCCTGTAAGGCACACACCAGACTTGTAGCACTTAGGATCCGTAGATGCCTAAGGACCATTTTAAATCGCCAAGAAAACGCACCCAAAATGCGAGAACTATGGCACCAAGAAAAGGACAGCTGTTTATAGTGTGAGAACTGAAAAAGAAGGCAGAGGGTAAGCTCATTCATCCTCAGTGGGGGAGTGGATGTGTTGCAAGACTCAAATTTTCCACTGCACAGTACACATTCACAAGTAAGTGGGAGCCCATTGTGCGTATCGATTTTGGAGTAACAAATAAATTTTATCAAGCAGGTGAATTTGCAGAAACAGAATCTGTAGACAATAAGGATGCACTATATATGTTTTCTTAAACTTCTTATGTCTCCCTTTCGTTTCCTTATATTTTAGATGTGTCTGTTTTAGGCAGCGTATCATGGTGTTATTTAAATCTAGTATTAGTTTAAATCTAATTTTTTTTTAAAGTTTACATCTAGTTTGATGGGGATGCCTGGATGGCTCAGTGGTTGAGCGTCTGCCTTTGGCCCAGGGCGTGATCCTGGGGTGTTGGGATCAAGTCCCACATCCAGCAGGGAGCCTGCTTCTCCCTCTGCCTGTGTTTCTGCCTCTCTCTCTCTCTCATAAATAAATAGATAAAATTAAATAAATAAATAAATAAATAAATAAATAAATAAATCTAGTTTGATGATCTCTGCTTTTTTTTTTTTTTTAAGATTTTATGTATTTATTCATGAGAAAGAGAGGCAGAGTGAAAGTGAGAGACAGACCCCACTTTGCCCCAACTCGGGGCTTGATCTCAAGACCCTGGGATCACCACCTGAGCTGAAGGCAGATGCTTAACCAACTGAGCCACCCAGGAACCCCATGATCTCTGTTTTTTTAATAGGAGCATTTAGCCGGTTTACATTTAATGTAATTATTGATATTTTGGAGTTAAAAATCCATCATCTTACTCATTAGCAAAAACATTAGTGATGGAGGATGGAGAGGAAGAGACGTGGTTTAGCCACAGGGCATATAAAGGTCACCGAAGATTCTTGTTGAGGAGATATTTAACGTGTGTATCACAAATGTACCTACAAGTGTGGGCACATGAATGCGTAAGATGTGACCATGTGCGTGTGGGTGCACACGTGAGAGACGTCAGGGTGTGCACATGCACGTGTGCATGTATGTATGACGTGTGTGCATGCGTGAGAGGTGTGTATACATATGTGTGGCGTGTGTGTGCACACGTGAGATGTGTGTGCATGCATGATGTGGCCCGCGGAACACTGATGTGATCTCTGACCACAATACACGGCCCCCTTTCATCCTGAGCTGCTCAGGCGCCACTGGGGAGAAGGGGCTCATGGTGGCAGCCAATCCGAGGATGAGACCGTGACGGCGATCGTCACACTTCTGGAATTCTCTGCGCTTGGAGAATATCTGGAAATATTCAGCCTCCAAAGTAAAAACCTCCCAGGCAAGGAGCAGTTAGGAAAGGATGTGATGTTTGCCTTCAAGTATTTGAAAGTCGGCCATGCACAAGAGCCTTTCGATTGACCCTTTGTGGTCCAATGCACAGGATGAGGAATCAGGCACCCGGGGAGACCCATCGGGATGGCTTCCCAGGGAGGGAGTGAGTTTCCTGTCACTGCACGTATGCAAGCAGAGCCTGGATTTCTACTCAGAGGAAACTGAATACCATTCCAGTCTCGGGTCAGTGGCTGAACTCAAGACCCCACGAGTCCCTTGGGAACCCCGGAGCCCATGAGAAGCCGGTTTGTCGATGTCTGTGACAGCTTCCTCTGTGCACCTCCAGGGTTGCCAAACGAAGCACTTGGCAGTTGAAAATGCTTCTTCGCCTCTTTTTGGGCCACGGAATGTCTCCAGCGAGAAGAATAGCCTCATCATCTGGGCAGAGACTTGGCAAATACCTCGAGAAATGAAGGATGGTGTAATATTGTTTTAGTCTCAAGGCTCACATTATACATAATGTGTCCCCAAAAGAAATAGAAGAGTTTCTAACAACGCAAGAAACACTAATCCTCACAGTCAAAAAAATAAAATAAAACAAAAAACACACACCCTGAAAAATTGGATTTTCTTTTCTTACAATAAATTCAGAAGTTTCGTCTGGAATAATCAAGACATGTTGTTTGAAAAAGTCTGTATATGTTCAGGGAAAGTCCCGAGGGCCCTAAATTTTGAATGTGGGGCCGGGGTCGGTTTGGAACTTGGCAAGATGCTCTGTCATGGGGGGCGGCCAAGTGGACAAGTTTCTCAGATGATTTCCCACAATCGGGGGGCTCACAGTGTGGTTTGAGGGAACGGAGGGCGAGTCTTCATAATTTGGCGGAGGATTGAGGAAAGGTTATAGCGATTGCCAGGTGGGGGAGATATCCTGTGTTGTTCTGGGTTTTTTTTTGTGTGTGTGTGTGTCTTTTTGTTTGTTTGTTTTCCCCAAGGGTCCATCAAGAGGGGTTTAGGAAGCAGATTTTATTTTGTTTTATTTTTGTTTCATTGTATTTTTATTAAGTTTTTCATTTTCATCCCAGTGTAGCTAACATACCATGGTATATGACTTTCAGGTGTGCAATGTAATGATGCAACAATTGTGCGCTCTACTCCGTGCTCATCATGATAAAGGAAGCGGGTGCGATTTCCAGCGGCTGTTCCTTGGTGCCCAGTTATCACACCAGGACTGTCTGAGCCCATGGCCCGTAGCTTCCTAAGGAGACTTTACAAGGGAAGCAATGGGGACGTCGACTGGCCACGTCTTTTAGGGTCCTGCGTTTGGACGCTTTGCCATCTGGGGCCTCGCTGACCCCATGGAATGATTCAGTCAACAAACCTGGTGCACAGCCATGTGGGTCGCCCCGTTGATGTGTTTCTTTGAGGCATACAAGGCAAACACACTGCATTCTTACCCTCCAGTTTGGTTTGGGCACATTCCCGCTTCCAGGAGAAGTGCAGACGCCACGCTCGGGCTCCAGTGCTCCAAGCCGTAGCCTTGGCTGTTCCATTTGACGCCGTAAGCTTCCCGAGACGTTCTGTGCCCCGGTCCAAATTTTCCGCTTTTGCAAGGACACGGGTCACGCTGGCGTAGGGTCTGTCGTCATGTTGTCCGCAGCGGCCTTGTTTCCAAACACCCTCACATTCTGAGGTCTTGGGGGTTCGAGCTTCCATGTACACATTTTGAGAGGATGCCAGCTCGTAAGGGAAGCTGGTCTTGATATCATGGAGGGTCTGCAGGATGGACCCCAGGTACGCCCAACGGACAGCGCCTATTCCCCAGAGATAGGAAGACTTCCCTAGAAAGTTAGATGGTGGTGGAAATGTGCACATCGTTGCAGGTGAGGACATGATACGCGTCCAGGGCCCGAGGGCATTGGCCTTCCGTGCGTGGTTGGCAAATATTGGGGTTCTGGTTGCCAGCAACTCAACCTGTTGGAGAAGCGCTGAGAGTTGGTGGAGGACTTAGGGCTGCCGTCCTGGGGGAAGGGGATCATGCAGGGTCTGGGGGCTGCACATCAGTGGCTGTAGGTGGGAACCTGGAAATGAAGGTGCAGGTGGGAGCCGTGGTGCATGGGGCGTGGCTGGCACGTCAGGAGCGTGGATTGGGGTGAGGGCTGGCTTCTCCGTTCTCTTCCCTCCCTAGGTAGCATCTGGGGTCTCAGGTGCTTATAGGGAGGGGTCAGTTCTGAATGTCCTCCTCCTCTTCTTCATCGCAGCTTTATTAAGATACAATCAACCTAGAAACTGTAGGACACTTGAAAGGTGCACTGCAGGGCAGCCCGGGTGGCTCAGCGGTTTAGCGCCTGCCTTCAGCCCAGGGCCTGATCCTGGAGACCCGGGAGCAAGTCCCACGTCAGGCTCCCTGCATGGAGCCTGCTTCTCCCTCTGCCTGTGTCTCTGCCTCTCTCTCTCTCACTGTGTGACTATCATAAATAAATAAATAAAAATTAAAAAAAAAAAGAAAAGAAAAGAAAAGAGAAAGGTGCATCATGGTGTGTTGATACATGCACACGTTGTGAAAATGCGCCCCCCACCCCGGCCACCTAATCAATGCACACAGTCATCACCTTGCATATTCTCTGTCTCTGTCTCTGTCTCTCTCTCTCTCTCTCGCCCTCCCTCCCGCTTTTTTGGGTGAGAACTTTTAAGATCCGCCCTCTTATTGAGTTTCAATGATGCAATACCATGTTACCACCTGGAGTCACCATGTTGTACAGCAGATCCTCAGACCATATTTGTCTTGTAGCTGAAAATCTTGTGCCTCTTTACCAACCTCTCCCCGTGTCCCCCACCCCCCCAGTCCCCAGCTCCTTCTCCTTATTCAATTTCATCGTATTTTGTACTAACCTCAATGTAGTAACGTCGTATTTTGTAGTAATTCGTCACGGGTATTGAGGTAACGTGTGGCGGTGCTCGCACACACATGTATCACGGGACGGTGTTTCTTTGCTACTGTGCGATTGTGTACACGCATATGTTCACGAATCTGTGTGCATTTAGTACATGTTTGTGTATTTTATAAATGTAGATGTGTGTACCCATTTATATCCATTTTATTGACATTTTTAAATCTATTAACCTACATGTATTTGTACAGATTATACATGCCCATATGATTATGAAAAGATAATATAGGTAATACTATCTCTTGTTTAAATTTATTCGTGTTTATCATATATATCCTTATATAGATACATAGATAAGCTTATGTATATGTGCATTTTTTATTGCATGTGTATATATCTTTCTTATTTTATCTAGATGTTAGCTCTATTTATATAGATTCACTTCTACAGATTATCTATTTATGTGAATTCACATATACATGAATATCTGTCTATTTTATCTGGATTTTAGCTCTATTTATATAGATTCACTTATACAGATTATTTATGTGAATTCACATATATTTGAATGTCTATTTTATCTGGATTTTAGCTCTATTTATATAGATTCACTTCTACAGATTATCTATTTATGTGAATTCACATATACATGAATATCTGTCTATTTTATCTGGATTTTAGCTCTATTTATATAGATTCAGTTATACAGATTATTTATGTGAATTCACATATATTTGAATGTCTATTTTATCTGGATTTTAGCTCTATTTATATAGATTCATTTATACAGATTATCTATTTATGTGAATTCACATATATATGAATATCTATTTTATCTAGATTTTAGCTCTATTTATATAGATTCACTTACACAGATTATTTATGTGAATTCACATATATATGAAAGTCTATTTTATCTAGATTTTAGGTCTATTTATATAGATTATTTATATGAATTTACATATATATAAATGACTACTTTATCTAGATTTAAGTCTATTATATAGATTCACTTATACAGATGATCTATTTATTTATTTGTTTTTTTAGATGATCTATTTATAAAAATGTATAATATGAAAGTATCTCTATCTTCTGCACACATATATTACATCTGTATATGTACATATACATCTTTATACAGATTCATATACATTTACGTATCCATTTGTCTATTTCACATTCACACATTAAGTAATCTCTACACCCAACGTGGGGCTTGAACCCACAACCCCAAGACCGAGAGTCATGTGTTCCACTGACTGAGACCGCCAGACCATTCATACTTTATATCTGTCTGTGTGTATCTATCGATACCTACTTGATTCATGATTTAGTATATTAATATTGTATTTACATAGATTATATAGGTTTCACATACAATGTATATGGAAAAAATGCACATGTGTATCTTTTGTACGCATAAAGAATATACACACATCTGTCTTTTGCATGCATAAGGTATGTACACCTGCACACATCTTTACATATATACATATAGATACGTTTTGTATGCATAAAGCATATATACCCAGATGCATCTTCACACATATATACATATATATTTTTTTGTATGCACGTGGCATGTATACACACAAATCTTTATCTATATACACAAAGGTATCTTTTGTATGCAGAAAGCATATATATATGGACACATATTTACACATAGATACACATAGATACTTTGTATATGCACAAAAATATACACACAGATACATTTTTGCATATATACAGATATATTTCGTATGCACACACCATGTATATGTGCACATATCTTTATATATATATATATACACACAGATGCCATTTTACACACACATGTGTCTGGAAATAGGCTTTAGTTTAAAGATGATGCGTGGAAGCTGTTTTAGAAGAAACTTGAGGTTTTGTTGTGTTTTTTTTTTTTTTCCTTTCCTCCTACTTGGACTACATGTGTTCAAATAACAGTGTGTCTTTAAATGGTTATTTTCGCAACGTTGCGGTTCATGTAACTTGTAATACATGCTGAGTTTTGAGGGTAGGTGACATATTTTCCCTAGAATGCCTTCTCCCTCGGTGCCTTCCACTGGGTAGAGGTTTAAGAAATATCTCGGGAGAGACAGAGAGGGAGAGGGAGAGAGAAAGAGAGAGAGCGCGAGCTGCTCGGTGGTGCGATCAGTAGTGTGTTTATGCAGCTTGCTAATTTTAAGCAACTGGAGAGTTCATTTATAATGACCTGCCCCGGTAGGAAGAAGCGGGGATTTGTCATCCCACACGCTTTCCATGGCATGTCTGCATTTTTAAAATACAAGTCTAACCAAGATCTCCAAAAGGCATCTGAAAAATGTCTTAATGTGTATAAACCCTTAATTTCCCCATGGTTGGACAGCTCAAAAATAGATGAATGGATTTCTGAAACTTTTCCCAGAAAATCCCTTTTGCGCCAAAACTAACATTCAGTGCAGAAAATAATGGATAAGCATAAAATACTGAAAGAAGGGGTTTACAGTAAAAATTATAATTTCAGCCTGAAGAATAGCCTTGTTATAATAACATGAAAGTCATAATTCAGGTAGCTTGGAGAAATATAATCTGGTGACGTTGAACCTCAAAATCCTGCTAGCGATTACCATCTCGCATCTGAAAGGCACGGTCGTAGCTTTGCCTATTTTTGGCAACAAAATGGTATCATTAGCGTCTTTCTTTCTTTCTTTCTTTCTTTCTTCTTTCTTTCTTTCTTTCTTTCTCTTTTCTTTTTTTTTTAGAATAAATGTGTATTAGAGAAAGGTACATCATCCTCTAAATTATCCAAAGAGTCAGAGTTTTATACAAGGACGCCTTCTTTGCCTTGTTTTATCGGGAAAAATTAATATTGCTGCCTCCCTCGTACTTCCAACGGTCTGGCACCCGGTGACGGGTTATTTTAGCTCCAAAAGACTAGGACCTGGCAGCTCTTGGTAATCAGAAACCAAGAATAAAAATTTGAATGCAGCCGAAAACGTGACACAGGAAATACATTCATCTGTTACATATATTTTAGACGTTGAAAAATGAAGTGCTCCGGACAAAAAGGAGTATCCGAGAGGCAAAATGGCACATTTGTGTTTTTTCTTTTTCTTTTTCTTTTTTTTTTTTTATCTTCCTACTGGCGATTTCTTCTTATGTAGAATTAAAGAGAAATAGCGGAGGTGGTGGGGAGACTAGGAGGATTTTTCACACACACAGACACACACACACACAATCACAAAGTGGCTTAGAGTCTGTGCGGCTCCCGAAACGCAGCTGCACGGAGAAAGGAATTGGGTCGTCGGGAGTCTTTCTATTTGGTTTCAATTTGGTGGATGATATCACCAGCATCCTCTCCGTGCTTAGAAAATTATGCGAGGTTGCTGGTCTTCCATTTCGATTAGATCATGTGGAATGAAAATCCCAGGCGCGCTGGTATTTGTCTTCAGGCTCGGGATGCCGAGCATGCGGGAACACTTAGGCCGCTGTCCCCCAGCGGCACACGGTGTGTGTCCGTCCGTCCGTGGGCCTCTGCCTTCCCTGCTCATCTGTTTTCCATCTCCCACCACGGTGGACTCCGTCTTCCTCCCTGGCTCCTCTGTGTCTTATCCGGTTCCAAGTAACGCCGTGCACTGTCGACAGGTGACGGGAGGGACCGGAGTTCACCCTCCACGGACAGAACCTGCCGCCTCCGTCGGCATTTTCCTGATGCCTTCTGGCCACGTCTTTGTGTCCCTGAAATATTTTTGTGATGACTCATCACGACTCTTTAACTACGTCAACCACCCTCTCCCCCAAGAGTGTGTGCGTATTCATTTTGCAAGACCGTGGCTGTGTTTTCCATGAGTGGGGGCAGGTGGTTTCTTATTGTCTCTCTTTTCGTGCCTTGCTTTTGCTCAAAGTCATCCCGCACTGGGATACATAGGATTCCAGATCTTGTGCCCTCTGCAGCTGGAGCTGGTATCTCGAGCACCACGTGCACCTGCTCCCTGTGACGGCAAGCCGAGCTCCCTTGGACTTTTCTCTCTCCCAGGGAACCAAAAGCCTGCAGGTGGGTGCACAGGGCTGCCGCTCACAGGCTCGGAGGTGTCGGCTATCCATTGGTCTCTGGGATTCCTTCTGCTTTTCCCTCACCGTTTGTCACAAGATGGCGACTCCAGCTCCTGCCATCACCTCTACACTCCAGGTGGGAAGACAAAGAACAAGACCGCTGGACTATTCTCCGCCGTGAGATTCAAAGATGTGCCCTCTGGAGAAGGAGGATGGTGTTGACCTTTCGAGGACCTTCCTGGTGGCCGTGCGGGGACAGGACGGTCAAGAGCGACTTTTGTGTTTGGAATGCATCATTGACCATGGGATGGGCATACGTGTTTCTGGGTTGGGGTTTGGAGAGCAGGTGTTGGGGTGGGGTTGGCTCTGTTGGGATGTGCATATGAGACCCACAGGGTAGATGTCACCAATTCCACTTGCCATGATGCCAACTTTGGGGACATTAGAGTAACAACATTGGAGGTGGTATCTACACTGCCCAATGGGCTGAGATCATCCCCAAATCCAGACGACTGTCTGGCATACCATGAACACAGCTCCTGTACCCGTTGCAAATTGGCCTCTGAGCTCCCTACCCCTGTGTGCCCACGGCTGGCCACTCTCCCCAGTGCCCATTGGATTTGACCTCTACCAGGCGTGTGTGACCTTCCTCCATATGGGGGGCAGACGCGTGGGGGTCAAGGTGCTCTCAACACCGCCATGATTTCCAATGGCAGCCGCTCCCCCTCGGTTGTGTTCAGTCCTCATTCCTGGTGCGGCTTCGACATTATCGAGTCGGTGCATGGTGGGTGGGGGGTGGTTTGGACAACGCCACAGCACATTCGGGGTTAGGTCTGCTCTTATTTGGCTTTTATGATTTTCTAGAAACTTGTTGGCTTGACCCGCGCTTGATGATTCACATGAGAACCATCCATAACGCAACAGCTCAAGTTGATGGGACCCGTCCAAAATTTTTCTGAATGGAAACATAACGTTATAATCATCTTATTTCCCTCTTTCTCCTGCTCCTTCTCCTTTTCCCAGAAATACTTGGCTCTTTTCAACCAGCTACGTCGGCTACAATAAAATAAAGGCATTTAAGAGGCACTTAACTTAAATATCTTGAAGTAGTTCCACAGAACAGGAATAATCCACAACACAATGTGTTAAGCATAATTATCAAAATAATACGTCTCTCTTTCTTTTCACGAAAGGAGCAATAAGCCCATGACGAAAATGTGACCAACCACTCGGGTCCATTTGGATTCATTCAGGCATTTATACATAATTTTGTGGGCGTATCAGCTGGCTGAAAAAAAAAATCAATGCATTATGTTGAGGAATAATGGTTAGATAAAAGAAAAAAAACCAGACACACTTTGGAGGTAATTCTTTTTTTTTTTCTTTCAGAGGAGGTAATTCTTATAATGACATACCCAGCAAACGTCACAAAGGATCTTTAAAAGAGCACTTTTTAAAAAAAATAATTAAAAAATGAGATTTTTTTTTTCGGGAATATCGCAGCTCAGTAAACAATTAAGGGACAAGAGGTTCAATAATTTGCAGGGAATTCAGTTCCGTAATCTGCAGGCGTGAAAGGTCCCACGCACATCCCTCTCAACGCTCAGACGGGGGGTGGCCTCGGCAGAAATGAAGCAGTTCGCCATTCGGACGGGATTTAGAGCGATGGCAAAGTTCACAGAACCCCCGTCTTCTCAACATTGTCCAACGGCGGAGATTGCGGTGACACATTCACGGCTCCTACCTTCTGCGCCGTGGGAGAAAAACCCGCCCCGTAACAAATAACGGAGAAAATCCACGCTGAAAGCAGTCCCGTTTCAGATTCCTATCAGCGCGGGTCACGCTGTTAACAAATGTGATGGGAAAAAAAAATAACAAATGTGATGGGAAACGTCTCGGCACTTTGAGGAACAGGAGTAACCAACGATGATGCCCCAAAGGCGCGTTGGCCCTGGGACACGCCAACGTCCATTTGCACCATCGCCGTCCATCCTAAGAGAGCGGAAACACCTGTAGGGCTTCACGTTCCCTTCAATGACTTTCTTCTTGAGCAAATAAAATGTGTAAGAATCAGGGTTTCCCCTCGGCCGCTCAAAGAGCGTTTCTTGTGTTCCTAGAAATCATTAAAATGGTTGAATCATAGACTTTCCGGTTTTTTACCTCCACAGATCCACTTAGCTGGCGTTTGCTGTAATTTTGTCATTTCGAGAATGTTATATAAATGGAATCATGTGCACGTAACCTTCAGAATTGGCTGTCTCGCTCAGCGCAAACCTCTGGAGCTTCATCCAGGTTGATGTGTGGATCAATAGCCTGTTCTGTTTTATTGTTAAGTACGTCGATGGTATGGATGGATCCCATTTGGTTTATCCATTCGCCCACTGAAAGACGTCTGGGTTGTTTCCAGCTTGGGGCTTTTTTGAATAAGGCTGCTATAACCATTTTTGTACAGGTGTTTGTATGAACACATAAGTCTTTATTTTTTTCTGGGAAAAATGCCCAGGAGTGCAATTTCTGGGTCATCTGATGGTTGCACAGCTTTTTTTTTTTTTCCCCCAAAAGAAACTGCCCAACTATTTTCTGGAGTGGCTTTAACATTTTACATTACCACCGACAGCGTATGGATGATCTAACTTCTCTGCATCCTCTCCAACATTTAATGCTTAATGTTTGTCACAATTTTGTGTTTTGGACATTCTGATAGGAAGGTAGAAATATCTCATTTTGGTTTTCATTTGAATTTCCCTAATGACTAATCATGTCGAACATTTGCTTGTTGATTGTTGAGTTTTGAGAACTCTTTATATACTCTAGATACTACTCCTTCGTTGGTATGTGGCTACCAAATATTTTCTCCCTTTCATAGTTTTCTACTCATTTTTTTTTAAAAACAAGGGCTTTTTGATGGAGTCCAATATCAGCTTTTCTCTTTACAGATTGTTGTTTTGGTGCCACGTCTAGGAACCTCGGCTAGCTCTCATGCCAAAGACTTGATTCAGTGTTTTATTTTATTTTTCTTAGAAGTTTAAAGTTTTACTTTGAAGTTCATAGTGCATTTTTTTGAAGTTCATAATGCATTTTGAGTGAAATTTTGTAGCAAGTGTGAGACCTAGTTGGAAATTTTTCGTTATTTTTGTTCTGCTTGTGGATACCAAGGGGTCACCACCTTTTGTTTTGTTTCTACCCAGAATTGTTGGATTTTTTTTAACCTCTCTTTAAGACCACTTGGAAATATTCATGTGGGTCTATTTCTGTTTTGTTTTTTTTTTTTCCATTCGATGGATCTATGTGTCTCTCTCTACACTAATACCATACGGTCTGGATTACTGTCACTGTATAATGCTTTAAAGTTGCAGACTGATTCTCCCTTTACTTCTAATTCAACTCTTAGTGTATTGTCCACAGACCCCTCATTGCATCCCCTAGTGACAGCACAGTCCCGTGGGTGTCCATATAGGATGGAGAGCTCCCATCACTCCTCATTCATCATGCATGACTGTGATCACATTCCCTGGAGACAACACAGCCCCGTGGGTGTCCATGTAGGATGGAGAGTCTCATGACTTATTCATCATGCATAGGCCCCCATCATGTCCCCTAGGGACAGCATAGCCCGCTGGGTATCCATGCAGGATGGAGAGCTCACATGCCTTCTCATTCATCATGCATGGACTGCCCCATCATGTCACCTAAGGACAGCCCCGCCCTCTGGGTGCCCGTGCAGGATGGAGAGTTCTCATGACTTATGCATCATGCATGGACCCCCGTCACATCCGCTAGGGACAGCACAGCCCCATGGGTGCCCATGGGATCAAAGATTTCAGACCTTCAACTTAACTCTCCTGTGGGCTGTGACATCCAAGATTAGGAAGCCATATGGTCTGTTCCTGGAGAAATTCTGCTCCTAGTTTATAAGCTTCTGCTTTCTCAGTGTCTCCTCACATGGTGGAGAGACGGGAACACTTAACATTCCTTTATAGGGCCAGTAATCCCATTATTATGACCTAGTCATCTCCCAAAAGCCTACCTGCTAATATCATCCCGTTGGGGGTTAAATCTTAAGCATATAAATTTGGGGCATGACATGAATATTCAATGCATGGTTTTTAGGATGACTTTGGACTGGACTCACATTATCCCCAAACTGATTCAGGGAACTTGAGCCAACACTGTACTTAGCTTCCTTCCAGCTTGCATTCCCTGGTGGGTCCTGGGCAAGCCACGCTTCCTGCGGATGGTGAAACCCTATTTCGTTGTCCATGGCTGATCTCAAGACAACTTGGGTGCAAGGGGAGGTCCGTGGCGAAGTCAAGCTGATGTCACTCAGCTGAAAGCCTGGAATGAAGCATATCTTCCATGGGGAGGTCTGAGAGTTTCAAGTCAACGGAGGTATTGGGGACGGGCGATATCCTTGTGGTCCGACATCTCACCCTGGGGCCTCAGAAGGGGCTGTAGATGTTCCACAGCTTCTTCCAGGGCAAAGGAAGTGTGCATCTTGAAACAATAGATTGGGTTTGTTTGGTCCTCTTTTTAAAGCTCATTTTCAGGGCCAAAGACTGTGCTTTATGCACCTGCTTTGCAATTATTTTTCCATGAAGACGTCAGCTCAAGAACGTGAGACACCCAAGCGTTGGATTTGAAGGTCCATCTGCATCCTCCGTAGCCTCTCTGGAAAAGCCGGACCACCCTTCAGACTCGTGTGGAGCTGAGCACGCAACCGGCAGAGGGAGGGGGGAAAACCACTGAGGTCTTTTTTATTCTACTTGTCATACACACAGGATGACTTAAATATAGCGTTTGCATCTGAAATGGTACCATCTATCTTGCTGAAAGATTCCAAATTTCCCCAAACTGTTGCAGAGAGCTGGATTAAAACTCCAGCCATCAATCCCGCCCTGGGCACCATAGCTCACAGATATGTCCTTCCAGGAAAGGACTTGGCAAAACTAATCAGCCACGGGAAGGTGCTCCTTAAAACCACAGACGCGTTTCCCCGGTGGATGTTTCCAGGGACGGCCTGCCGGGCATGTCTATAATTTTCCATAATTTTCCTTTAAGTCTCAATATGCTTCAATTGGATTAAGGAAAATAATCAATGTTCGTAATACAGTATTTACTTGTAATATTTTCAGCGGGCTGTGAGTTAGGTTTCCCGAGATGAAAGATGATTTTAAAAATTGCTAAAGGTAATGATTTTTTATAGCTTAATTTAGATTATATTGAAAATTATGAGAAGGGGGAAAAGAAGAAAAAGAAGAAAAAAAGCACCCAGGACCGCTGCCACCTTATTAAACATCTCTGCGTTTTTGCAATTTAAATACTACACTCCGTCATATATTTTGTGTATTCATATTTCAACAATAAGCATTAATAACATGGTAATATCTTTATTTCCATACTGTTGCTTTAATATACCACGGGGAGCTGGAAGCAATGTTCGCTCGATAATTATTTCCATTAGAACTAGCAGATTCTACAGAAGGGTTGGAATTTCTTTGCGCGGCGAAGGGACTGTTGCCTTCTGGCCTCTGCCCGAGATGAACGAGTGTGAGACGCTGTTTCAGAGGAACACAGGTGCACTTGCTTCCCGGCCCTCCTGCCCTGCTGCTGACCCAGGTCCTGGGGATGCTTGTCACCCCTTCTGCTGGGAACCACGTGTAGCAGCAAGCTAGCTCAGGATGAGAGTGAATTAAACACCCCAGTGGCACCCAGCGTGACCCACCCTATATACAAAACCTTCGGGGACAATGGGCTGCTCATGACATGCTCAGCTGATGAAGAAGCTTGCATTGGGTGGGACCTCCGGGTGAGGGACCCCGATGGCTCAGGCTCATCTGGGGGATCGCCCATTTTCCTGAAAGTTCACAGAGGAAGGAGGGCGGCCTTCCCTGCGAGCTTCCCGGGGAAAGCACCATCCACCACAACAGAACGAAAACTATTGGAGGGAGCCCATTGCCACGTGAGAAGGTTGCAACATGAATCCTGTTGGGACGTGGACAGCAGACCTTTGAACAAAGGCTCCTTTCTGAGCTTGGAGCCCCATGCCTCAGATGCTTATGTGGATTGGGGTTCGGGAGATGCCAAGTAGAAGAGGGCACGGGGTTCTCGGTGCTGGCTGGGGAGGAAGGTTTGGAAAATGAATGCAAATAGATGCCCAGGGGTTAAGATGCAACAGATCTGGGGTGAGGTCCGGATGTTAGTTGGGATGCTGAGGAGCATAGGGCCCGCTGTCAGTGGGAAGCCTGCTGATTGGGATCATGCACCAGGGTTTGCCGGGACCAGGGCCCCGGGCAGCTGGACAGTCCTTTAAGGGCCCCCCAGGGTGGGCGCTGCTGCCTGCTTGTATGGGGCTTTATGGAGAGGCAGATGCTCTGCTGCTGTTGGAGGAACCACCTATAGGGATGTCCTGGTGCAGCCGTGAGCTCCATATCTGTAACGTTTTTGCAGACGGCAGATTCGAGCCCAGCTCTCGTGTGCTCAGCGTGAGGGGCCAGGCCCAGGGCAGCCTCAATGGGACAGTGCAGAACATGGAACCCCTCGGGACCCCGGGCCTGGCTGGATGTGGACATTTGTTGTTTCTGCACAAGTACGAGGAATGGACCAGCCTGGGAGCCGTGCTCCTTTGTGACGGGGCGTCTGGTGAATGAGGGATGAGGGTTTCCAGAAAGTGCCAGCCAAGAGCAGCCGGTGGTGGTGGTGGTCACAGTGTGGGCAGGTCAGGAGGCCAGTTCGGAGGCTATGGCCCCCACAGCAGGCAGGTGGGGCAGGCCCTCAGCATCTGGCGGAGCTGTCAGCATCCATGGCAGGAGTCCTCGGCTGTGACGTCCAGACATGTGCATTCCCCAAGTGTCATTGTCATGCAGCCGTGTACCAACCCCACGGTACCCCCCCTCCAGACCTCCTGTTTGTTTTTAAATATTCTATTTATTTATTTGAGAAATAAGGAGAGAGAGAGAATGAGTGGAGGGAGGGGTAGATGGAAAAGCAGTGTCCTCGCTGAGCAGAGAGTCTGATGGCAGGACTCTATCCCAGTACCCAGGCGTCATGGCTTGGGCCTAAGGTGGAGGCTCAACCACTGAGCCACTCAGGCGCCCCCAGACTTCTTGAAAACATGTTCTCAGGTCACGTGGGTGCACTGCAAGGGTTCCTGTGTGTGCAAATCTGTGAATATGTGAACGTGTGTGTGTTAATATGTAAGCACGCACACACAGACACATCCATTTCCTGAGCCGCGTGACGACAAATTCTTTTTTTTAAAAAAGAATTTTTATTTATTCATGAGAGACACACAGAGAGGGAGAGGCAGAGACACAGGCAGAGGGAGAAGCAGGTTCCCTGCAGGGAGCCGGACGTGGGACTCGATCCCGGGATCCCGGGGCTCCAGGATCAGGCTCTGGGCTAAAGGCAGGCGCCAAACCACTGAGCCACCCAGGCTGCCCGTGACGACAAATTCTATTTTGAGGTATGGGATGAACAATTGTTGAGAACCCATGGGGGGAGAAAACAGCGTTTCTTTGAAGATAGTTTGCAAATCTGAATATGTTGCACCAGCAGAGCTTCCTTTCTACATCCTTCGTTTGAAATCCCCGGACTCTGCAGCAGAAAGCGGAAGAGTCAGCTCGTGACTTGTAGGGCGCAGGATAAACACTCAAGAACTAAATACTGGTTTCAATGAAATGCGTAAAGATTGGCTTTTTAATTTAAGGTTGATTTAAAAAGAAAATACCCATTTTCGTTTGTTTGTTGGGTTGCGTCTGTGAGTTTCCCGGGCAGAAGTGAGCCCCCCCCCCCAAAGTTCGCCGTTCTTGAACACAATGAGCTGTGAAATAGTTAAAATTGCTCCCTCTGTGTGAGAGCAGGAAGAGCTGCCTGGACCCGGGTGAAGGGTGAATGCGCCTGTGCGCTGCGGAGATTCCCTAATTCAGAACTCTAGGAAAGTGATGCCCCTCCGCGGGCCCGCTGCCCAGGAAGGTGGGGACGCCCCTGATCCCGTCTGGGATCTTGGCTGTGCAGACACGCGGCTCACGGTCTCGCCTGACGCAGATGCTGGTGAACTACGTCCCTTCTGTGAGCTCCGCGTGTACGAGCCGCAGAGTGTGGGACGGGTCGGCCCGGGCCCGGCTTCCCCGCCTGCAGGTCGGCCGCGTGTGCGGTTGGCTTCGTATTCCTTCACGGGTGTCCCGCCGGAGGCCAGCCTTGCTTCTCTTTGTCTAGGTCTCTGATTTTAAGTTTTCGTAGGATTTCTGCAGAGTCTTCATATGTTGGGGATTAGAACGTATCTATATGTGTAAGTCTGCACCTCGTATATTCATATCATCTGTGAGTCTATGTAGGTAGTTCTGTTTCTCTAGCATGTAAATCTGTGTCTGTGTCAACTGTGTCTGTCCCTGTATCCATGTCTGTATATATGTCTCTGTGTATCTACAGCTGTGTCTGTGTCTATATCGTATCTATTTGTACCTATATCTGTGTGCATATTTGTATCTGTAGCTGTATCGGTATCCATATGTGTATCTATATGTATATTGTATCTGTATCTATATGTGTCTATATCGTATCTATGTTTGTATCTATAGCTGTATCGGTATCCGTGTCTCTATCCATACCTGTATCTATATGTATATTGTATCTGTATCTATGTCTATGTCTATATTTGTGTCTGTATCTACACCTGGGTCTAATCTGTATGTGTGTCTCTATCTGAATATCTGTATCTATACCCGTATCTGTATGTGTATCTATACCTATGCCTATGTGTGCACCCGTATCTTGGTCTGTGTCTGTATCTATATGTATCTGTATCTGTACGTGTCTATATTTATATCTATATCTGTATCTCTGTGTGCACATCTCTATCTGGGCGTGTATGAACACCTGTGTCTGTATCTACATATGTCTGCGTATTTGTGCCTATAACTGTATTTATATCTGTATCTATATGTATATGTGTATCTGTATCCGAATATCTGTATCTATACCTGTATCACTATATAGCTCTAGGTATATGTGTATCTATATGTGCATCCTTATCTGTAACTGTATCAATATCTTATTTATTTTTTTACCGTATCAATATCTATACCTGTATCTGTGTCTGTATCTATACATTTATCTGTACCTATTTCTGTATTTGTATCTATATTTGCAACTGTAGGTGTATGTGTGTCTGTATGTACGTCTGTGTGTCTATCTGAATATCTGTATCTATACCTGTACCTGTATGCGTATCTATATATGGATCTACATTTTACCTGTATCTATATCTGTAACTGTATGTGTATCTGTATCTACATGTATGTGTATAACTGCATCTGTATCTATTTTTCTATCTGTATCTGTACCTGTTTCTATAACTGTATGTGAATCTGTATCTATATCTGCGTCCACATGTGTATCTATACCCGTCTTCGTATTGATCTATATCTGTAACTATAGCTGCGTCCACATGTGTATCTGTACCTGATTCTGTATTGATCTATATCTGTATCTATCTGGATCTACACCTGTATCTGTATCTACATGGATCATCATGTCCACCTGTACCTATATCTCTATACAAAATATATTATGTTTATATTGGTAAAATATATCAGTACGCATCACCTATTGCTAAAAGTCTTTTAAAAAATGCGTAGTAACACATGGTTTCTAAGCAAAACTGCGATGAGAGGATTATGCCTCATAAGCCAACGTGACCACGGCCCCAAAGCAGAGGTGGTCCAGGAGGCTTCAGCGTCTGGGCCCGAGTGCGTTTCTAGTGTGTGGCAGGCTTCCCGCTGCCGACCCCGCCCAGGGGCTCCTGCACCCGCCCGCGCTGGCTGTGGTGGGCCCCGTCCCCACCTGCCGGCCTTGAGTCCCCACCTGCAGTGCCTGCACGGCTGCCGAGCTGGGGACTGCGGGGCCTCCCGGAGGGCCACCCAGCGGAGCCTGGGCCCACTCCCGGCCTCGTGTCCTGTCCTGATGCCCAGGTGGCCAGGAGGCATCGGTTGCAAATGGACACGAATATGCACACCGGGCTCACGTTCCATGTGCACACGTGTCTACGTGACTGCAAATGCCGGCGTGCCTTCTGCGCTGGGCGTGGGGACCTCCTTCTGCAGGCCGCCCCCTGCGGCCTGTGCTCGGTGGCGTTTACAGGCCAGATGCGGCTGGAACCGTCCAAGCCCCACACACCAGGTCTGTATCCCCATCCTCGCCACCTGGAGCAAACACAGCAGCCGCCTGAACTTGCAAATTCACTCCACTCCCGTTGCCTTCTTCCCCGGTTCCCTCTCCCGTCTTGTGTTTTGAAGCTACGCTTCCCTTTCTCCACAGTCGCCAATGCTTTCCTTTCTTACCAGGAATCACTGAGTCATTAAAAATGTTTTCATAGGGCAGCCAGGGTGCTCAGCGGTTTAGCACCTCCCTTTGGCCCGATCCTGGAGTCCCGGGATCGAGTCTCACGTCGGGCTCCCTGCATGGAGCCTGCTTCTCCCTCTGCCTGTGTCTCTGCCTCTCTCTCTCTGTGTCTCTCATGAATAAATAAATAAAATCTTAAAAAAAAAATGTTTTCATATGTCCGGGTCTCAAGGCAGCAAAGTATTCTGGGCCTCTGGTAGCCTGAATGGACATTATTTTGTTTTTCCAAAAAAAATTTTTTTTCTAAATGAAATTTTT